>JAMXBD010001085.1:0-491877 GCA_024138025.1 Combretum micranthum
CTCTTTGACAATTTTGATTTTCCCATCTAATTCTAGAACAATATTGATGACCTCAATAGTTGAATCTCTAGAACATCATCAATCTCAGCAGGTTTACTATACTTTACATTGGTTTCATCACATTCATGTTTTTCTAATTCAACCTCAATCATGTCAGCTTCAATTGAAGTCTGTTCAATCTTATTGTCTGCAACCACTTTAAACTCATTCTCTACAACCTCTACAGTTTCATTCTTTACAAAATCTACAATCTCCAGCTCTTTCTCCTCATTGACAACCTCCTCCACAACATCAAGAGTATTATTTTGAATTTTTTCAATCTCTGCCTTTTTTTAGGGGAATTATGCTCCATGATGTTTTTTTGACATTGTGTGAGATGGGAACTGTAGTTATGACATGTTTCTTTTGACCTATAGGAAATTTAGGAATTCTTTGTGTACCAAAACAATGAGAAGATAGTATGTTCTAATACTAAAATTGATGCAAAACAATAGAAGTGGAAAATAAAGAGATAAAGGAAATATATATATATATATTTGAGAATTACATTAAAAATAATAAGAAGATGGTTTAGTTGCCTCACACTATTAGTAAAAATTTTAGTGATGGCCTCACACTACTATTGAATTATATGGCCTCATACAACACGATAAATTCTTATGATGGCCTCATACCATCAGTGAGCAAACAAAAAAAAAAAGGCATCACACTTTTGGAAAAAACTCTTTTTTTTATTATTCAATAGATTGATAACCCATTCATCATTGTCCAATACAATTTTACTCATTTATAGGATAAAATAACATCTAATATTATAAGAAAACAAAAAAGATCTGATATCTAAAATAAGATATCAATCCTATCAAATCCTAAGATAATAAAACCATATCTAAAAAAATCTAACATATAATAATCAAATCAAATCTATTCTAATCGACATTAAATAGAAAAGAAATCTTCCTCATTCTTTTTTTCATGATCCACATCAATTGAAAGTTTAGAAAATAACGCATTTCTTAAGTTAGTAGCTCAAGAAGGTTGGAATGTTACAATCATTTAAGATTTGTAAACTATATTTTAATAAAACAATTGATATAGAATAATGTAATAATATAATCAACAAATAGTATAATTTAATTAAAATTTATATGATTACATGTTTTACTAAAAAGCCACTTATAAACATTTTCTATAATATTTGTACCCAACTAACTCATTATGTATATGTTTCTTAAATTCAATGTCCTTTGAACCTTTATAAATCTTGAACTTTATGAAAATTTTTGCTACTCTAAATAATTGTTCTCGATTTTACATTTTCAATTATAATTGTAAATCCCTAAAATTTTTGTTTTGGATAAGTTAATGTGAGATTACACCATAATGATCCCTTATAGGTATCAGACACTATGGATATCACATAGTAACTTTAAAATGAACCGATAACGAGGAAATCATCAGATAAGATCTAGCTCCAGATCAAGAATGACTTCATTGCCATGAATTATGAACAAAAATCTTAAAAACAAGATAAAGACTATTATTGTAAGGTTTTAGGATCGAAAACTCTAATTTAGAACCCAAAACCTAGTCACGTAAACAAAATCTTGGTACTAGCCAATCGCATAAATAAGAAATCCTAAACATCAGTTTTGGGAATTATCAGCAGTGATTTAAGAGCATAATAGAATATAAATAAGTATGTCTTTCATTAATTAATAAATTTATCCTTCGGTTCATAAATATCTGACAAATATTGAAATCATTCATCACATATACATTATAGGAACATAAATATTGCTCAAAGAAGAAACAAATGCCCTCCCTTAGCCTTCTAAAACCACAAACTACATAGAGGAGTCCCAACCACCTTAGATCTTTTCAAAATTGGAAAAATCAAGAGGGAATCCAAATTTCTATAACAAAGTACAACAAGTACGATTAGCATTAAAATGAAAGATTACACTCCACCCCATCCCCATGTGTAGCCATCCAACATGCTCCAAAGGTACACAAATTGTACCTCTTTATTAATGCATGATCTTTCACAAATCAAACGTTCCAAATTCAAAATCCAAGCTCCTAAGCTACCATCAAGTCACTCTTTTCTTTTCAACTCTCACCCCATCCCCATGTGTATCCATCCAACATGCCTCGAAGGGACACAAATTGTACCACTCCATTAATGCATGATCTTTCACAATTAAAACCTTCTAAATTCAAAATCCAAGCTCCTAAGCTACCATCAAGTCACTTCTTTCCTTTAAAGTCTCACCTCATCCCCATGTGTAGCCATCCAACATGCCCGAAGGTACACAAATAGTAACGCCCTAAACTAAGGCATTACAACCCCCCACATGTCCTCTTTTCAAAGGCACACGCAAAGGCTATAAACATCTAAACCACAATACATATCATTACATAACTCCATAACTCACATAAAGGATACTCAATATGAAAATCTAGATAATATAATTTCAATAACATCTATGTTAGCATAAACCAAGCCAACTGATAAAAATCCTCATAAGAACATAAAACTAATAACTTACAAAATCTTTTCAATTGGAAACCTAAAGAAAATCTAACAACTCAACATGATAAATAAAACTCCACTCTAGCCATCTACATATCAACTAGGTAATCGGGTCTACTATCGTCCTCCCCAGCTCTACGAACACATCAAAGCCAGATAAATCATACACTATCTGGTCCTCACTTGTTCCTAAAAAATAAAAAGGAATAAGCACAAAGGTGGAGTACATCCAAACCGAAAACACATACGTGTGATCATACATCAAACAGTTCATAACGACTTAGTATCTAATGCAACAAACACCAGTTATTATCTTTTCATTAATCCAGCATACAACACAGTTTAAGATCATCCGCGATTAATCCCAAACTTGGAGTAACTCAAACTTCTTAAAAACAAGCAGTATAGGAAAATAAGTATATATACATATATGGTGCTGAGAATCTCCCACACAACCGAGTGTCGTACTCGTACTACTCCTAAACTACCGGAATCATCTCTATGCACGAGTCCACTCGGGACAACCTCACACATAGCTCATCAAGTTGCCAGTATTAGTATCATACTCTGCGTGGTCTTTGCTAACCGCAGCCACTCACAATCCACACACGATTCATCTATAGTCAGATATAATTAGGTCAGATTTATAACTAATCCTACAAGCACAAACAAACAAGCATGGTAAGGATGTACTTGTTCTTGCTTAAGAAATCGAAATCCTATTCTCAATTAAACACCTGGACAAACAATCATCCGTTCTACTAATCAATTACACATTGATAACAACATAAGAAATATAAACCCTAAACCCTAATTCATCAATCTAGAATCTCCAGCACACCTTTCTCCTGTGAAACCCATAGAATCACCAGATCTCCAATCAACACCTAGAAATAATGAAACCCTAATTCTCTAATCACCTTTTCATCATTTCCATACATTCGCAATCATTCTCAACAACAATCATGATGCAAATTCTCTTAACACTTAAGATCTATGAATTATAGTTCCGAATTGAGTCTTACCTTCTTCAATTTGTCGTAGATCTGAAATCCTCAATTCCTACACTTAGGGTTTTCCTCCAATTTCCACCAGCAATCGATTCCCTTCACCAATCAACAATAAAATCTTAGAAAGAACACATCTTAGAACGAACTAAAGGATTAGGAGAGGTTACTTACCCGATTCCTTGATGAAATCCTCTTTGGAGCGTACCGTCTTGGGTTTGTTTATGTTTAAGAGAGGTTATGAGAGTTAGGGTTGAGCTTAGGATGAATTTATAGAGTAAATTTTCGAGGGAATATAGGCTTGACGCATAAGAAACTAAGCTGGCGGCTTAAATGTCTCGGGTCATTCAAAATCATCCAACGCCGCCACTTAGGCCGGTAACCTTCTTGGGTACGCCGGCGGCCTACATTTGTACATCAACGGCCTAAATGCTAGTGTACTCCCAAATTCTTTAATTTGCA
This sequence comes from Combretum micranthum, assembly GCA_024138025.1. Classification (NCBI taxonomy): domain Eukaryota; kingdom Viridiplantae; phylum Streptophyta; class Magnoliopsida; order Myrtales; family Combretaceae; genus Combretum; species Combretum micranthum. Next base: position 4,006 of record JAMXBD010001085.1, read on the forward strand.
AAAATTTTCCTCCGAAGCTCTAAGCTGGTGTTTAGGCTGTCATCCTTTGTATTTAGGCTAGCAGCTTTGAATGCCACCCTTTTTGTTTAGCGGGAGTTATGAGTAATCTTGTGTGTGTTGGTATTTTTAAGACACGAGGGATACCTTGTTTGTGGACCTTAAATCAAATATTATAAACCATGGTTGATGCATTAGGTTAGAAGCACATGACATGTGGTATGTGCTAGTATTACTATGTATTGGGCTTTGCAACTCATTTTATTAACCTTTTAGGTATTGCTGATGAACCAATGGGAATAAGAGCTATGCGGGAGTAAACCGATTAGATGACGTTGTACGAGATATGGACTTTATAAGTTTTTCATGAACGGATTTATTGTAATTAGTTTATATCATAAAATTTAATGATTGGATCCAATTATTTAGCAAGCATTTTCAATTGATTTAATATGGGCCTTTGAGTCACAGCGTATGTTAATCAAATTATGCTCATTTGATGGGCCATATGGGCAATATTTGTAAATATGTATTTATAGACCCTATTTTTTTTTTCAAACAGCTTAAGTTTACAAGTTTTGATGAACTTGAACCATGGGAAATTAGATGGCACTCTGCTAAAATTTTCATTAAGATTAATAACAATTTCTTAAATTAAAACTTAATTAGAAACTCACTTGATAATGGAATGTCTTGTACATATCTCACGCAGGTGAGGTGTGCGGCAAAACAACTATGCCCTTGAGCACCCTAAGGACTGGGTCATTTCATGCACTCACATAAAATCATGAATTAAGGTCGAGCTTCTAATTACAAGTACCCGATCAATATTTAATTAAAATATATTTGAAATCACATGAATCAAGTCTTGGATTCACAAACCCTAAGTTAAGTTAATTATTTATCCATAGATGTAAACATCAAACACAGATTCAAGAGAAATAATATGAGATTAGAGATGAATATTACAAATTAAGCACAAAAATCTTGCAACAACATACGTCGAGTTAAATATAAATTTACCTAGAAAACTTGAATTTCTCGTAAAAGGAAAGTTTTTTTTCACTAAAAATTCTCACACAACTCTACTTGATGTCAGGAATTTGTTACATATGGTACAATATGATTCACAACATCCATGCACATTTATTTATAGGTGATAGGATACAAAAATTATGATGATTTTATTTGCTGACATGGAAAATTCTTTATAACGAATTTTGTCATTATCTTCACGCGCGTAACAACAAGGCAGCAATCATGTGACAAGGTCACTTATCACAGCTCGAATCACGGGTTCAAAAGTTGGCCACTATATAAGCTATGTGTTTTCATTAGAGGAACAATTTAGGTTTGAGTCTATGCACGTTTATTTATAGGTGATAGGATATAGAAATTATGATGATTTTATTTGCTAACGTGATAGATTCTTTATAACAAATCTTGTCATTATCTTCACGCGCATAACAGTAAGGAAGCAAACATGTGACAAGGTCACTTATTGTGGCTCGAATCATGAGTTCAAAAGTTGCTCGCGATATAAGCTGTGTCTTTTCATTAGAGGTGCAATTTAGGTTCAGTTTGAACCACAAGTCAAATCACGGGCATAATGCTTAGGCGTGATTGGAGTTGTATCATGAATTACAAGACGCAATTGTCTCAATGTGAATCGCAGGGTAGACAAAGGGCGAGATCACGTTCGCAATTTGGACTTTTTCCTTGTTTTCTTTCCCTCCGTTGAGATCTTTAGGCACTGTTGAAATTTGTCTTCAAACATTGTTGTTGTTTTGCTCCGATCTTGGTTAAAATCACTTTATCTCTTCTTTTTATGATCTTTAAAGTTGAAAAACAATATTTTTACAATAATAGCATCGAACTATAGGAATTTATCTAAAACTAGATCAAATAAAGCATAAATTCCTATGTATAAAATAGAGTATAAAAGACTGGCCATATACAAACAATTTTCTTATCTTAATAATAATATATAGCATTTAAAGTAATAGATATTTATTTATTAGCTAAATTTTTTTTTATTCTAGGTCTCTTATTATATAATATCACTTATTTGTTAGTACATAAACAAAATAGATAAAAATAATAATTAATATTAATCTTAATTAATAATCATGCATGAGGATAGCTAATAACAATCAACATATGAATACGTATATATAAACGAGCTAAAATTTTTGTCAATAAGTTTCAAAAATTAATTATTTGAGTAATCATAAAATAGCAAAATGTAGTTTTCTAATCTATGCAATTCTGAAAAAGTCTTTAATTTTTTTATCATGCAATTAAGAGCCCTTATTTGTATAATTTTGCAAAGGACGACCTACATTTCTAAATCATGCATTTAAGGGTCTATGTTTACAATATATATGCCTTTTAGGACCTTCATCCATGCCATGTCATATTCCGTTAACGACAGATGGATGGAAACCCTCAATTGTATATAAATAGTAAATATAAACCCTAAAACGCATGGTACAAAATTTAGATCTTTTTTTTGCAAAAGTTGTACAAATGTAGGCCCTTCCATTGCATTTTTCCCCGTACGAATTAGTTTTTTTTTTTTTTTATCAACATCATAATGACACATGTACAACCCAATTTATTAAAATAAATAATATAATAAAAATAATACAAATAAAATAAAATAATCAAAAAATAAAAGTATTTGCAATAAAAGGAACAATTATTTTTAAAATTAAATCTACAAGTAAATCCATTCTTAATGGTAAAACTATCAAACTCGAGACACAACCAAACCCCACCAAGTCAAAAAGAAGTCTCATATTATTAAGAAAGAAGATTTGTCTCTAGTTTAAAGTATATACAAATTAATCAGGTTCACTTTTAAATGCATTTATTATTTGTATTGTTAATAACAACATATTAAATGTTGTGAATAGGTAATTATTTTTTACTATTAACATGAAATTATCTTTTTCACTTCAAACTTTTTTTCCCCTTTTTCTTTTTTTTTTTTTTTTAATGGTAACCCAACACACCCGATGGCTTGTCATGACCCATACAATCAAGCTAGGCCAAGGGTTCATGCCTACCCATGGCAGGCTACATGACAGATCAAACCCTACTCGTGTTGGTGTTTAGCATAGTTCAATGATACGTAACTCAAACCCCACTACAAGTGCCCAGTTCCTACTCTCTTACTCTCGCAAGTTACATATATATATATATATATATATATGTATGTATATATAAAGATAGAGAGACATTTCATGAGAAGACAACTAATTAAATTTAAACTCCCGTTCCATTTTTATTTGCATCCTCAGTCCTATTTCTGTTATAATTTTACTAGCATTATCAACTAAATTTTTTTTTTTTCTGGTGGCTTCTTTCTTTCACTAGACGTCATATATACACTCTACGTTCCCTTTCTTTATTCCTTCATCTTTCTACCAGTTCTGGGTCGGTCGAGAGTCTGGTATGTTCGGACCTGCAGAGAACGAACCCGAAACTTACTATCAATGGACTAGAAAAACAGACCCCAAATCGGAGAATCGCTGTCTAAGCACGAAGAAGCCTAAAATCTCGAAAACCAGAACTCACTAAGGCACATCTTGTACAAGGTTATAGATTTGCTGTAGAAGAGTAAGTACATTATGGATGAGACTTCCTTGCTTGGGCTTCATGAGGCATCTCAATTCAATTCAAGACTTGCATTTGCACACACCCCGTTAGTGGTGAGAAGAGCTCTTGTGGAATGATATATCGTTTCTATATATTTACAATTGTCTCTAATCACGCTCTTCAAGTCTAAATTTCCTTCGTTAAATTTCAAGTATCAAAGGACTTGGAGCCAGCTCAGTAGCTCACATGGTGAACCCCATAATTGCAATAGGCTCAAGGGATGGCGACAATGATTACTACTCTTTCAACTGGGGGACCACCTTTCTATGAACTCAACCAACAAACCTTCTTTTGCATGATGCTTCTTGACCTCCCTAGAAGGCATTTTAGTCATTCTCCAATGGACGAAGATCAATTAAGATGCTAGTAATTAGAACTCCTTTCAATACTTTTGTGATTTTATTTGCCTTTTCTTTTTTGCCCCACAACTAAACATAGTAATCTCGGATCTGCTTATTTCTTCCAGGACAGTTTTCATACCATCTGGACTAACAAGGCCTATGCTTTAGGTAAATAATGAATTTTACATTAGTACACACAATACAACAATGTTGCGAAGCTGCAAATGAATTATAAAGGCCTTGTCCAAAGATTGGACGTCATGTAAGCAACCCAGTGATAAATATTCCTCCGGTTGCTAACAAGGTTCTCCTTTTCAGTTAATCTATAGATCAAGCCAGTCCACACAAAATTTCTACAAATAAATAAGCTTTCATACAACAATTGCTAGAATTATTTTATAATGCAATGATGAACAATATGCCATGCATTAGTAAGTTCTGACCTGTTCAAGTTCAGGAGCAGACAAAGAATCTACAATCTCATCACAAGAGAAATTGCTATCAAGTGCAGCCTCGTTTGAACCCATGTCAATTTTCTTTTCAGGGTCTGGGCCAGCGTTCCCTTCTATGTTACCACTTAGATTTTCTTGGCTCATGTTCTTTCCAAAGGAACTACACTCTAGAAATTTGGCCCTCCAACGAATACCAACTGCCTCTGCTTGATCAGCAAACAAAATTTTCGAGATCGAGGATGAACATATCTCCCTGTAGATCTCATAATCAGCAGCAAATGTATTTCCACCTTCCAAGAGTTTTGAAAAAGGATGCAAAACTGAGATTGGATCGTTATTTTTCTTGAGAGATTCATTTAAAGAGAGAAATTCCAAGACAAACTCTCTCTTGCTAAACTGAATGAAAACTGCAGTTTCATCAAGGTGGTAGACAAAAGCAACAGAAGATGGACCGAAAACTTTGGAGATGCAATCCTTGATCTCCTTCGACTTCAGATTGGGTGAGAAACCCCACAGTATGACAATATTCTCAAACACAATCTTTAGGTGCCGCCTTGCACCAGTAGTTGATGTAACAGACTCAGTAATCCTATTACCAGTGCTTAAATCAATAATATCTCCATAGGTCCAACTCAAATATAAAAGATTTGCATGTTTTAGAAGGATGGCATTATTGACCAAAACTTCAGAGAGTGAATTTATTTTGAAATCAACACCTAAATGACTGCATGCCTGAGCAAATAAACATCCTGTCATAAAGGCATCATAACCAGCTTCGTGCTTGGCTCCAGCTTCCCAGGTCAATGCCCTGATGGTAAATATAATTAGTATATTAAAGAGACTAAGGATGGGTGCCATGACAAAATACAGCTGGCATCAATTCTTGAAGATTTAAAAAAACGAAAAATAGAGAGACAAAGAAGAAGAAGAAAAGGAAAGAGAAAGTTTAAAGATGCCAGAGCTACTCTATTGCTGAGAACCGAGATGAAATTACTGGTTAATTCATCAATTATGAACCTAGTATGTCCTATTTGATCTATAAGGTAGTGGCTCAATCCTCAAGGCTTTGACATTATGTTAGGTGGCAGCATTTTCAAAAGGATATCATATCAATCAATATAGTTCCCTTCAAGCATGTTCACAGGCACTGTAACAAGATAAGGAAAATACTAGAATAGATGATGTTTGCTGCTGATGACATTATGTCAGCAAGTATTTAGTAAGGTTTTTATGTCAGGGAAATGAACTAAATGCAAAGCAGTCTACATTTCAAGCATGCAAAAAAAAAATAAAGAAATAAAAAAGGTTTGCTTCCTCCTTGATAATTGCTGTGTAAAATCGGAAATCCTAAAATAGTCAGCCATTAGCATATAGATCCAAGTACATTTTGTAGTATTGAGCAACTTTAAGAAATCCCCATCAGCCATTGACTATGCTCAAATACATGCTCAAAGTCTTACTGTAAGTAAAACAACACTAACTTACTTCACCTACTGAAAAAAGAATAAGTGACATAAGAATAGGCCAATAAATGACAGGCATACTGCAATCAAGGAATTACAAGGAAAAAGACAAGGTTATGGAGTCACACCTCATGTCATCTACTTGAACCTCAACTCTGATGGACGATTGGATAGCCAAGTTAGAGCTTCTATACCCAAGTGCAATTTGTGGGCACAGTGCAGCAAATGCTCGAGATAGTGATGTACTAGCCTTCTTCATTTGATGCTTGAGCACATAACTAGAGTTCAGCAGAACTTTGGTATCGAATATACGAGGGAAGTATTTGTTAGCAAGATGTACAAATTCTCTAACATCGGAAGGAAGAGGACCAAAGAATTTGCTATATATATGTGCAACATCTGCGCAAAGAATAACGAATCCTCATCACAACATTTGGCGTAGTGAAAAATGAGTTTATTGTCAGAAACCATACCAAGGAAGCAATTATGACCGACGATCAACTTCTTTTCTGAAGATAAAAGGTCATAATGCGACGAAACCCAACCGCGGCATTAATCTTAACCCTTGCTCCTTGGTGGACTTCAAGGTTTACCTCTTTCTACGAGAAGATAAAAACGTAAGACCAAGAGATAACAATATTTTTGTGTGTGTGAAGCAATCAGAGAAGACAAAATTACTAAAATATAGATGAAGTCAAAGTCAAAGATTTCCTTTCGAAGTGGACATAATTGTTTATTAAAGTCATGTTCAAGTTTGTGAATTAGCATGAATTACTGCATAAAGATACAATTTATTAGTTCGCTTTTACTCTCTGCAAGTCCTGAAGATTTAATTGAATCAGCCTCAATTCAAAGTGCTTTTTTGTTGGGATGTTGCCAAGACCCATGACCACTTCTTTGATGTTCCTATTCGAAGGAAATACAGGAGAGTGTATCTCACCAGGTTTGAGTGCCCTGCAAACCTTGTATCTGCAGGAGTATACTAGGCAGCTGCAGACCATGCAAGGTTATCATAGGCCTAGGATACAACTACTGAGGCTAGTCTATGCAGTGTCTGCATGTCACCTGGCATGAGAGAAATGACAGGAGCTGAAAGCTGTTCACTAAGCCCATGTTACCTGCCCAAAAGATTATCTCCAGATGGTCTTGGAATAACGTTATAATATGTGTCAATATTGTTGAATAATAAAGTTTAGAATTGACATCTACTTGTCTGATGAGCTTTTTCTGACTCTCGTTGACATGGAAAGGTTTCATGGGGTGCATGTCCTACCACCATGTGCTCTTTTCTCATCTTGCCAGCTTGAAAGTACAGCTTATTGAATTACACAGGGGGTGGGGGGGACACTTAATTTACATCTGCTGCATATAAAGCTATCAGGAATTCTGGCAATCAAACATGTGGCTTAGGTATGAGGAAGTACCAGTGCTTTTAACGAACAAGGTAAATTACAAAAATGCATCTGTATGAAGTCCTTTGTAATTGTAACTTACCATAAGCACTTCTCTGTCAGCTTTGGAATCTGTGTATACAACAAGATGTTGAACAGCACTGTTTTCACCATCCAGACTCACATAAGCAAGATCTTCAAAGTGTTTTCTTATTACCTGCATGTGTTTTGACATACAGAAGCAGGTTATTTCTAGGTTCTAATAGGAAATGACAAATTATTGTGAGGTTTTCAAAGTTGCACATATGCCCAAAGGGAAAAAGGAAGGAAAAAAAAAAAAGAAAGGAATTTCATTCATATGAGAACTCCCAGAAGCATTGGCAACAGACATCATGTTATTTATCAGATGCAACCTATCTCAGACAACTACATACAAAGCACAGATGATGTGCCCAGTTGACTTAAATCCAACATATTCACTGACTTCATGTGAGAAACAAATACTGATGTTCGGCTCTCCCCACAAATGTACCCTACATGAACATATGATTGATAGAAAAAAATTGAACAGCACTTCAGAATGTATGATCTTGACAGTATCATTCCAGATAAATACTACTTAAAGATCGAGGCAGACCATATATATGTACCTGCTGAATCAACCTGAGCTGACGTGCTGTAATCCTCTGAGACAAAGAGCTGGACGCAACCTATAAAAAGTAGTTTCTAATTGCTGAGATGATGTATTTGCACTCCCATAAGACTCCAAACTAAAATTTTTGTTCCCAAGTAACCCATCAATCCATTCCGTGAATCTGTTCTTCATTCTTTCGTTGAAAAAAACATCGCCATCTTGACCAATGGTACTTCTTTGAATTCCTTTAGGCAATGCTGCATATTTAGGGACTCACCCAGTTGTCTCAACATTTCGTTTTCTTGTTCTCTGGATAAATAAGATACTCCTGAGATTAATTAATAGTGTGAATTCCCAAGCTAACATAGATATGTGCCCATTCTTTATGATCTGTATTTCTTTCATCACTGTGTAACAGAAACTCTATACACTATCCATAAGAGAAGAATCTAACTGGGATAAGCCTTCATGTCATTCGATGCTATGGAAATTCTAAAGAATTCAGAGAAAACTGACAATGAATGCTATCAATCTGATCAATAATTGCTTCATGAACCCTTCTCCACTGTCGATAGCATGTATGAGTATGCATGACCTTGGTGGGGATGGTGGAGGTTCACATATAAGCCAGTTAAATTCAAAATGTTCTGATATGTCAGCCTATTCCACTAATTTTATGACAAATAAACAAATTAATGTGGCAAAAGACATTATTGCCTTTTTAATGTTCCATACTTCCTTGCCTGCTTTGAGTGTCCCTAACACTGGCCCATATATTTAAAATTGATGAAATCTGTCTTGAAAAAACCAACATTCAAGAGTCACACGTCCAAAAGAAAGAGAAGCTATTTAGGTATAAAAAATTTATAATTTTAGTTATTCAGGTTAGATGAAAACCTCGTTTTTATTTCGAAATAGTTAATTATTTCTATTAGAGCTCAAGGAAAGTGGAAGTTCTGTTTTAAATAATGTTGATTCTTGTGTATGGCCTTTTAGTTCAATATACATTCTACCAGTGGAGTGACGCATGCCATTGCATGACTTTTTCGGATGAGGACTTTCCATGGCCTTTTGCAGGTAAAAATTGGATAAATTTTTATAAGATTAATACTCAAAAAATATAGTAAGACTGATTCAATCCTGAGTCATCAAAAAAACTGATCAGGGAAAATTACATTAGCATACTTTAAAAAAAAAAAAAAAAAAAAAAAAAAAACACTCTAACATGACCTGGAACTCACAAAAATTATAGTGACCCTATTTTAAATTGAGCACCAGCACTGCAAAGAAAACAGTTTGTGCAACAAAAATTATGCAAAATTCACAAAGCAAAGCATGTTTATATTGAAAACTATTACTGTTTAACTCATTAAAATAAGCCAGGTTCTTGTGACTAGTGTTAGTAGCCAAATGTCCAAAAAAAAAAAAATCTAATTATGGTGTTGAGTTGGCATTAAAAAAATTAAATAGTTTAAAAAAACAAAAAAAAAGAGTCCAAATGGTATTCAAACTCAAACAGTTGGCTTGGTATTGATTGGACAATAAATTAAATCATATTTTCATAAGAGTGCAATGCTTATTTTCAAAAATTAGAAGTCACAGTAGTTCTATTTATTGTAGCAAATGTTCCAGTAATATTCCCAAAAAACTTAATTTACTTTCAATTGTACTAGAAATCAACTCCACCAAAAAAAAAAAATTAATAATAAAATAAAATAAAAAAATAATAATAATGCTTGATATAAACCTATCTTAGACCTTAAAATAAATACCCTCCATTAGTTTCCTATAAATGTTGAAGGTCTTCCTCCTAAAATCTTAGACAAATTTTAACACTTAGAATTAGAAGGACTTATATTGATATAGGCAATAACCAAGCAGGAATGGGACAACAAATAGGAAACAATAGAATTATGCCAAATCAATTAGTTTATCAATCAATGATGTAGTCAAATATACTACCACACAAACATTTCAAACCACTTCAATAACAATTCAGCTTGACTATCATTTCTTATGTGTCTGTGCATGTGTATGTAAGTATTTTTCCCCCCCTTATCTATTACATTTAAACTTACCACAAAAGTAACTCTTTAAACTTATGGAAGAAATAGCACCTTGAATATGTGAATCAAGTAAAACAGCCTTACAACCAGTAACGGAAATTTAGCAGAATGATATGGCAAATATGAACATGCAGATACATCAAAAAAGGCAATACCTTCATTAATACATGCATTGAAATCAAACTGATATTTAGCCAAGAAGTCAATCGAAGCAGTCTGGCATTGGAACTCAGAAGATGACCCATCCAAAAGCTCTTCCCGAGGAAAAATATAAAAGTTATGCCTGTAAAGACGCAAAAGCTAAATTCATTACCTTTTAATCATCCTTCCATCTCTTTTTTCCATTTAACCAAATGCAACAGCCACCACAATTTGGCTATTTCAGCCAAAACTGCATGCGAAGATGTTGAATCTGTGATCTATGTTCCAATTTCCAATTTCCAATTCTATCAATAGAAAGCTTTCCTGGGTTCTTGTTTAAAAGTTGCTTTCACAATATGAAACTCCATTACAATATCTAATCAAAGTTAATCTAGACCAATTGGAAGATATCAAAATTTTGGAAACATAAGAAACCATGATTTAACATATTTAGTTTAAACTAAACCAGAACCTTCCTTGAAACAACTCAGCTGAATTTCATTAAAATGCCACCTCTATATAATTGCAATATTATGTTTTTTTATATATACAATTTATTGTACATTATTAAAACTCTAAAACTAGTCATTATTTATCGGATTCCCTCTGTACTTCTTGATAGCTGACGTAGAAAAGAGAATAAAGCTGTACAGGGACTGTCCAGTCAAGAGAGAGAGAGAATGAATTGTAAGCTGGTTTCTCGATCTCAATGTCCGGAATGAACCGCATGAGAACTAGTCACACATATAAGACAGTGAAAAATTGATAAACAATATATCTAATAAATCTACATGGCTAAATGAGCTCGAACATGTAACTTGAGCTCAGACTCGTCTAGACTCATAATCTAAATGACTTTACAGATAGAGCTCGAGCATCAAAATCCTGAACGGTTTGAACTTGAGTATACAAGTTTCAAGGTTCCATTAAAGCTCAGCTCGACTCAGGCTCAATATTGTCTTAAGCCATCATGATCATCTGCAGCCCCAATCAAAACTGATACCGCATCGGCTACTTCTCCTCTATTCCAAATTATTCCATCAACACAAATGCTGTTGTCCACCAGATTCAGATTATCCACAAATATAGTCAAACATTATCACCAACAAATTATGTATCAATAAAATCAATTAATAATTAATTCATCTCTAAGCCGGACTGTATTCTTTAAAATTGATACTTGCACTTAAAAAGAACAATAAGCAAAGGAAAAACAAACTCACGGATGAGCAACGAAGGAGTGCTTCTCCGTATCCCAGCGAAAAGGACAAACACCGAACTGAACGACAGCAAATTTCTCAGCTGAATCCTTTATCTTAAGATATCTCACATCGTACGATCGAATTCGAACATCTCACGCCACGGCGCGCTTGTGATGCCTGTCATTTCAAGGTCTATTGCCACGAAATCTGCGGATTTCACGAGGTGTTTTATGGCTTCGAGAGCTGATTCGAAGTTCGATTTTGTTACGGTTTTGGTGGGGAATGTTGATGGTACTGGAGACGGTGTGGCAGCGGCCGTAGAGAGGCTGCGATAATATGAGCGCCATAGCAGAGGAATGGAACGGCGATGGTGGTGATAGTTCATTTTTTGGGCATAACTCGAGGCTAGGGTTTAGGGTTTTGAAGAGGAGGAGGAGATGAATTGATAATTTGCCTTTTGTTAATAGAAAAAATAGAACATGGAAGACGGGTTTTGGGAGGAAATACCCTATTTTTGAAAAAAAATCCTAAAATACCAAACTTTGCAAACTTATTCCGGAAATAACCCATCAAAAACGCATGTAGGGTGTGCGTTTGAAATTGTGGAGCTCGGGCGCGTACCCTATATGCGCCTGATGTGCACCATCGGTCCTCCGCGAAGGCAGGGCGCATGCACTACATGCGGCTGAGCGCGGGCAGTGTCTGTGGTCGCTGTGCCGCTCGCTCGCCGCGCGCCCGCTCGCCCCCGCGCTCGCTCGCCCGCGCGCTCACCGCTCGCCCGTGCGCCCCCGTGCTCGCTCGCGTGCCGACTCGCTAGCGCTCGATCGCCTGCTCGCAGTAGATGTGGCTGAAGTTGGGCGCATTCAGTAAAGGCGCCTGAGGTTGGACGCATGCAATACATGCGCCTGAAGCGTTGCCTCCCTCCACTGCTTCCGGGAATGCACACAGCAGGTCACGCGCAGCAGGTCCGGGGTATGGGCGCATGATGTTCGCCGGTGGGACGCATGCTTCACATGCGCTTCTAGATAGTAAAATATTTTTTAAGCCCCATAAAATGGACGTATAATCCCAAATGCATAACAATAAAAATCAAGTGCACCATAGACAACATATCATAACAAAACTTTAAGATCATTCTAATGAAGATAGTAAGTTGGTATACAATTACAAATTTGTTAAGTACGAATCAATAATGGAGGTAATTACAATCTAACTAATTCTTCTTCGATCGTCTAGTGAATGTTCTTCCAAATCTTCTAAAGAGACTCCTTCTCCTTGCCTCTATGTGGTGGATCGCCCCTTTGGTCGCTTGCTTCAGCAGAAGGTTCTTCGAAATCTCTGGGGCCACTGGACTGTAGCATGCAGTGGACTGGGTCAAATGTGTTACCGCTTCTCCTTCTCCTTCTGTAGTCGAGGCTCATCTGATATATGGATACCACGCTCTCTACGTGGTGCTGGAGGTGTAGTAAATGATTCATGCAGATCGTGGCTGAATGATGGAGTGATAAATATTCGGATCGTACATTGAACCACCATGACATCAAATGGGTATGACAAATCAGCCGGGAATGAGCTGCCACTCGGGTGTGATATATCACCCAAGTATGTGCTACCTCTTGCAAATGTGGTCTCAGATGGAAATGTGCTACCTGTAGGGACATTAGAAGCTGGTACATGCACGGGGTATTGTTGGTGGGTGGGTATGGAGGATGTGCTTCGACGACCTCGACGAGCCATATCTGTCCGTCGGCGACGCGGACGTTGTGGTTCAACATTTGCTTCGGCTCCTTCGTCTACATAAGGTGACTGGGCTTCCTCTCCCACATGTGCTCCCCCTGCTGGATATAGCCCGATTTCGTTTTCGTTCTCCGCAATTCTCATTGACTCGTATGCAAGATCACGTGTGCGGTCCAAACTATTTGATCGGCTGATATCTCCCAGTGTGCATATCTGAAAAATAGCAAAATTGAATTTAGTGAATGTGCTATAAGATTATACTGAAATTAATGTTCTAATCTCACCATATGTCCTATCAATGCGCCAGTATGAGAGATGTATCTACGAGTGATACGCCAGTACCAATTCACATATTCAACATCGACCCCAGGTCCCTCTTCAATCTCAACCAGGTTTGCATGGCGATCTTGCCACAGAGCAACATAACTCATGTGAAGCTGCTGCCAATTTGCATCTGACTTTCCGCGTAGGTCAACGTCATGGAGCGCTCCATCTGTGTTAACATTGTGGGGATGTGCTGCAGCCTCCAAACTGTCTCGCAACTCTATCTGGGAAGTGCCACTCAATGATGGCGAAGCAAATAAGAGGGACACGAGCTGTCCATATTTGTCGCCCTGCAGAACAAAACGGAGGAAGTTTCTCCAACAAGTTCTCAGGGTATGGTTCCCAATCCACCTGCATATAGGACAATACTTGTATGATAAGATATGAACAAATGTTAGACGTATGTAATGAAATGATACATGTGACGTACATACCTGGTGAGGCGAAAGGCGATCCAAGGCTTGGCGATATGCGGTGACCACATGTGTAGGATGGTGAGTCGTCATTCTGCGCATATGCCATCTACATGCAAGTGGCTGACCAGCAAGTATCATCATACCAGATCTAGTACGAGGAGCACACTGGGGGAATCTATCCCACCCCCACACTTGCAGAAGTATGGCCGCACCTGCTAACTCCTGTGCACCCGATGTAGATGCACGACATAGTTGCCTATACAACCATGCCAAACACGCAGTCCCCCATGCATATTGCCCTGCATCATTCAAATCTCCCAACATACCAAGGAACATGGAGTGGACAAGGTTCCCTGATTTGTCAGCAAAAAGGAAACCCCCAATCAACTGCAATATATATGCACGAGTGTGCCTAATAATTTCTTCCTCATCTGCATTTTCAGGTATTTCATTAAACTGTTGGGAGATCCAATTGAGGTTAATTCGCCCTCCCCGTAAGTTTGTATTCCCGGGTATAACTCCTAAAAGGTTTTGACATAGCGTTGGAATATTGAGATTGCTGCTGCCAATCAGAGGTAATCCATCGACACGTAAGCCTAGTTGGACCTCCACATCCTGTAAAGTTATTGTCATCTCCCCTGTTGGCATGTGGAATGTATGTGTCTCCGATCTCCAACGCTCAACGAGTGCTGTAAGGAAGTGCCAGTCAAGCTGGATGAATGGCAGACGACTAGGTCCATAGAATCCAGCCTGTTGTAAATACGGCACTATCCGAGGATCAGGACGCGTAAGTGTCAGCTCTCGGCGCCTGACAGTCAATGTCTGAGAGGGAATCATTGGATCCGCATTTGCCTGCGAAAGCAATCAAATTAACTGTTACTAGAATTCCACAAAAATAGATTCGTTGAAACGATCAACAACATTCTACCTCAGCAATCCACACATCTTCTGAACGATGGGTCGCCTGTTTTGTCAGCACGGACGGATCTACTGGACCGGGCTCCATCTACCCTGCAAATGAGAGGTAATGAATGTTAGAAAATTACAACAATAATGCATCACAGATTGCAATAACTAACAAATGCAACATTAGTTCATGATCTTAACCCTGTTGGTAGGAATGGGGGCATCGTCTTCTATTGTGACCTTGGTTGTGACACAACTGCATGTAATCGTATCAGTGCGCCCTCTAATGTCCATCTCCATCCGAAATCGACGAGTTCGTGGTTTACCTTTCGCACGAGTCATTGTACGATCAGGCACTAGGTAGGGGAAGTTGGCTGGTGCAGGCCACTCTAACTCATCCCCAATAGGTGGAAATGGGTTCCATAGCACCGAATCTGATTGTCCACCTGTACCATGGCCCCACTAATGTTGTTGTGTCCAATCTCATGTGTGCTGCAGCAGCTATGGCATGTGAACATGGTATCCTGTATATTTGCCACTTGTTGCATGTGCAAGTGTGCTTCCCAGGTCGACCTTCCTCGTCCGACCTCCCCCCTTCAAGCCACCACCTACCCGACGTGGCCCTGTTCGTACTTCAAACAAACCAGTATTCCTATGGAAACTAGTCACCTGATGGTTCGTAGAACGGTTGCCCCATACGTCCAATTTTTCGCGAGCATATGTAGTGAACACTTGATTGGCTTTTATTGCATCAGTGGCTTCTGCATTCGTTTCTCCCAAAGCGATACGCAATTGTAAAAAATTTTCTTAATAAGAGATGTCACGGGAAGACCCCGTGCACCTTGGATGACAAAATTGTAAGCCTCCACCATGTTTGTAGTCATGTACCCGAAACGGTAGTTGCCATCATATGCTAACGTCCATTGCTCTCTAGGCAATGTGAATGATCCATCTGACTCAGTTTTGTTAAACCACTCGATTGCTTCTTCATTGATGTCCTTCACCAAGTCCATGAATTTTTCAAACTTCCTTGGTTGTGCTTGAGAGGCAGCATATGTTACCAAATTCCGCATCCTCACATTCTTATAGACTTTATTGAAATTACTGGCAACATGTCGCATGCAGAACCTATGAACCGCAAATGGAGGTAACCACCCATTCGATTGCTCTTTGCAAGCAGACATAATTCCTGCGCCCCTATCGGATATCAAGCATATTGTCTCCTCACCACGGTGACCAACTACATGTCGCTTCAACCGCACTAGAAACCAGCTCCATGACTCCATTGATTCTGTCGGGGCTAAACAAAAAGCCAACGGTACAATCCTATTATCGCCATCTGCCCCACATGCAATTAACAGGACGTGTTTATACTTCCCGTAAAGAAATGTTCCATCCACACATATAATAGGTCGACAATACTTGAATGCTTCAACTGAAGGACCAAATGTCCAGAATAACCACTTCAAGATTGATTTTCCAGGCTCTACAGATCTTGTCCAACCCCATTCAACCTGTGTCCCAGGATTAGTAGCTTTCATTGCATATAACAATTGTGGAAGCTCATTGTATGCATTTTCCCAGTCTCCATATACCATGGCAATTGCTCTCCTCTTCCCTTCCCATACTCTTCGTCGTGATATTTTGTAGCCAAATAGGGCCTCTGCATGCCCCTGGAGCGCTTTCGTTTTTATATCTACATCATCCTTAACCATCGTCAAGAACTCTCTTGCAAGAACATTACAATCTATCTGAGAATGGTCTTGCCCGACCATAGGGTTAAGGCATGTGTGAGGTCCTTCTAATCTGGTGATGACGAAGAGACCCTCAAGCTTCTTCTTACAAGCACGCAGTCTCCATTTACACCCCTCATCTCGTTTCATACAATATGCTGACCATACAGTTTTGGTTGAATCATCCACCCTAAAGTTACAGTGTTGCGTGACATGAAATTTTTTCACATGGTTAATAAGATCTGCTTTTGTGGTGAACATCATACCTTTGTTCAGATCATCTGCATTTGAAATGTTCTTGCTCATTATACTCAAGCTTTCCTCAAAAGTTATATACCCATCACTGCTGCCGATATTGAAAAACGGTACCTTATCCCTTACACCGCCCTCAGATGGATCATTAGTTAGAATTTTGTCTTCACTGGATGGTTGTTGTGATGTGCTCATGGTCACAACATCGACATCATTGATCCGTTCGGGATTATCTTCATCTTCACTGTCACTTTGTCGTCTTCTATTGCATCCCCATCTTCATCCACATAATACTGACCGTCCCGATTATCATCCGTGGCTCTAGGATTTAGAATTGGCATAACTTCTTGTTCAATTCTCCTTTCAAGTTCCATCATTCCTTCTTCGACATTCGTCGGCTCATACTCTTCAAAGTTCATAGAGAATGATGCACCATAACTTGCCGCTGAGGTGTTTGATTGCATACACCGACCCCACCTATGGGGTCAAAATGTGTTATGTTGGTCTTCCACATTTGGAACCAGAACTTCCTGCAATTGAGATGGCACAAATTCGGTCTGCTCACTACACTGTCCTTGTACCTGCACATACAACTCTTGCAATAGGCCTGAACCAAGTTCCTTAGCCTGGTCAATCAAGTCTTCAACACCTTCGTCATCTACAATAGGCAGCAACATGAACGATGGCCCATTCGGCATATAATGAGGGTGTCTGTGGATAATTTGGACAGCTCCCCTAGTTGGATCTACGCCGACACTAGCACATATCTTGCTCAAAAATTGGTTAAAGTCAGCATCGATTCTCATCCGGACCTTCTTCATGGGAGCGCGGTCATACTCTGGACCGTATTTTCCAGTCACAACATTCCCATGAGCATACACAATGAACCGAACAAAATCCCCCATTGTAAATCCTATGTACACATTATATCGAACATTGTCAACACTTCAACACATAAAACTTCCAAAATCATCACCATTCAGCCGAGTAAACTAATAAACATAAAATAAAATCGTTTTTGAGTTTTTACCTTAACAAAACTTTTTCAACACATGCAACAAATGTGCGTGGTGGCTGGATGTTGGAGGAGTGAGGTCGCTGGGCGCGTGTGCTGTACGCGCCCACTCTGGCCGCTGGGCGCAGGTGCTGTACACGCCCACTCGCCCGATCGCTGCGTCGCTCGCTCGCTGGGTCGCTCGCTGGCCGCTCGATCGCTCGCTCGCTGGCCGTTCGCTGTCGGTGCTCGGCGCTCGCTGCTCGTCGCTCGTGCTCGCTGCTCGCTCGCTCGGTGCTCGGTGCTCCCTGCTCGTGCTCGCTGCTTGCTGCTGCTCGTGCGCGCCCACTCCGGTAGATCTACCTAGCAATGTCGAGATTTGGCGAGTATGAGTGCGAGTGAGTTGTGTGAGTGTGAGTGAGCCGTGGGAGGAACGTGAGGATATATAGGAAGCCCTAGGCGCATATAGGGAATGCGTTGCTCCAAGCGCATGTACTGATGCGCCCATCCGTTCCTCTGCTTCGCGAGTAGCTCCAGGCGCATATAGTGTACGCGCCCGACCTTGACAATTTGCAACGCAGGCCCTAAATACGTTTTTGGTGGGTTATTTGTGGAATATATTTGTAAAGTTGGGTATTTTGGGATTTTTTTAAAAAAAAAGGTATTTCCTCCCAAAACCCGAGGATATTCACCATCACCTGCTTCAAATCAGAATCATAAAATTCCAGTGGGCCCTTTCTCCCGCCTTTCTTTTCTACTCTTCCCTTAAAAAGTTAAACCCTGGTTAGAGTCAAGCCAGAGCCTAAACCCTAGTATTTTTCTCTTCAGCTCCGTGCATAACCTGGTGGCAGAGTAGCCAATACCAAACCCTAAAAATATGGGATTCGATACATCAACTGATTTGAATGACTTCAAGGTGAGCGAACTGTTGAAGGAAGTACAGCTTGATTATTCGCCTTCATTCACAAGGTGGTGGATGACACCGTTTCGGCTATTAAAACAGCTATTGACCAAATTCCCGAGGACTTTCAGGTGCTTTACGAGATTTCATTTAATGTTTTGATAATTCCACTTAGATTTAAATAATAATCTTTAAAGTTTCGATATTCAATTAAGCGTATGTGCTTGGTTGTTTAAGTGAATTTTGTCTAAATACGAGGCAATACAAGTTTCAAGTTTCGAATTTTTAATATTATGGAGCAACGAAGAGAGAATCTTAGGTTGGAAGTCATTGATTTGTATCAGTCATTTTGTGCGTGTAATTGAAATATCTAGAAGTTGTGTTTACGTGAGATTAAATCGAGCAGGTTACGGCAGACTTGTCTCCAGGGTTTGTGAGGGATATTGGAGCTGATAAAGTTGAATTCAAGTTCAAGAAGCCGGAATCTATTGAGATTAGGGGAAGTTATGTGACTCACTGCATTGTCAAACCGGATGTGAATGTGGACCTTTTTGTTCGATTGCCAAAGGTATCACATCTGTTACTTGCCTCTACTTTTATTTCTAGTTATATGGTGTTTATGTGGGACGTGTGAAAGCCTAGAGGCCTATGAGCTTTTGAAATACTTGACTGGTGTTTCCCCTCTATTATCATGTACTGAATATTGATTTGTAGTACATTGCGGCATTGTGTATTAATCTCCAATCATCAAGCAACTTGAAGTCTTTTAGCAATATGGGCAGTCTGGGTTTGATGAATCGGAGTGGAGGAAGGCTTAATCTTCTAACTTCTGTATATGCAAGTGTGAAGCTTAGACTGGAGTTGCTAATTTCATTAAGCATGTACATAATTCGAGACCTTTACATATGACTGGTTTTTACTATTCAGATTATTTAGTAATCTCTATAGGAAATACTACTGAATGGAATATGCGTGAGTGGGGTTTATGTCATTTGAAGTACAAGGTCCAATGGTGTTCTGCAAGGGGGAAAAAGTTTTCCTTCTCTTCGTCTTCTATTTTCTTATTTTTCAAACAAGGTTATAAAAGTAATTTCCCTTTACATCAAATTGATGCACATTCTCCATGATACATATAAAGTACACAAGAAAGAAGGTAAGGGACACACGAATATTTTGTGAAAATTAGGCGTTTCCAGCAGATTCCATTGGCTACTAAGAGCAATGCTTGAATGATTTAACCAAGAAAAAAAAAAAAAGGAAACTGAGGCTTGAATGTTGTTGTAGGCATTTGAGAAAACTATAAGGATATTAATTTTTCTGGAAGTTCAACTGATATATGTATTGTGACTTGATGATTCTTGTTTTCTCACCTTGAGCAACTTAGCCCATATATAATTTGATACATTAAACATGTACTAATGGTGCTAGATTTTTTTTTTCCCTTCTCTTTTTACTGCTCCAGGAGTGTTTCCACGAGAAAGATTATCTGAACCATAGGTACTTCGCTAAAAGATTTTTATACCTCTCCATCATCAAGAAATACCTGCAGATATCATCCACAGTTGGCAAGATTGAGTGGTCCACCCTACAGAATGAGGCTCGGAAACCTCTACTAGTTGTCTATCCTGGTACTTTTTTGTTTCCCTCTCTTCTTCTGCTTGACATTCTTCTTAATCATCTCTTTTTGCAGAATCATAGGGTTAGAAGCTTGTTAACAAATACTTTTCTTTTCTTTTCTTTCTACTCTTCATATTCCACCACTTGATCATCAATTTATTTTTGACTTTGTAGCCGCTAAGCCTGCAGAGAATCCTGAGTTACATGTGAGAATAATCCCTACAGCAGCAACCTTGTTTAACATTTCAAGACTTAGCTTAAAACGAAGCAATGTCCATGTCTCAAATCAAGGTTTGCCTAAAATCAAAGGATAATATGCAGCTGTTGACTGACAAGTGACACCATGGCCCAGAAAATAAAATGACAATTTACCCCACTTCATTTTTACTTTGTGCAGAGATAAAGATTGAATCTACACCCAGATACAACAGTAGTATCTTGGAAGACATGTTCCTTGAAGACAATGAAGATTGTGCATAGAAGTTTTGTTGGGTGGAAGGAGTTAAGAGAAGCACTAATTTTGCTGAAGGTATTGCCTTTATGGTTTAGCTTGGTGAATTTATTTTTTACAGGATTACTTCCATAATTAAAGGAGTTTATTTTTGTCCTGTATTATTATTATAATTATTTTTTTTAATTTTTCATAGATTTGGGCTCGACAAAGGAGTTCTATATACGTTCATGATTGCTTAAATGGTTTCCTGATATCGGCCATTTTGTCATACCTTGTGAGTCATGAAAAGATCAACAAAGCATTGAAACCCATTCAGATATTTCGTGTTACGCTGGACTTCATTGGTATGCTATAAGTTCTTACTCTCTGCTGTTCCAGTGCTCAAATAGTGAGTTGGTGAAAGAAAAATCTATTCAGATGAATGATTTCATTTGCCATTATATGAGCAAAAGATTCATAATATATGTATTTATTAAAGATTTTTGAGTTTGAAATATAGTAAGTGTTCTGCTGTTATCAAGACAACTGAGTAAATAAAGGTAATGGGTATATGAACAGAGATAAGATTGATGGAATGGGTTTCAACTTTCAAATGCTGCTAGCATTTTTTTTTTTCTTTCCTCATGAACAACCTTTTAAAAGTAATCAGACTCTTCAAATTTTGGTGTTTCGCTAAGCTAAGACAGTTTAATTTATTCTTTCAAAACACTAAAGCCTGCTAGAAATCTCTTTATATATTGATGGTAAACTTGCTGTATAGGGTTGTCACCTAGGAACTCTGTGCATTCTGTAATCTGTAAAGTTATCATGCTCTTGTGGTGCCAATGCTTCTCATTGGCAAAAGATTCTAGGTGCTATTCGAACTGGTCATTTCTAAAGTTGTGTAGTGGAAGAAATTTTGATGATGACAATGTAAATGTTTTTAAAACTTAGTTGACTTAGGGCCTGATGACACCCATAGTAATGGATTTTGGATGGGTGGTGCCTGATGTGGACATCAAGAAGAGCCAAAAGCCCATCTGCTGAATTATAAGACAAATTCTGAACCATTAAGATGCTAAAGTTGTGTACTAACCTGTATAGCCATAGGCTTTTTGGCATACAAGATACAAGCACATGTATAAATGGTGGGACTTACTCTGATTATTGTTATATATTGCGAGCTGAATTGTTTCTGGATTGCAGCTATGAAGTATCTTGCTTGGATATAGATTAAAAAAAAAAAAAGGTTGTGTACTAACCTGGAAGAAATTTTGGGTGGTGATGATGTAAATGTTGAAAAATTAGTTGATTTAGGGGCCTGATGACACCCATCGCAATGCATGTTGGATGGGTGGTGCCATGGACATCAAGAACAGCCAAGGCCCATCTGCTTAATTAAAAGACAAATTCTGAACAATTGCGATGCTAAAATCGAGTTACCGCAAAATAATTATTGATTTAGTTTCAGTTTGATAGGTTTTTTTTTTTTTGGTTTTTTGTTGGGGGGTGTTTTTTGTTTTTGGGGGGGGGGGGGGGGGGGGTGGTGGGTGTGTTGGGTGGTGGGTGTTGGGGAGGACATTTTTTCTTAACATACAATGCATGGTTCGTGGACTTTTGACACTTATTTTCAAAGTTCAGGCCCTCGCTTGCACAGTTTTAAGAAAAATACCTGTTCCCTTAACTAAAGCACAGAATTTGGCAATTGACTTATTGCAAGTCACGTATGTATAGCTTGATGCATTTTCCACTTTGGATGCTTTCATAAGTTTTATATTCTTATATGTGGAGAAGGACTATCTTGTTGTTGTTATGATGTTTCACCTCCTTGCAGCCACTTCAAAAATGTGGAAAACTGGGCTTTACTTTCGAGGGCAGGGAGAAAAAGGTATCTCAAAAGAGGTATGATCTTCTGAATTCCATGGGAAATTCTGTCTTAAAATCCTCATCTTTCTGGCAATATTCCTTTTATCAGGCCTATGAAACGGTTCCAGGTTTTCCAATTATCGTTTCACAGTTTCACTTGACTTTTAGTGTGCTGCCCTCAAACTGTACAGTTGCAATGCTGGACCAGATATTATTACTTGGTTAATGAACTCAAGAAAGTTTCAGTTTTCTTCTATGTGAGTTATAAGGCTATTGAAACAAGGACGATATTCTTAGTCTTGGTAAATAAATAATATTATATTTATCCCAAAAAAGTAAATAAAATTATATTTTGTAAGGGTTGAACGAGCTTTCTCAAGTATGCTTTGAGAGCTATGGTTATCACAATTGTTGCATTTTGGCTCATTGATATCTTTTGAAATTTTTGAATAATCAATTGTTATTGGATTTTTACAGGAAAGAATGCAGTATGTTGATATATTTCCCGTAACAATATGCCACCAGTCATCCTACTTTAATATGGCTTTCCGAATGTCAAATAATGGATTTCATGAGGTAATAAATTTGGGCAGCCTCATCAGATTATGACTTTTAAGTAAAACACGAATCTTTAACTTTTCTTTTCTCCTCGTGAGCATCTATACTAATTAATTATTCCTAAACAATTCAGCTTCGGGAGGAGGCTGCTTTGACACTTAAATGCATGGAAAAATGCAACAATGGTGGCTTTGAAGATTTTTATGACAAAGGTTGACTACGCATCTAAATTTGATTATTGCATAAGGTAAATTATAGCTGATTTACTTAACTAAATAACTTATACAATATGGATGCTGTAGAAATTATTAAATTAGTCCATTAAATTGCATGTGTCCATTTTTATGTTATTATCTATGTGTGTGTTGATTAAAATAATCATGATTGGGATATATCAATGTGATATATAATATAGAAGAGTTTTTTTAACTTATTATTATTATTTTTTCCTACCAAAATGTTATGGAAGAGTTAAAAGAGGAAGATTGTCCAGAATAAACCTCTAGATAGATGTGTTTGTTTGTACAATTTGCTTTTTATTGCCCTTACACGTAGGCTAGCACGTTGACATTGGCTCATCACATAAAACAAATTGAATTAAAACACAAATGTAACACACTAGAATTGAGCCAGTTATTTCATGAATTATCAAAGAAATGTCCAATTTAATATCCGAGCTTTGTACAAAATTTCAATTAGGTACTTGAACTTTGAAAAGTTCAATTTAATATTTTATAGAACTTTTTATGGCTATATGTACTACCCACTTAACTCCATTTTTTCCGTTTGATGACGTGGATGCGATAACCGATTAGCGAGTGCCCCTTGTTAAAAAAAAACATTAATACAAAATTGATGGAGAGAGGGAAGGAGACAAAGAAAAAGGAAGAAATGAAAGAAGAAGAAGATGAATAAGAAACTCCAACCAAGCTCTAAATGAAGCCAAGTTCTCATTATTATTAATCGGAAACTTGAGGGTCTTATAAAAGAATTAAAAACATAATAAGATTTGCCCAAAAACTTAAGAAGCAAAAAGATTGAAAATCATGAAAACTTAGGATTTCCTATTTTGAAGTGATTTGATATTTCACAATCTCAAGACCAAAGATTTTTTAATTATTTTTTTCCCCAAAACTACAAACCACCGGAATTCAAATGGTGCTAATTGCGGACTTTAATTTTGAGTGTAGAGAGTGAACACTTTAAAGATGAGTTTGAGTTTGTCAATGTAGAGTGGTGGGAATGTCTTTTTTTTCCAAATCGAGTGAGACCGTGTATATATTTTTGTTCTCGTGAAAAAAATGCAAGAATATCTTTTTAGTTTCTAATTTTGACCATAAAATCACTTCATAACAAAGTTTTCAACAATTTCTAATCTATTTGTTTCTTTTTGGGAGAATTTTATATATGTTTGTTACTTTTGTCAATCCTTTTATGAGACTCCATCAAGTTTCCAACTAAATATAATGAGAAATTAGCGTCATTAGGAGCTTAGTTGGAGTTTCCTACTCATCTTCTTGTTTCCTTTCTTTCTTTTTATCTGTCTTTGCTTCCTTCTCTCTCTCTTCTCCCCACAAGGTGTTGCATGCTTATTAGCTAGGACATCCATGTCATCGAATAGAAGAAAGGAAATTAACTAGCTAGTATAGATAGCCACAAAAAGTTTGATTGGATATTATATTGAACTTTTCAAAGTTTAGATACCTAATTGTATTTTGTGTAAAGTTTAGTTACCGAATTCGACATTTTCCCTATTATCAACAATGCTCAATTTTTAAATCCACTAGGTGGGGTTAGCTATATGAATCTTACTTCTTCATTGCACTCTACCATGAACCATGTTCCCTTTACATGTAAGTACCTGATATCACATGTAATTGTTTTCTATACATCTTTCCTCCTCTGCTTCCCAGACATGAATAGTTTCTAAATTGCTTCTAGAGTTTGAGGTTTTTTACTTTACTTTTTGGGTGCTGTTCTAATCAACGAAGGAATAATTTTATTTTCAAACTAAAGTAATGATTACATCAATAATGAATGCAAGGAAAGGGATTTTTTATCTAAAAGACTACAAAAGAAATCTAACTAAAAAAATTAGATGTCAAAAAATTGATATTCAGATCTTTGGTTTATGTGCTAATTGATGAGCTGGGCGATTAGCTTGACTGAAAACATGAGCAATTGAGGTATGCACATTTTGCATATCTGATGAATTCTCCTCAAAATATACCAAGCTTCCCATCTAGAAGTACAAGATTTAGATATCCATTGAAGAATTGTCATAGAATCAACTTCTATGTTAACATTTATGATTCCTTGTCAACAACAAGATACAAGACCTCAATTTTGGTGAGCTCTACCAAATTGATGAAAGAATATCTAAGTTGCTGCAAAAGCAAAAATTAACAATTCTTTAGAATCTCTAAGAAGGCCTCTCACTGCTGAAAATCCACTTGCAATATGTTCATATTAATTTGTATGACCTAGCTGCAGGAGTTGACCCTGCTACCATTTTGATCTTCAAATTGTTCTGATGAAACTAAATCTTCCATGCTGTCATAAACAAGTTTGCTGTGCAAATCCACATTGACAGGAAAGCTCTGAAGTACTGTAATTATATAAAAGAAAGATATATGAATCGATCTCAAGATTTGCCACAGCTCATAATGCTTGGCTGTTAACTGACACATCCAGAAATGTTCCCGTGTAATGCTCAAAATGGCAGATTTAATTTGATCCTGTTTCTTGAATTCATTTGACCACTAAATTAATAATTTTGTAGATGAACAATTTACAGACCAAACCATCTCTATTGTATTTACCTTCATTTTACCACAGTATAAGCTTGTATCTGTGTGATGGTGAAAGACAACTTGGTTATTCTTGATTTGTTTCCTCAAGAAATGTGTCTACTAATAAACAGAAATATCACATCAAGCTCTTGCACATATGGTTGTGGATAAAAATCACACTATTTTTTGGGTATAATGTCAGGTTTTCATTTATATATAAAATATACAAAAGAGAAAGAAAGCAAAGAGGCAAAAGCCAACACAAAAAGAACAAAGGCCTAGGAGATAGGACTCACTACAGACATAAAACCTCGAGCAAAAGCACACTAGTTTTTATATGTTTAAGCTTTTAGATCAAATGGTTACGGATCTAAAATCAACAAAAGTTTGATGTTTGCAGTCGTTGTTTTCATCTGTTCACTTGATTGTATAATTTTCTATATTCTTGTTGCTCAGGCTTAATTTGCAGGGAAATGAATCAGTTTATATGTTGGGATTCTGCTTGGACAATGAGTGTTGGAGACTCTATGAGCAGAAAGTGCAAGAGGTTCTGCAGAGAGGACTCAGTGATCGGGCAAAGATTGTTCGTGTTATTTGGAGAAATATACCCACTGAAAGCAGTATAGAGAATGTATGGAATTAAAAAAAAAATATATTTCCGTCCATTAAGTTTCAGAGATTAGTTATATTTTCAATCTTTGTGGTTTTATTTATTTAATTATTTTTTTTGTTTTTGCCATGCATGCTCCTTATTCATCTTAAGCATCTTCATTTTCAGGGCCTGTCAATGCTTGATAAGGAGCCCTTATTCATTGGGATTCTAATTAGCTCCCCTGGCAAAGCTTTCAGAGTTGTTGATATTGGACCTAGTCCCGAAAACAAAGAAGAGGTAATTCACATTTTCATTTATGCTGCTATGACACTCATTATCACTTATTACTTCACAATTTGGTTAGGCCCTGAAATTCAGGAAGTTTTGGGGGGGAAAATCAGAGCTTCGGAGATTTAAAGATGGTACAATTGCAGAAAGCACTGGTAAGGCATTAATTATTCTGTGAGCAGCATTAGACTTCTTTTCATGTGTAGATTATGTGTGGACTAACAGTATTTCTTTCACTGGATAGTGTGGCAAAGTGAGCAGTGGATGAGACACCTAATCGTGAAGAGCATCGCTGAGTATGTACTATTGCAACATCTTTCGATCTCCAAGGATAATATAATATATTTTGTGGATCAGCTTGACTTCTCTTTGCTTCATGGTGATAAAGGTAATTTGCTTGTCATTTTAGCTATCCTATCCTTTCAAAAGGATATCTAAATTGCACAACATCGTCTGATGCAGATCCAATATCATTTTCTGGAACTTTGATCCAAGCATTTGACATCTTATCCTACCGTCTCCGTGCAATTCAAGATATTCCTTTAAAAGTATCTAGTGTACAGCCTCTTGATTCAGGTAGAGTATGCAATCACTAAAATAGTGTTTTTCAGTTTTTCACTTCTTGAATATCAGACCTCAAGCATGTGTTTATTATTCATCACAGGTGTTTGCCCAACAAGTAGTATGTGATGTATTTTTAATAGCTTTTACTTTCTAGGCCATTGTATGTCCTCATTTCTCTGTGGATTGGCATTCTAGCTCTTATAGGTTAATCAACATTGAAGAGGCTTTGAGATGTCATCAACTCTATGATAGAATTATTAGTATTAATTTTTTTCTTGGATCTTAGTGATAAAATTAATTTCTTGGGTTTTAATCATTATTGCTTTCTCATGCCATAGCCACATGTCTCTTGGACATAGATGCCTGCCACTTGTAATCTCTTGCTTGACTATTGTACTTGCCTCATGTATCTCCAGTCCTGTCAAACTCTCCAAACTTAGGTGAAAGATCATATCTTCTTTAAGGTTTAGAATGGTTAATATTTGCCACTAATTGATGGAGAAGATGGGCAACTTAGTTAGTCTTGGAATCCTCGTACACCTTATGTTTTAGAAGAAGGGGAACAAAAGTTCAGTGACTAATGCTCTTTATAATTCCATGAAAATAGCATTAGCCTCAAGCCTGCCTTGATTAAAATCTAACAATCACTCTTGGAGAGCAGTTGGTCCCTACCTTCAAATGTAGTGTAAGGAAACCTTTTTTCATTGCCATGGATTCAGCTAAACGAAAGCAGGACATGACGCTTCTAATTTTTGATTAAAGCTTTAGGATATTCATATGGATTTCCTTGAAATGATTGCCAAGGAGTAGTTTTTTTCTTTTCTGCTTGAAGAAACTTAATCGAGCTACAGCACTCAAAAACTTAACTGTGGGGTGTAGTCAAGTGTTTGATTTTAAGGTTTTGAACTATGAGGGGTAAAGAGAGAGAGGGAACGGGGGGAGTGAATTGCAGCATCTGTGCTGAGAAGAATATATCTTTCCTCATGCCTTTTCCACATAGGTAGGAGATTTGAGGTCTGCTACTTAATTTAACTGGAAAAAGGACTTTGAATTGTTCATTGGGTGGCCAACTTGCTTTACATGAGATCATCTACCTTCTGGCTTGAAAAAAAAAAACATATTCTTTATGTGATGATACATATATATGAGTTCTAATAGACTAAAATAGGTATACATTGAATGAAAGTCCCTAATTACTCATATGCCTTGTTAGCCAATAATCTACATTAATTTACATTTCATAACGCTTCTCTTGAAGTTGGAGCATTGATATTGATCATCTCTAATTTGATACAAATATAATTTTTCCTTTTGGTTAATTGAAAAATTTATTAAACCAAAGGAAGGTATACAACCACGAAATGCGGGATAGAGTAAAGGCCCAAAAATTACAAGCTCAAACTAGAATAAACCACCTATATTATTACACCAAACAAACTATACAAAGTCAAACCACTCAATACAAAAGTATAATTCAAAATAAGCCTTGCTAGGTTAGAAACATTTGGAATGTGTTGTCCTAATTGAATGGAGTTCCTTGCCCTCCATATGCAATAGACAGTTGCACTAAAGCCTAATTTCTATCTATCGGTGAGTTGAGGAGATGGGGATTGAGAGAGACCATCCAAAACTCCTTGCCAAGTTAAAACAGTAGGAGGACACTGTAAGGCTCCAATAACCCGGACCAAACCGAATAAGAGAGCGGACACATAAAGAATAAGTGTTCATGAGACTCCATGCTTAAATTACAAAAATAGCAGGAAGTGGATGATGTAATATCCCGTGTAGACAACTTATCAAGCGTATACAATTTTTTGTTGATAGCTAACCATAGCATAAAGCTATGCCTTGGGATAATGTGTTTATGTCACACTACTTTGAACCAGGGCATAGAGGAGCCTCTAGATTTAAGAGTTTGATAAGCACTCTTAATAGGGAATCTACTACTAGAGGAGAGCTGCTATATTAGCTCATCTTCCTTGGAGGAGTCAGGCTACAAACATGTGGGTATATTAAGATTCCTCCAAAAAGAGGAATTCGGAAGTTCCCAAGAGCGATTATCAATTAGACAACAAGCCTTGCATTTGGAGGAAAACCAGATGATGCGATCTCCTTAGTGTTGAAGATATCGTCCAGGGGTCCTTGCGAGAGCCAAAAGTTTGACTAAAGGGATATGGATGGTCCATTTCCAATTTTTCATCCACAAAACTGTCGAGCCAGGCTGCTTAAATTCAAAAGTTTACCCGAAGTCCAAGAGCAGACAGAGGGCGTTTAACTAACTAGAAGCTCTTTCCTTTTAAGAGTATGGTGTGGACCCAATCTACCCAAATGCCCCTTACACCTCCACTGTAGAGATGTCAAATGTGCTTTAATTGTGTGTGCTTATTCCAAATTTCAAGATTAGGAATCCCAAGGCTACCTTCACTCATAGGGGAACACATTTTTTCCCATCTCATCTTTGCTTTTGAAGCAATATTTGGTCTTCCACTCCAAAAAAATTTCTTATCAATTGTTCAATTCGTGCCACAACCTTCTTTGGGAGTAGAAAAATATGTGCTCAATATACTTGCATCGAAAAGATCACTGATTTTAAAAGTTGAAGTCTGCTGCATCAGAAAGAAACTTGGTAGGCTAGTCATCGAAAAGATCACTGATTTTAAAAGTTGAAGTTTGCCGGCATAAGAAAGAAACTTGATAGTCCAAGCTTCAAGGCGAATAGTGATTTTAGAGATCAATAAATCACAATCTTCCATCCTTAATTTAGATGAAATAAGAACACCCAGGTAACGTATAGGGAGAGTACTTTCTTGAAAACTAAGAAAAGAAAGGGCTGCCTCCTTGCTAGGCATATCAACATTTGAGAAGAAAACCTTGCTTTTTTTCGGATTTGCACTTAAGCCCGAGAGAAGCTAGAATTCACTCAATACCTCATGAATAGTTTAAATAGAAGGGAGGTTGCCATTGCAAAAAACCAAAAGGTCATCCGCAAAACAAATATGGATGATTTATTCTTCTTTGCATATCCAATGGAAGGAGAAAGATGAATACCGAGACTTTCTTCTAAACATGCACGATAAAACTTCCATTGATAGTACAAAAAGGTAAGGTGAAAGAGGATCCCCTTGGCGTAGCCTTCTACGGTTCGAGATATAATCCACAAATTCTCCATTCAAGTTGAAAGAGAATTTTGGTGTAGGGAAACATTGTGCATACAAGTACCTGAAAGAAGGTGGAAAACCCATGCTCTCAAGAACTTTTTCAAGAAACTTCCAATTCAAGTATCATAAGCCTTTGAGATATCAACTTTGATGGTGCATCTTAGAGAACCGTTATTAAGATGGTAGCCTTAACCTAACTCTTGAGCAATGAAAATATTATCAGATCTTCCTTCTGGGTATGAAGGCTAATTGTTCTCTCCCTACAAGGGAGCTTAAAACATGGTTGGCCGAGAAGCAAGGGCTTTTGAAATGGCCTTGTATAACACGTTACAACAAGATATAGGCCTGAAGTCAGAGAGCCTCGAAACATTTGGAACTTTGGGAACTAAAGAAATAACTGTGCTATTTAGCAATTTTAGCAGATGACAAATTGAAAAAATTCTTTGATAGTAGCAGTGACCTCTTGTCCAACAATTGGCCAAGCAACTTTGAAAAATTTGGCATTATATCCATCAGGGCCTAGAGCTTTACCATGTGGTTAGCTGAAGATGGCATTTTTAATTTCTTCATTAGAAACTGGGTCTCTAGGAAATTAATTTGTGAGTCACTCAACTTCCAAGAAATTGAATTTTCCACCTTGGAGAAATCGTGGCTATGTTCTTGCCGACTAAACAGCTTTGAAAAATAAGCAAAATTTCATTTTAATTTCTTGACTGCTCATAGCCATAGAACCATCCTCCCCGCTTTAAAGATTTAATTGAACTTCGATTATGGTGTTGGACCATAGCTTTATAAAAGGAGGACATTTTATCTCCAAGTTTAAGCCATTTGATTCTATATTTTTGTTTGAAGAAAGACTCCTCTGCACTTCTTAGTAAATAATACTTCTAAAAAGCCTCACATTCCCCTTACAAGATGGATGCATCTCCTTGCCCAATTGATGATTGGATGGCTATAAGAAAGCTTTGGCTTGTAGGACTCGATTTGAGATGTCAGAGAACCGTCTATTATTCACTTTTTTTAGCTCCACTTTGAGGAGCTTCATTTTTTGTACAACCCGATATAGTTTTGAACCTGTGATACTAGGCATCCAAACTTAGGAAACTAAATTCATAAAATCGGCATCCTCCAACCAAAAATCAAAAAACTTGAAAGGGGACTTACGCCTTGTGGGGAAAAATCACCATAAACTATGCACAGTGAGTGGTTTGGAAGAAAATTTACTCTAGAATTTGGAAATTTAATAAGCCACTCCTGGTTTACTAAGGTCTGATCTAATTTTTTGAGAATAGGATTTTCCAGTTGCTTGTTGGACGAAGAGTAGAGGCTTCCACTGAACCGAAGGTCTTCTAGTTCCGCACTATCCAAAACCCCCTTAAAATCTGTAATAGCTTGATCAAGACTTCTATTGTTACAAATATAATTGACTCTAACCTCATTCAAAGCTTTTGTAAAGATGTCTCCTAGATGTTCTTCAATCTTTACATATTTTTGTGGATATCAACTTTTGTTGTGTATCCTCATGGATGAAAATGATAGTCAATTTCATTATGCTTGGTTCATTTATGGAAATATGATATTTTATGCAATATGGAAAGCCACTTTATTATCACACTATTTTTTCAGGTTTTGGCTCCTTAAAGTTAACTTAAGTCAAGAGTTGATAAAGTCACATTGTTTCACACATTGATTGTGCTATAGCATTACATTTCGATCCTACACTTGAAACTTGTAATACTTGTTGTGGATCTTCTATATATCTTGAAACTTGCCCAATCTGCTTTTGAGAATCTTTCAGAGTGGTTATAAATGCGATTTTCTTAGACTACCATGTTCAGGAGTTCTCTTCAAATAACACAAAATTTCCTTCAAAGTTGCTCAATGATGTCACTATTGGAGACGACACAAATGGACTTACAGCACCGATCGAATATGCAATATTAGGATGTGTCACTATAAGATAGTTTTTAACTTTCCAACCAATATTCTTTATCTCTTAGGATCCCCAATTAAGCTACCATCTTTTATAAGTTGTACATTAGAAAGCTTGGTTGTAATGCATGGCTTAACTCCTCATTTACTTGATTCAGTTAATAAGTCAAACCCATATTTTCTTATAGATAAAAAAGATACCATTCTTGTTCCTTGTCACCTCAATGCTTAAGAAGTATTTCAACATCCCTCAATCTTTTGTGTGAAACTGGGTGTGAATGAAAGATTAAGAGATGAAATCCCTATATTGTTACTCTCTGTAAAGACTTTATTATCAAAATAACAATAAGAAAATAATACCGGTTTTGAATTGTCCACCAAATACCAAGTGATTAGACTTGTTCTCTCTAAAACCAAACTTAATTGCATGATCAAATTTTTTAAACTAACCTCAAGGACTTTGTTTTAGTCCATATAATGACCTGCAAAGACAATATACCTTACTAGACTCCCTTAAGCAACAAACCCATGTAGTTACTCTATAAAAATCTCCTTTGAAAGATTGCCATGTAAGAAGGTATTTCTGATATCTAATTGATGGAGAGGCTAATATTGAGTGACAGCTAAAGATACAAAGAAGTGAACAAGTAGCAACTTAATGAATGGAGAAAAAATGTTGAAATAATCTATTTCACAGGTTTGAGCATAACCTTTAGTAAAGGCGTGCTTTAAGCCACCAATTCATCAAAATTAACCTTTACACAAACACCCATTTCCAACCAATCCCTTTTTTCCTATGGGTAAATCCACTAATTCTTGAACACCGTTAGCATTTTAAAGCATTTATCTCTTTGATCATGGCATTACTCCAACCAAGATGAGATAAGGCAACATGGACAGTTTTGGGAATGGTCACGATGTTAAGTGAGGCAATAAACGATGAAGGAGATGACAAGTTATCATAGGAAACAAAAGAGGAAATAGGATAAATATATTGATGTTTACCTTTCTAAAGAGCAATACAATAGGAAGATTAAGGTAACTTGGGACTGGATTCAATGAGGTTGAAGAGGGTGGTGTAGATCATGTGGTCAAAGGGTTTTGCCGTTTGGAATAAACTTGTCAAATAGGCAGTTTGGGTGGTGGTGACACCGATGGTGTCACATCAAGAGGGGTGAGATCATTTGGTGACTGATAGGTGATATGATGAAACAACATATCATCCTCATTGTGTTGTAGTAGTGGGAAAAGAGAAAAAATGAATGTTTTCTAAGAATGCGACATCAGCCAACACAAGATACTTGTCAAGATGAGGGTAGTAACACCATAGCCCTTTTGAACCTGAAAGTAACAAAAAAAGACACATTCTAGAGATTTAAGTTCTAGTTAGATTATGTGAGGATAGACATCACAAATAATGAACACACTACCAAATATGTGAGGTGCAGTTAGAAACAAAGGTTTTGTTGGAAAAAGGACATCATGTCTCACCATGAAAAACAGATGAAGGTAGATAATTCATCAAAAAACAAGCAGTGAAAACCACATTAGGTTCAAGATTGTTTATGAACTTTTGTTTAAACAAGAGGGCTTACGTTGTATCAAGAAAATGTTTATCTTTCTTTTCAACCACTCCATTTTAATTGCGTGTATCAGCATTGGATGATTGGTGAAGATTATCATTGTGAGTCATGTGAGTTCGGAAAAAGTGAGAAAAGTATTCTTTGTATTGTCAATTAACGCACGTATGAAGACATTAAATTGTGTTTTGATTTCAATACAAAAGGCTGTATGATAAGGAAAACCTTGAAATCTTATAAAAGCCAAGTCATGTGAAAAGTAATTGTCCACAAAAGTAACAAAATATTTGAAACCAATTTTAGACATGATAGGACAAGTATTTCAACATCAGAATAAACTAATTCAAACTAGCCTTTTTATTGACTTGAGGAATTGAAGACAAACAACAATGCTTGGCTAATCAACACAACTCTCAATTTGAGGAAGTTACATTATTGAAATAACAATATAATTGTTGCAACAGAGGTAGAGGGGGATGGCCTAAACGGTAGTGTGTTTCAAAAGGTGTTAGGATAAGGAGTAGGCAATAGTTCTTAGCACTTGAGTATCTAAAACATAAAGACTGCCTAAATTATGTCCTTCACCAATAATCCTTTACCAATACTCTTCTTCATTATAGAATCTTGAAATAGACAATGATCAAAATAAATGAGATGCTACAATTTATGGTATGAGTTAGCTTGTTTACAGAATTTAAATTAAAAGAAACTTGTGGAAGACTTAAAATAGATGACAAGGAAAGAAAAGGGGTAGTGTTAATAGTTTTAGAACCAAGAACAAATGAAATAGAATCATAAGCTAAAGTAACATTAATGTGAGATGAGTATGGTCGGAAGGTAGTGACAAGATTATGATTACCTATGGTGATAAAATCAATGACCCATTTGGAAAAAGAGGAAAGGAGGCGTGTATTTGGGTTACTTGACTTAGCAACAGTAGCGATGGGATGGGATGAAGTCTTCAATGCTTAGTATTAGGAAAATTTGGTAAACTCATCTGTAGAAATTGTAATTGTTTTTATGAGGACTAGTTGGGCGCATCACTTGTAGAAGCAACATTGGCTGATTGTTTTCTTTGGTTGTGATTCTATAATTTATATAGGTGTGCTTGGCGTGGCCCAGCTCATAAAAGCAATAACACACTACACTTGAATCCTGACCTTGATTATCACAACAATTGCTATCTCCACCTTTTTTACTAATATTGGATCGTCCACGGCTCTGACTAACCAGGGCATTATTGCAATGAGATGGCAGTGAGGATACATTATTGCTCATGAGTTTTTTTGGCTGGTCTCCGACTAGAGTCTGCTGCATTCTAATATCACAACTACAGCACCAGGACATATTTGAAGTTCATGAGATAGGTTGTGAGAGATTGATCTTGGTTTTTTGGTTAATTGAGAGATTGATCTTGTTGTCTGGCTTGATAAAGACTTTTACAGACATCATATATACAAAAAATATTACCTTTTCCAGAGTATGTAAAATCTAAATTAGCATTAGTTCTTTAGCTTATTCACAGTGATCAATTAAATTAATTGTTTTACCATTAATGAAATTTTTGATATGGAAAAATATTCAGACGTCACCATGCATTCATCCTTATTTATGTGTCACTGGGTGGATCTTTAGTAAGATGATGGCCTTGTTCAATACTTGCAAATACACCCAAGTTGTCTTACTTCAAGCAATATAATTCCCCATCAAATTTATGTTTTCTGATATTTGTCATCATGGGATTATGCCAATCATTGGTAGGGTTTTGTTATCAGCCATAATTTAAAAAAAAAGAAAAAAGACTCATCCCAACGTCTCTTTTAGTAATTTTCTATTAAATGTCTCCTACTGAACACAAACTAAGACTACAGCAACATAATGAAAGAGAAAAGAGATGTAGAAGAAAAAGTTAAAAAAAAAAAAAAAGAACACTTAAAAAAAAAGACAGAAAGTGACTGGGCTAACCTCCATGTGCTGGCTTGTGAAGAAAGAGACTGAAGCTTTAGGTCTTCTGATGGCTGGACTTCAAGGAGAGGCAGATTGGTGGTGGCAGAGTCCTTAGATTGGCGGCGACGGAAAACAAATGTACACCCAAAGTGACATGAAGGAATTGCATAGAACATGGTAAGAAGGGGGGAAGACGCATGCTGGGGGTAGGGGGGGTAGCGGTGTGTGGTGGAAGACCTTAAAGTTGCTTACTAGGGTAATGGCTTTGATGACCTGAAAATGAAATAAGATGAAAAAGTATAATTTTTTATGATTGTATAATATGTAGTGATACATATATATACAAGTTTAGGAGATTAAAATAGGCATACATTAAATGCAAAATCTCCTATTATTTGTATGTTTGGTATCACGGATAGGAGATTCTCCTTTTTTGGAGTGCTCGTGCGGCGCTTGACTATTTCTCGTGTTATTGTTTACTGTTATTTTGGATGGCAAGCCAGTTTTCCCTTGTCTTACTTTCCCTGGTTTGTTTGAGGTCCAACATTATTTTAGTTGCACCTTTTTAGCTTTGCTATGGTCCTCAATATGTTTAAGAGGCTCAACTATTTTGCTGTGGCCTCATTAGGATAACGGCATCAGCTCCTAACCAATTTGCTCATGGGAGGCCAAACCCGCCTTCAAAGTTAACCCACTCTTTAAACAAATCACATTGTTGATGCCACTTATAATGCTATATATCCTAGTTGAACACATCAATCAGACCCTTAAATCTTGCATCGTGACATTCTTGTGCACCTAAATCCATGACGCCCTTCTCATGTGGCAAGTTTGCTACTACTACCCACTTCCTCAAGATCTCTTACCTGTCTCTAGATCTATCGTCCACCACCTAAGATCATCCCACTAGGATTTCGGGTTTCCACTGACTTCCTCTTGCCCTCACTTATTACTCCATTCTGTGAGATTGCCTCTTGTTGAGATACCCAAGGTAGGGTTTGAGCAGAAATTCTTGCTTTTACCCCAACTCGCAACATAGCTATCCTTTGGCAACGGTGCCTTCTAATGGCTGCTCTTCACCTTAAACTTTATCTACACGAGCTGAATTGACAATAAGGCTTAGGTGGATTCTTATTTCAATCATGACTCTTATGATACAGTTGCCCTCTGGTAACGGTGTCCTTTAATGGTCGCTCCTTACCCTGAATTTCATCCACGTGAGCTGAATTGACAATAAGATTTGGGTGGTTTCTTATTTCAATCACGACTCATAACAACTACCCTCTATTAATGATGTCCTCCTTTGATTGCTGCTTTTCTCCTTGAGCTTTGTCCACATGGGCCAACTTTAGGCGGCCTGATGGAGTTGGAATAAAAGCTCTTATACCACTTGTCACAAGATGGGAGGTCCTAGAGTGTTTGTGGTGCTTGACCATTCTTTATATCATCATTTACTGTTATTTTAGATGGCGAGCTAACCTTCTCTCATCTTGTTTTTCTAGGTTCGTTCAGACTCAACACACTCTTTAGGAGCACCCTCTCGGCTTTCTCATAGTCCTTTGTGTTTGGGAGGCTCGATTGTTCCAATTGGTTTCGATTTACCATGACCTTATCAGGAGAGTGGTGCTAACTCCCGACTAGTTTGCTCAAGGAGATTAGACCTGCATTTAGAGTTAACCCACTTTGAACAAACCATCTCATTGATACCACTCATAATGCTATATGCTCGAGTTAAGCACTCCATTAGACCCTCAACACTCAGATTGTGACACCTAGCTAATCAATTGCATCAATTTACACGTACCATAACATGGCTTAACTCTTAAATTTTTGTCTGGATCTTTATATTTATTATACTCAATTTATGTTGTGAAATCTCTTACACCGAGATATAAAGAGATGAAGATTGATACAATATAAATTTCCTAGTAGACTTTTGGCTTAACTAAGGGTTGTAAGTTGTGTAAAAATAGAGATCATTGATGGTTGTTGATTGAGCAATGCACTCGCACCTAAGCAATGGCTCAGCTTAGTACTCTCTCTGATATTTTTGAAAAGAAGTTGGTTGTCCTCGGGCACTCTTGATTATCTGTATTAGCTTTCAGGTTCTTCTTAATCTTAAAAACTAAACTAATTGGCTTCGTGAACTTATCATGCTGCTCATCAATCACCGTTAACTTGACATTATTATTATTATTATTATTATCATTTTTTAAATTTATTTACAAACAGCTATTCTAGCATTATTTATTTACATGATGTTACAGAGCACAACACTGCTTGCATGGCCGTACACACGCCTTATAGGTGCTACATGTGTCATATCAATGCCTCCCCATTGAAAAGGTTCGTCCTCAAGGACAAAGTGAGGAAATTGAAGCTTATAGGCAGAAGTGTCCTTCCATGTTAAATCATTTGTTGTGCTGCCCTACCACAGCACCAGTATTTGTGAAATTTCCTGCCCTCCCTTTAGCTGAAATTGATGTCCCAATATACTGTTAGGATGAAGACCAGGAGAAACTTCATCAACTTGTAATTTACAAGGAAGAGAAGGGGAAACTAGAAATAAGCCAACCTATCTTGAGTAAAGACACATGAAATATCAGGCGAATTTTGTTTCTTTCAGGTAATTACAACATGTATGCAACATTTCTATTCCATCAATTATTTGAAAAGGGACTGAAGAACTGAGGAGAAAGTTTTGAACAATTCGTGGTTGTCACTTTAGCCTGTAAAGTTGGTCTTATCTTCAGGACGACCCATTCTCTCACCTCAAAAGCCACATGAAAACGGTGTTTTTATTAGCCTTGGAACAGTTTTATATAGCTGAGCAAATTCCACATTCTGGTAATCTTGGGCAAGAGTAGAATCTTTGGGTCTTAGAGCATCCAATAAGTCAGAAGCAATCTCTCCAGGCACATGAAAATGAAAAACAGGGGGTGGTCACCTATAGACAATCTGAAATGGTGTAAACTGAGCAGAAGAATGATATGAAGTATTATATCAATATTCAGTCAGTGTAAGCCAATTTGTCCATTTTTTTTTGTTGGTCTGATGCGAAGCACTGAGATAACATTCCATGCATCTATTTAAGACTTTGCAATCCATTGGTCCTGAATGATAAGAGTTGCTATAGTGCCCAAAATAATTCATGCCAAAAGTGGCGGAGAAATAATGTATCTCAATCACTAACATTGTCCTAAACATGCCATGGAGTTAAAGAATCTCTCTAACTAATACGTCAGCAATTGGGTTAACTGAATAAAGATCCTTCATCAAGAGAAAGCGATCAACTGCCACCAAAACAACATCATATCTTTTGACTTAGGCATTCTTGTAATGAAATCCATTGAAATTTCCTCTCATATGGCCTTGGGAATGGGTAAGGGAGCAAGTAAACTTGCTGGGGCCAAGGTTCTGAGACTTTTGATTTTGACAAATGGCACAAATGGCCACTAATTTTGCACCATGGTGTTGCATCCCAACCCAATACAAATTGTTTGCGAAGTGTTTATAGGCTTGAAGGAACCCTGAATGACCTCTGGTGGTGTAGAATGGAACTCTCGAATAAACAAAGGGGGCCATTTTGAAGTTGAGGGATGGAAAGCCTGTTTTTGTAATAAAGAGTATCATGAATAAGATGATAACCTGTGCTAGCATTCTTTCCTCAAGCAAGTCAACATTGACTGAGAGCTCCTTACCAAGGAATATATCTTGTCAAATTTTTGATAGATGAGACCATATTGGTCTTATATTTCCTTGTCAGCCCATCTCTTCATGGACATGAGAGGATGTATCACCTGCCTTATCTCATTACCCTCTTATTGAATTTTAAGCTCATAAATGAGAAACTTGGATAACCATTTCTATTGATCCGTAGTAGTTATCCATTGTTGCAATAAGTGTTTCATGCTTCGTTGATCAATTTTTATTACAAATATTTGACCAATACTAGAGCAATCAACTTTTCTCATAAGTGGATTTAGCCAAATTTTTATCATTCAAAGCTTTACTAAAATATGCAACCAGCCTTTTATGTTGGATGAGAACTGCTCCAATTCTTTGACTGAATCATCACACTCAGTTGTGGATGGTTGAGTGAAATCTGGCATGGCAAGCACCGGTGTACTTACTAGCACATGTTATAGCGCCTTAAAAGCTGCCAGAGCTTCAGTAGACCACGAAAAAGCTTCTTTCTCCAATGAATTAATTAGTGGCCGAACTATCTTGGCTGTTGCTTGTGATAACAGTAATTTATCTATATATTGCTCTATTGTAGCTGTTTATTGGAGTGTAGATTGGTTCAAAAATGATTATTTGATGTATTTTGCTCAAATCTCTTCATCAAGGCACAAATGAGGCTCTCCCAATTAAGATTTGGAATTCACTTCTTCAAGTTCTTTTATAGGTACACCAATCTATGCATATATTGAGTTTAGGTTGCGGACTTACTTGACTGATGCACTCAGATCTGAGCAAAGGGCTCAGCTTAGTGTTTTCGCAGATATTTTTGTAAGAAGTTGTTAATGTCCTTGTGCACTCCTTATGATTATTCATATTAGCTTCTAGAGTCTTTAACGATTCAACTAATTCACTTTGCAGGGTCAAAATGTGAGCTCATTAAAAACCACTAACTAGACATTATTTATTTATTAATTTAATTTATATTCAAACAGCTTTTCGACTGTTATTTATTTATATGATGTTACAAAGCACTCTACTCTTTATGTAGCTGTGCTTTTCTAGTGTCCGCATGCCTAACAGGTTCAAGTCCAACAAGTCTTATCAAAGGTGATTTAATTATGGGCCAGCATAATGTGGTTTTAGACTAAAGAATCACTATAACCTAAGCAATGAATGGATGCATTTGTGGCTTTGCCATTGCAAATTAAGGAGGAGAGGGAAAATGGGATCTTTGTATTTCAGTCATAGAGACCAAAGTTAAGTTTCAATGTTAAACTAAGTGATGGGTTTTGTAATGTGGAAGCATGATTTTTATTTAGTAGCATCTACATTTATACTCCACAGAGAGATAACACCAAATTCATAAGAGGATTAAAAAAATATGCAAAAATTCCATGTATCTAAAATGGAAACCAACCAGCTATAGCATATTCAAACAAATAAAATCTAACAAATATGACAATAACATCTTTTACTAATATTTAAGCTAAGAAATAGAAGCCTTCATTTCTAGCTTGCTAAAATTTGTATCAAAAACTACTTGGACAATGATTTTGTGAGAATGTTTGCCTGATCTCTAGTTGGAATATATAACAACAGAATTCCGCCTTCATCCGTTTGGACTTATTTTTGTGCAGAGAAGACGGTTCTCCAAAAATGGAATAGACCTTCCTCCCTAGCAATGCCAATCATCTTCTTTAAAACTTAGTCCCAAAATTTACGTTAAAGTAAAAAGTTTCATTGTAATCCATGTCTTTGGATAACTTTTACTACAAGAGAGAACATGTATCTCAAAGTGAGCATTAAACAAGAAATATAGATTAAACCAAGGGCATTGTTTCTATCAGCAACCTGAACTTCCTTTGCCACCACAGGTATGCTTTGGCTATTATAATTATTGCTAGTGGGTGCTAACATCACACTGTCTTGACCCTTCCCCACTAAGTACCTCAGTAAATGCTTTCCCAAATGAAGGTGTGCAGTTTCTTACCCTTGATGCAGTGGACAAGATAGCAAATAATTATTTGGAGAAATGGCATAGAATTTGACGATGGCAGTTTCGTAATTTTGAGGAGTTTTGGATTTTGACCTAGCGGGACCATATTCTGAAGGGAATCGATCCAACGAGTAGAACTCACCAGCTTCGCTCGTGACCCATGCCGGTTTTCGGCCAAATTCCTTCGTTTAGGTCGTCAAAACCGCGTTTTTATTTTTTTAGTAACTTTTTTTTATGTCATATCTTTTCATAGGATAATCTTTTTTATATGCCGTCTGTGGCGTTAATCTAGTCCGTTCATTTATTTTCGCCCTAAGTATTATTTAGATAGGTTTCTTTTTTGGTAAAAAAAGCATATTATATATTCTAGGGTTACAGAAGGTGCGGACATA
The DNA here is from genome assembly GCA_024138025.1 of Combretum micranthum. Classification (NCBI taxonomy): domain Eukaryota; kingdom Viridiplantae; phylum Streptophyta; class Magnoliopsida; order Myrtales; family Combretaceae; genus Combretum; species Combretum micranthum. The sequence goes on from JAMXBD010001085.1 coordinate 46,018, forward strand.
TATTATTTGGAATGAATTTTCTTTGAGAGTGTTCTCTTTTTATCTCAAAATTCGTAATCTTGTGTAGATTTCGACTTTTGATGCCAAATATCTAGGTATTCTCAGAATCAATAGATATTTGAAGATCACAAGCCGGGTATTCGTACGCGAATCAACGTCTTGCGATTGTTTTCCTTTTATTCCGTTGCGTCACTTACTCCTGAGATATTCTTGTACTTCATACAACTGAGTTAAAGCCTTGAAGAAATTCAAAGACTATTTCCTGAACAATGGACTATATCTTTTTTTTTATTCTTGGTTAATTCATATGACTATACCTTGCCTCTTCATCTGTTCATTTTAATTCTACATTATAGAGCAAATCAATTTCTACACACACTCATGGTTCCTTGTGTAGTAATTTGATTTATTTATTTATTATCACTAGCCAATAATTAAAATTACTTCCCTAAGTTGGTTGTTAACTTTATGTTGTGTAAATTGTAGGGAATATGTGCTAGGTATGTTGGATTGAGTGGGATTAGGAAATGGGCTTGAGGTATTCAGTCTATTTAATGCCCCAAACTTTAGTTTAGCCCTTGGTGTGCCTCCAAGAGTGGAAAGTCAGATTAAAGGGATCCATCTTTCTCTGATGCCATGAAGATTTGCAATGTGGAAGCACAAGTGTGTGCACGTGTGTGTATGCGTGTGCGCATGCGCATGCGTATGGTATGTATGTGTGTGCATGCGTGCTTGCTAGCTAGCTATCTAACAAACAGGATTCTGATATAATTCATTTAATAATTTCGATAAGAATGTCGATCCAGAACAATTACCTGTCTTGCATGTCACTTTAGGTTTATTTCTTTGAAGATCGAGGGTTCTTCTATGGCTTCTTGGGATCTGCTTGTTCTGCATATGGATAGCTGAGAGCTATTTTAACTTCTTATTTGGATTAATGGATCATGTATATTGTTTTTCTGCCATGTTTTTCCTTGGGCATAATAAAAATGTCAAGAAGCTCATGTGCTTATTCATATGTACAGCTTTCAGGTATACCTCTGTCTTTCCTCCTGAACCTCATCCTTTGATTTTTGGGAAGGATGTGGCTTCAAGACAACTTAAGTACATCCCGTCATGTGTTCAGGCTGTGGAGGTTATGATTCAGGCATGTTGTCTACTCAGTTTCATTCTTTATGTACCACAAAGTAAGTTTGTTCTGACAATACCGCTTTCTTTAATCAGTTGGAAGGATCTGGGAACTGGCCAATGGATGATGTAGTGGTTGAGAAGACTAAATCTGCTTTTCTTCTAAAGATTGGAGAAAGGTAGGCTTTGGTTCTTACTTGGAAGATCATTTTTCTTTTACAAAACTTGAGCTGTGTGTGCTTTAGATGTTATGCTTGGAAATTAAATATAATAATCTTAAAAGCTAGGCTGTGTGGCTTTCATTCAAGAACGATAGGGTCAATTTTTATCCTCACAATATTGTATGCGTTATTGCAGTCTTGAGAATACTTATGGGATGACCTGTTTTGCAACTGAAGATGATGTGGTTATTCTGTCATCTGGCTTTGCATTTCATCTTAAGATTTTGCATGAGAGAGGCCTCAACTTGTTGAAAAGGGATTGTAAGTTTTTCTCGTGTAATGGATCAAACAAGGTGTTCTCATGATTTGACTGCTGACATATAGGAAGTTACAAAAATTTTTAATTTGTAGTTGGAAGCGATCAAATGAAGAAGGTATCTTCCACTGATAAGATGCTTTTTATGAAAGGCCAGCATGCAAGCATGATTAATGGATTGCAGGGTCGCTATCCTCTTTTTGGGCCAGTTGTCAGGTATGGCGTTAATTTAATTTAATTTCATTTTATTTTCCCCTTGAATATTTATGGAGTCAACAAAGGACTATCCCAAATTTGAGGTTTTTTCTGCCAATATTGAAGGCTTGCAAAGCGATGGTTAGCATCCCATTTCTTTTCAGCTTGCCTGATTGAGGAAGCAGTAGAGCTATTGGTTGCTCATCTCTTCCTGAAGCCCTTACCCTTTTCTGCTCCCTGCTCACGAATCACAGGTTTCCTGAGGTAGAGTTTAACATGCATATTTGAACTTTTTTAGCTTGGAAATCAAGTCAAAGCTAGCTCTTCTTTTCTCTTGCTTTCCACCATATGTTTACTTTGAATTGCTTTCCTGTCCATTTATGGTTTTCTTTTCCATTTGTAGTCATCAATATCTCTGTTCATTCTGCAAAAATGTTGCATGTTTTGGCTATCATATGATTTTGGTGGTGTAAGTATGGGTACTAGTACATTGTATATATATATAGTTCAGTATTCTGATGAAAAGGTGTAGTTGGATTTTTGATCTATGTATGTATATGGATATATAAACACTGCATTGCTAGTTTATCTGAAGGCAGGATTGCTCTCTAGAAGAGGTAACAAATCTGAAATTGGGAAAAAGAACGATAAGCGTGTATTGTCAAATATTTATTCTTGTTCAAACTATGGATAGGATTTATTACTAGATGCAGGATTTTAGTCATATTTAGTAATTTTATGTTCAATGCCTAATTGCACTCAGTTTCATGGATACTTGAACAGGTTTCTGAGGTTACTATCACAACATGAGTGGAGCTTTTCTCCTTTAATTGTTGACATAAATAATGATTTGACCTCTGCTGAGTGGAAAGAGATCAGTGTAAGTGCTGCATGAAATTGAAATTGATTACTTGTTGCTAAAATATTTTTATGTATTTTAAATTTGTGGTTTGTTCTTGCTGTCATTTTTCAAGTATTATGACTTACATATCAACTATACAGGATAACTTTATGCAAAGCAGAAAAAACCAAGAACAAAATTTAGAGGCTGCAGAACCTGCAATGTTTGTCGCTACAGCTTATGACAAGGCATCAGAAGCATGGACTAAATTTTCGCCCAACTCCATGGTTAGTCATTCTTTATCATGCCATATTTCCAAAGTCAGATCCTATATATGGTTTAATAGACGGTGGGTGTAAAAGATAAAACTTCAGCAGCGACAGACCTTAGACCGTCTAAATCAATGCACATTTGCTTTTCCATAAATCAAAATCTTACTAACATCAAATTACTCGTGTTTTCTTTAGCTTGTTGATTTTTTTGTTGGAAGATAATGAATTGTCAGATCTAAAGGTCTGAAATTTATGGTCTTAACCTGACAAAAAGGTATATCTAGTTTCTAATGGAAAGGATTAGAATGTGCCACTATTTACGTTCTTTCTCCTATGAGATGCTGATTGAGTTATGCTGTGGAGAAGGAACTGAAAAGATTGGTGGCCTATGCAAGAAGCAGTGCAAACTTGTTGACGAAGCTGGTGTTACACAATCAGATTGATAATTATAGATGGGAGGTGAGAGGCACGTGGTTAATGATAGTAATATAAGCTTGTGCATGGTTGAAATTACACATTAGTATGTTTATAAGGAATGCATATTTTGGCAGTGTCTCTTCAAGACTCCTTTAAGCAACTATGATGCTGTAGTTCTTCTCCATAGAGACAAACTGCCTTATCCACGTCGTCTTCTTTTCCCATCTGAAATTAACCAAGGTAATCTCTACTCGACAGTGCATTCTTCCTATTCACCCCATATCTTGAGCAGTGATTTTAAAAAGGTTTCATGTCACATTTTTTGGACAGGGAGATGTGTTGCTCGTGGAAATGCTAGCAAAGCCTTTCACCCATTCTTGATGCGAGAGGACTTGAAAGGTAGCCTGGACGAAATACAAAGCAAGGTTTTGGTGAATTTTGATCCACTGAGTTGCTTCATTGAGGATGTAAAGGTGTGACCCTGTCTTATGATTCGCACCTGATCAATTTCTGAGTGTTTTCTTATTATCTTAATTTGTATTTTCAACAGAGAGAATTTCCAGAAAAATTCAAGATATGGTATGATTGTTTTGGAGCTGATGGCATAGGCCTTACATGGAATAGATCTTACTCGAAGGTGTAGTGCTTTTTGTATGATCATTAATTTATGTAGATTGAAATATTTTGCTTCTTCCACTTTATTTGTTTCTACCATTTTACAGAAGCGGGGACGGCAGGAAAGTGGAGAGAGTGAGGATCCTGTTGATCTGCTAAAAAATGTTGGTAACATCGGGAAGGGGCTTGTGCGGTCTGTGCATTTTTTAAAGGCACCAAGGCTCATGAATGGCACGTCATGAATTCTACCAGGTCCATCAATAACTCTCCACTTAGCAAAGCTCATGCTTGCTGATTATTCAGACGTTATCAGCGCCTTTGTGATCCATTTGCACATGCTTGCATGAGTCACTTCAAAGAGGTGGTTTGGGTTCATCGTGGTTCAATTGCAAGTAAATTCGAGTTTGAATTCGAATTCAAGTTCATGGCTATGAATTTTTGTAGCAGCGGCTCAGTACAGTAATTTAAGTGTGTGAGAAACTATTTTGTATGACTCGGAATAGTGGATAATTTAACCGAACAAAGAAATTATAGTTGTGACTTTATGTTGTATATATGCTTTTGTACATTGAGGTTTGTAATTGTAAGTCTCTAGATTTTATGCTACGGTTTTGCTTAAATCCTAAACTGGAAGTCAACCGAAAACCCTAGGTCAACAAATCTATAATAAATCCTAATAGATTTAGATCTGGTAATCTCGTGCTCTTAACCTTTAAACAACGGAATTGAGATAATTGTGGATAATAGTTCGTAATAATATAGGGAAGTTTAAAAATATAAGATTTGTTAATTTTTAATGTGTTTCACATCCGAACAAGATCAGTTTTTGAAAATCGTCTCTTGGTACATTAGATGGTAAAAATATTTCGATAACACGTTAGACTTGAAAAATACAAGGATTTTAAAAATATTAGTTTTATAATTTTTCGATACCTAAAAATATTAGATATATTTTAATTACACGTATTTTTTTTTACTATCGATATTAATTTATCTTATCTACTATTTATAGTACTATTTTACACTATTTATTACTATTAATTTATTTTTACTTTTTCTATACTTATTCTTATACTTTATTATATCTATTTCTTATTTTTTACTTTTTCTATATACTTTTAATCACATCATACCTAACAAATTATTATTTTTAATTAACAAAAATACAAAACAAAAATCTCTTTCCCTCTCCTCTCTCAAACTGGTGCCCCCTCTCTCTCGTACACATCTATTTATTTTTTTTCAATTTATTTTATTCACAAAAATTTTTCTCCACAAAACTCTATAAATGTCATTTCTCCCTCTATTTCTTTCACACATTCATCTATATTAATAAAACTCTCTCAAAATTACTCTTCAAATTCTCTCTCTAAAAATGTCTTCACTTTTCTAATTTTCCTATATTTCTTCTACCAACTTGCTACAAAAACCTCTCTTTAACTACTATCTATATTTCTATCTTACTATGTTATGTAACTTAACAGGACCATGATATATGTTTCCTCAACATTTAAATGTTATGGAAGCAATATTATATTCATGTTTTGTTCTTATTCATGAACAAATCTCATTTTATTATTATGTTGTTTCATTATTGTTATTATGTTACATGCCATTATTATTATTGTTGTTCTAATCTAACTCCTATATTATATTATCTATATTTATGTATCTATATATATTTCTTAGAGCATATAAGCTTACTAACATAACCGTTATTTATTTATCATGCTTTGCAATTTATTTATTTATTCCATGCTTTAATATTAAGAATAATCTTTCTAGTATTAGATTTGTCCTTATCAAGTTAAAACGATTTTCTTATTTCATTTGTTTTTTGTTTGAACTTGCCCATAACTAAGTCCGAAAGCCTTGAAATGAAGCTAAGACTTCCAATACTTGATATTTATTTCTTGCTCATCCTTATATTTTCCAATTTTTCCTATTATTATTATTTTTGTTATGTTACTAGCTATATACTCATTGTTCATGTATAATCATATTGATTATTGTTTTAATAGAAATAAAAATTTATTTCTTAAAATAAAAGAAAACAAGCTCAACTCACTTTGAAAATGTAGTTTTACCACTTAAAGAAAAGTTTCATTAAGATTTAGAATTTTATTTCAATCAAATACTTTGCAAATGATTTTTGACAAAAATCACCATAGATTCTAGTGTTGTTAACATACAAGACATTTACAAAAAGTAACTAAGGAACTCTTTATTTTCTTTTCAAACTAACATCAAAGACCTTAATGTTGATAATACTTTTCTATAAGAATTTTTTTTTTAAATTGATTATAAAATTCTTATTAACATTTTAGTAAGTACAAACACCAAAACAAGATTTCCAATATAAGTTAAAAATTAACTCATCAAGTAAAGTAAACTTAGGGAATAAAATTTGAGAATAACTTAGAAAGACTAAAGTTGTGAATAAAAGATTTTCTTTTAAGAATTAAAGAAAATAAATTATATCCATATTTAATGACTTAAAAATCCTTAGTTTTATTTCCAAACAAATTAACATAATTTTGTCAAACTTCACTTTTTCAACTACCAAGACAAGATTGTTCTATGAAAAATCATTGGTTAAGATAACATCACTAGAATCATGTGTATAATATGAGTTGTATATGTATTAAAAGGATTTTTCAACTATATATATATTTATAAGATTTCTATGGGATTTTTGGTTAATACAAAATTAGAAAAATCATGTTTTAAAGGCTAGAATTTTCGTATTGATTATGTACTGTATCTTTTAGGAACCAAAATGACATTTTATGAAGAAAATAACTTTAGAAAGAAATAGATCTTTTCGAGTAGATAGAAAATGATATATAATATGCAAAATTACGAGTTAAAATGAGCAAGTTGTGGTCGTTTTAAGTTAAAAATTCACTCTACATGATTTTTGACGAACTTAGTAAAATAGAATTATACGTTTAAGTAAAACTTTCAAGAAACACTCATTTTGGTATTTCTCTTGTTTAGGTGACGTGGAGTCCGAGCTTCCCTGCCCAAAAGATTATTTTGACTAGGAGCTTTTGCTGCTATGGTTGAGTGAGTTTAAATTCTTAATTTTTGTATTTATGTCTTTGCTTATAGTTTAGTGGCACTATAACTAGGAAAAGATAAAAACATGATAGCATGTGCCTTACTTATATGATTAAAATTATGTTAAGTATATCGAAGCGGGAATTGTTAACTAATCATTGTATGACTTAGTATAGAAATGATTTGTCTGTGAACTCTATGATTACTTTTAAAATATATAATATTATGCCATGATTACTTAATAAAATGATTCATACATGACATGTAGTGAGTCACATTGCATTCATTACTATTACCTTGGTGGGACAAGGGCATAGTAATGAGGTATGTAGAACCTGAAATTCTACTCTATAGTAATTGATTGCACGTAATAAAATGGTGGGTGGACACCCTAAATAACTACATTTTAGTGGCTAGTAGTGGCTCATATAAAAACTACAAAAACTTTATTTGCGAATTATGGCCTTGTTGTCTGGAAACACCTAACCCCGAATGATGGGATAAATCCATTCAACATATGATTCCCGGAAAATCATATGTATTGTTTGCTTACGTGTTTGAATGCATCTCATATGCTTATTTAAATAACTTGTTTGAATATTGATTGTTCGAGTACTTTATTTGTGGAATTAATTCTTACTAAGCAAGAAGCTTTCCTCCTTATAGATATTCATTGCAACAACCTTATCTATGGTTGATGCTTCGGGGATATTTCTCGTAGGTACTACCTTTTGGACTAAGCAGTTTTTGGATGAGGTCAAAGACTAGTTGTAGACTTAGACTTCTAAGTAAATATCTAATGTATTTATTTTGAATAGACTTTGATAGACCTCATCTTTTAATAGGGCAATGCTCCTTTTGATATTTTGTAAGACCTTTATATTTCCATATTTAAGATGCTTATGTTATAATTTCCATTCTTAATTGCTATATGAATGTCTTCTTAAACAACTTGTTTCAATGATTAGTCTTCTATGATTGTGAAGATACGCCTTCCACCTAGTATCGAAGCTTTTTGGATAACTAATGGTTTCATACTTAAGATTTAATATCGAGTGTGATGAAATGTCACGTTTAGAGTACCCTTTGGGCCCGTGACAGTAATATTATCAATGACAACGATAGTCAGCGTGGGCTTAAACCAGCTTGACTTGAGAAGTCACAAGTTTGATCTAGAGTGGCTTAAAACCACCTCGGCTATGTACGACCGAGTGGTTCCAGGTTATCCAACCGTTGATGTCATCGCTGGTTAATTGCACATTGGATTGGTCTTTCTCATTTTTATTGTTTCAAAAATAAAATTAAAAATATTGTATAGATAATTTTTTAAGGTAAAATTAAAAATCGATAAAAAAGATAATAAAAGAGAACCAATTCAAAAGAAACTAAAATAAAATTTTAATTTAAAATAAAATTGGGCCTTAGAATATTGGTTTTTAGCATTTTTTTTTTGGCTAAGTGGGTTGAAAGGATTGTTTTGAGTTGTGTAATTAGATGCAAACATATCACTAGTTATGTGGGACCATGAAATATTTGAAATAATAAATCTTCTAAAGGTAAAAATATGTCTCACATGGTAAAGAAACAACAGCTCATTTTAATTAGAATTTTATATAAATTCAAGCAAATATGTTAAGTATATTTTATTATTTGTCTTAATAATATTATATTAAACATTGTGAATGGTAAATAATTTTTTATTATTCACATGAAAATAAATCAAATATTTAATTTTATTTATATTTATTGTTTCTTCTATTTTTTTCCTTTCCTTTTTTATTATTATTAGTATTATTAATTGTTCCCTTAGTGGGTTAGTAGATGTGGCAAACCATTGGGTGAAAACTTGGGTTGCAAATCATATGGTCGAACTAGACCAATGATTCTAACTTAATGGTGGTGTTATGGGCTAGAAAACCGGGTCCAACTAGGTGCCTACCAAGGTTTACATTGATGCACTTTGATAGTCATAAGTTTGTAATTATAAAGTTTTATGTGGCTAATGTAAACCCCTAAAGTTTTGAGATTAATTTAAGCTTAAAACCTAATTAGAAAGTCAACCGGAATCTCAAAGTCAACAAAATCCTAGTTTTTTGCAACCGTTCAAGTCCGACATTCCTATTTAAGCAACCCTAGGAAAGTTAGTAAGACTTTAGTATGTAGAATAGTTTGCAATGACTTGAGAAAGCTTAAAAATATCAAATTAGTCAAATCGCGGTTTGTTTTGAGCACAACTGGACACAATTCTCGAAAAGCGTGTCCTAGAGCTTGAATTAATAAAACATTTCGAATATACCGTTAGACTCGTAAAAATATAAGATTTTCAAAAATATCAATTTCATAATTTTTCGGTAACTAAAAATATCAGATATCGTAATTATACGCGTATTTTCTTACATCGGTACTTAAATTGTCATGTCTACTTTACATTACACTATTTTTACTATTCTACACTATTCATCTATCTCTACTTTTTTTATAACCTACTCTTACAACCCATACCTCTATTTCTTACAATTTTCATTTCCAATACAACTTCACATCTTTCATATCTTACTTTTCATTTACAAAAACACAAAAAAATAAAATTCACTCCCTCTCTCCTCTACATTTTGCGTCGGTCCCCTCTTCTTTTTCCTCTAAATTGTTTTATTTTCATTTATTTAATTAACACAATTAACCTCTCACATTTTCGTATAAATACCCCTTTTCCTTCCACTTCTTTTACACCTTCCATATACAAAATTACTCTCTCAAATTCTCTACAAGAATTCTCTCCCAAAGCTCTCTCAAGTTTAGTTTTCTTAAGTAAAAATTCTTCAAGTCTTCTCTATGTTCATTTACTTAGTATGAGCTTAGTGTGTGTTTTCTAAACCATGAAGGTTAAAGAAAGCAACAATATGTTCATACTTTGTTTTTTTTTCATGATCTAATTTCTTTATGTTGCTTTTATGTATCTAATCATCTAAATATATCTATGTAGCTATATATATCTTTTAGAGCATATAAGCTCTTTTGTTTTGCAATTTATTTACTTTCCTTGCAATTTATTTATTTCTTGGCAATTTATTTATTTTCATGTTATCTTTAAGACTAGTCTTTCTAGTCTTAGACTTGTCCTCATCAAGTCAAAACATTTTCTTTTTCTTTATGGGACTAATCTATTCTTAGTCCCGGGATACTTTGATGAACCTAAGGTTTCAATACTTGATTTATTTCTTTACTAGCTTATTCTTTTAAGTTATTATGTTTCTTTATGTTTTCATAACTCTATGATTCATATTCATGCATGAACATAATGATTCTTGTCTCAACGAAACAAATGAAGAAAGGTTTTCTTAAAATAAAGATTCTTTTCTAGAAATAAAAGTAAGAAGTAATTTTCTTAAACAAACTTTTCTAAGAAATCTAGAGAGTTCATAAACATACATAGAAGGAACTTTTTGAGCAAGCAAAAGTTTTACTAAAACTTCACTTTTTCATCAAGTATTAGAAATTCTTTTCATGAAAATGGAATGATCTCAAGAAATAAGGAAATTATTTTTATAGATATAGGATTGCTATTACTTTCAAAAAGTGTTAGAAACTAAGCTTAGAAAATAAAAATCATTCCTTAGAAATTTAAAAAGACTACAGAAATTAAATTTAGGAAAAGAAAATACTCATTTGAAATAATTTAAGATATTTTCAAAGCAAAATAAAAATGAATTTTTTTTTCAAAGGTTCTCACTTTCAAAAATCTTTAAAAGACTTTACTTTTTTATGGTTTGAGACAACTTCATTAACTTCATATATTTTGATATGAGTCACTAAATATATGTATATACATTTCGAAGCTTTTACAAATTATTATAATATCTATCTTTTCAATATGAGCTTTTGTTAAAAGACGGAATTCAAGTTTGTGAAAATTCGTGGTGAATCTGGTCACCACTTTTTCGGAACCAAAACAACTTATTTTGATGAAAATAGTTTTAGAAATAGATAGATCTTTTCGAATAGGTAAAAAACGGTATATAATATGCGAAATTCCGAGTTAAAATGAGCAAGTTATGGCCATTTTAAGTTGGAATTTCCTCCAATCCGATTTTACCGCGATTTTAAGATAGGTTTAGAATTTTCAAGAATAGAAATTCTATGAAAGACTCATTGTGGGTCATCTTGTTAGGTGAAGGAGGAACCAAGATCACTTTCCCGGAAGGCTACTTCGATTAAAAAGCTACCGACATGGAGTGAGTTAATCCTTTACTAAGTTACATTTCCTTGTTTGTGCTTGTAGGTAGTAGCACTAGAAAATAAGGAAAAGATAAAATTATTGTGTGATTTGAATATATGATTGGTTGAATATAAGTTAAGAATATCGAAAGAGGAATTAATAATTAAATTGTGATTCTTGCATTGATATGATGAATATTGTTTTTGATCGCCTTTAACTTGAACTCAACATTATCCGGTTAAACTTATATTGAAAATAATTTATGCATATCATATTTGTGAGTCACATTTGTTTCATTACTATTCTCGTGTGGGGAAATGAGAAAGTTGTAGTGATGGCCAGTAGGAGCCGGAAAGTCTACAGGACAAGCAAGAGCCAACAAATCTGTGAGTATTGGTGGTCGTATGGGCCTGTAACCTCCCAACCCCCGACATGGAGGGTGTAAAATCCATGCTACGCATGATTTCCGGTTAATCTTGTGTATTTTGTTTGCTCATGTGTTTGGTGCATTTTCATATGATTGTTTAAGTACTTGTTTGATTTATGAAAATACCTTGTAGGTGAAATTATCTCACTAAGCTAGATTTGCTTATACCCCTATAGCTTTTTGTTATAGTATGATTATCTTTGGTTGGCACTGAGGAGCCCCGTATGCCAGGTATGAGCCAAGGCCACTAGGAGTTTTTGAGAGAAGTTATATGTATTTAGTTTTGAACATAGACTTCTAAGAAAATCTCCATAGTAGGCTTATGTTATAGTTATGGTTACCATTGGTCCCAAAAAATAATCAAGAAGGGGGGTTGAATTGATTATTAACAAAAATTTTCGCCTTTAAAAATTAATCCCCTTCGGTTTTAAAAATGATCACCAAATATGCAATTAAAAAAACATGAATATAAATTGAGGAAATTGAAAAGATAGAGTATAGAAAATCAGGCAGTGATTTATAGTGGTTCCGCCTTATGCGTCAGTCCACTCTTTCAGCTCCGAGCAGGGGACCCCGTTATCTACGGGTTTTGTTCCACTATATCCAACTAAAACAAATTACAAGCTTGTACAATTCTCTCTGCTCGATTCTTACACCTATCCTCTAGCCATAACTGATCTACAGAGTCTAAACTTGTAACTTAACTATAAAAAAAGAAGGCAACAACAAGTTCCTTCTATACAAGATAAAATATCTAAATCACGGAGCTAAAGAATGAAAGCTAAGAGATCAACTCGCTTGTTGAACCGTAAGAAATAATTATGAATATTCTAGGCAAAATGAAACTTTGGGTTTTGTTCTAGTTTTTGTTTGTCACGCCCCATAGGGTATCCTAAACGTAACAGCCCGTCATATACTAAATAAGACTCTCGAATTCCCTATCCGAGCCCTCCGGAGTCTTATATAGATGTAAGGCGTTCCTTTACGACAATAGAATACACAACCAATGGAGTTAAGTAGTTTAATGTGGCATTCATTAGCCATAGATAATAAACCAAAACGCATAATTAAACTTTACAAAATCTAAAGGGCATTCCCCCGCAAAATAATATTAAGTCCATTACAGTCATCCAGAGTCCTTTAGTTTCCAACGGAAGTCTATACAAAAGAATGAAGTAAACTTCTATGGGAAACTCTATCTCCGGTACTTGCGCTGTGGCTTGCCTAGGTCTAAGCCAGATAAACTCGTGCTGCAATAAGTAAAAACTATGGGGGCATAAGCTAACTAGCTTAGTGAGTAAGAACTTCCATATCGCAATTAAGTACAATTCATTCAAACAAGTGATTATTCAAGCAAGTGTATGCATCAAACAAATGAGTACAACAAACATATGAGCAACCGAAAATCATATGTGGATGGATTTGCGCCCTCCATCCCGGGTTAGCAGATTAACGAATCTGCGGTACGACGCCGTTTAAGCTCACGGTCAACTAAACAATAATTCGTTTTATGGATCACGATTAACCAACATATTCGTTTTATGGATCACGAAAAATCAACCAATGCCAATGCTCCATCCCCATCGTGAAATGAGTGAATCCAATTACAATTGAAGTCGAATATACATTAATTCAATTCTTTTAGGTGACCAACAAGTATTCACAGACATTCAATATAAGATACTAGCTAATCAGTCAATAGCTTAACACCCGGTTTCGATATTTCTTAAGTTCCATTCCACTCATCAACAGCAGACAAATATATATAATTCCCATATACCCCATCATGCATATCCATTTTTTTATCTTTGCCTACACCACTAGTGCCACTACATTACAATCACAATCATTAATTGAGAGTGGAAGTAAAACTCACTCGGCCATTGGACGCCGGTCTTTCTAGTAGTAATAATCGGGCGGTAAGGTGTCGTCTTGCTCGGGATCACCTACCAAGTAAGAATAATCCTAATGAGATTCTCATCATGTAACTAATCCAAACTATGCATCTAGACTAGATGAATTCGGAATTCTCGCTATTTGCGGAAGCTCCGACTTAAAACGGCCATAACTGGGTCATTTTAACTCGGAATTTCGCAAATTTTATATCGATCTCTATCTACTTCGAAAGATCTATCTATTTATAATATTAATTTCAAGTTTTGAAAACATTAAGGTCATGGAACAGTAGGATCAGATCTGTTCCGTAAATCCTCCAATTCCGAAAATTTGTTTTGCTTTTGATGAGAAATGTTCCTAGTTGATGATTCATGCATAAGTGGCATATGAATGAATTCCTAACATGAATATCATGTAATGAACTCTATATATGCATGGTTTTGATGACCTTTGATGATGGACTCTTATGAATTCCTAGTTATCAAGAATTTCCTTAATGACCCCTTACAAGAAGTTATTATCACCAACCTTACATCCCCTAATGTTTTTATGATTTTATCCTTAGAATTTACTTATCACCTAATTAAAAATGAGTTCCCAACATCCATATTAATCATGACCTTCATTCATGCATAAAAACCCACATTTTTCATTGAGTAAATATGTTTTTGAATAAGCTACTCATAAAAATCCGAATTTTGTAATTTTTCTTTTCTTGCATTTTCCTTGTGAGAAGCTTGTTTAATGTATCAAAAATTGGGACTCCAATATATCTATTATTTAAAGACTTCATTTAGCTCATAAAACATGTCATCTAAGCTTAGATACTAAGTGTTTATGTGGGCATCACCCAAAAATACGAATTTAACTATACATCCATAAATCAATATTTTCCATTCTAACTTTACTACTTGTTTTACATTTATATCTTGTCTAAACTCATCTAATCTTATGGAAATCATTCCTTCAACATACCTATTACACATACCCTTCATTTTTCTTGTGAAATATGAGTTTAAAAATGATTTTGGTGGTTTTTAAAGTAGGGTTCCAAATCCATCCGAATTTCCAACAAACCATTTCCTATAAAATCTTTTATTTTTCAATGTTCTTGCCTCCTATATATAAAGATCTACTATCTAACATCTCTATAAATAAACAAGACTACATTTTTATGATCATCAATGCATGGAAATCAAAATAACTCTATGATCATACATGTAAATGAAGATGTGGATGTCTAACCATTAGATCCACTAACTATAATGCATGAATCATAAACTTCATGGCATGAACATAAATATATATGCAAGATCTCTACTTTACATGCATGAACAAGAAGATATCTTAACATAAACTCATCTAAACACTAGATCCATGTCTTGTGATGGCTTGATATTCTTGTTCATGTGTTTTCATGTCCCTAGCATGAGCTCATTGGGATTTAAATGAGAAAACACACAAGATATAGCTTTGCCATCACAAGATTAGGAAGAAGCAAAGCTTAAATCAACATACCAATGGAGTCTTGGAGTAGAAAAGAGGAGAAAACAAGTTGGAAATGTGAGAGTGGGGGAGGGGGGAAGCTCACGGCACAAGGAGGAAGAAAGGGGAGAGTTTTCTATTTTGAAAAAAAATGAAACAAGTGAAAATGAGGAGAGAGAATGAACATTTAGTATATATATTAAGTGGATTAGGGTTTAGTTAAATAAAATTGAGTTAAATAAAACAATTGAGAGGGAAAACAAGGGGGGGGGGGGGGGGGGGGGGTGCTGCGCCGGTCACTTCTTATGTGTGTGTGTGTGTTTTGAAATTTTGATATTTTGTAATTTAGATAATTAAAATGTAATGAATGTGATAATTGATTAAGAGCCAAAAATTCTTGGAAAAGAAAATTGAAATGAGTAGTTGTAAGGATGTAAGAATAGGGTATGGGTAGTGTATAGTGTAGGTTGTACTTGTGAATAGTAGACAAGACATCTACTTTACCGCTTGTAACGAAAACATGGGAAAAGCTATAACTGTAATTTTTATAACCCGAAAAATTATAAAATTGATATTTTTGGAATCCTTATAAAATTACGGTTCTAATGAATATTTCGGAACATTTTTCTGAAGTCGTGGTCCAGGGCACGCTTTTCCGTAATTGAGCTCGGGAAGGCCCAAAATTGAAAAATTCTCGAATTTAAAACTTTCAAAGGTCTAAAATATACTTTAGAACAATAATTCAACTTCATTTACTTTATAAAACTTCTTTTATTATGAAACCAAAGGAAAGCCGGATTTAGGGTTCCTAAGCTCCTTTCACTAGACTCAAACTGGACCGGATTAGGGTTTCGCTTCCAATTCCTAGGGTTTCTTAACTACTGAGATTACCGGGGTTTACATGTTCTGTATATACTGGGTAAGAAAAAATAGCTTCTTTTTTTGTGCATGAATAGTATCAGCTCCTCTTTTTTTTTTCTTCGATCTTATTCTTTTTTCTCTTTGTCTTCTGTATTATATATTCCTTCTTTTCGTTCCAAAAGCTATTTGGAAGATGGATAAGCTTTCCAAAAATCTCGGTTAAAAAAATCTTTTGTTCCTTATCTCTTTTTCAAATTTGAATTATTCCGTTTCTTCAATTGGGTAGAAGATAAGATGAGATATGTTTCTTCCAAATATTGTGGTGACATTTATCTTGATTTGAATTTTGAAAACCGAAACGGATTCATCATAATCTGATGATCTTCTTCTTCTTTATCTAAACCAAAAGTAGATAACGCTTTTTTTTTCTTCTTTTGAACTCACACATGAATCCCATAAAAATAGGTAAGTGATGGACTTATCCTTATCTTGAAACATTGTAGATACTGATATTTCACTTGTCTTGAAGGAGAAAAACGTGCAGCAGCTGTTCAAAGAAGGTCTGGTACTGTTCATGAAGATTTGCATCGGTGAAGATTTTGATGAGAGAGAAACTTTGATGAAAACATTAAATCCCCTTGGATTAAACCAACTTAAGTGGAACAAATGAGTATATTATCAAAATAAACTCATTTACTCGGAGCTCGGTTTTCAGGATTCGTTTTTGTACCGAACTGGAATGATTTGCATCAAGTTGGAGAAGATGAGCAGTGAAAATCACGTGATATAGAGCTGCTGTCAAAAGTGCAGTGAAAGGTTCTGTAAAAGGTTCTGGATTTCTGGAAAAATTCTTTATCCTTAAAGCAATATTCTAGAAAACATTATGGATTCCGAATACTCTTCATCACTTTTCTTATTTCTCTTTAACTTGATACTACACACTTAATAAACTCATTAGAAGTCATTTTTACTCTTTTGTTATCATCAAAACCTATTTTAAGAGAATCTAACATTCTCCCCCTTTTTGATGATAACAAAACTTTTGTTAAACAAAATAATTCTCTCCCCCTTTTTGTTATCAACAAAAAAACACATTAATAAAATATGACCAAATATGAATTCTTTTAATTCAAAAGACAAGCACACATTTCAAATAAGTATGATGGTCTAAACAATAACATTTTTATGCACAAATCTCTTAGAATAGCATAAATTTTTACAAGTAAAAGTGCAGAAATTTGTTTCTTTAACATACTCATAACAAAAATTATAAGGTAAAACAACTTCAACACATTTTTTTCTATTTACTTATCTTCATTTCAAACATTTCTTCCTCTTTTTATTTCAAAAACATAACTAATCATCTTTCTATAGAATTTTCTTTATCCTTTATCTTCTCCCCCTTTATAAATTTCTTTTTAAAACTATGCTCCCTCTTAATATGATACCGATTAATTTTATTTAAAAAAAAACATATTTCAAGAATTTGTTTAGAATCATAAAGAGCAAAACATTTGAGGGAGTTGGAACGTTAATACCAAACAAATAGATGTCCCCTTTTCTTAATGAGAGTCATATTTTTCTTTCTTTACCATTTGAGGCACTTACTCATCAAGTTCATATCCTTTTGCTCATTGCCTCAATCCCTAAAATCACTAGCAAATAAATTATACCTTCTTACAAACCCAGACTAAGTTGGGTCCTTTGAAAGACAAGCTTGTGTTATCAATATGATTAGCTTGATGATTATTGAGCTTGCTTCTCTTATAATAGCAATATTTTTCTATATAACCAGTTTGTTACAAAGGAAACAAGAATAAGAATTATAATTCCAATACCTGTCATGTACCTGTTTCTTGTAATTTTGATTTGTATACCTTCTGGTATACCTTCCAATGTTGCTTCTATAGTACCCATTATATCGATACCTTTCTTTGGGATAACTTCTGTTATTTCTAGCATAACTTCCTTTCACATAATTGTCACTTGATTCATTCAGTTTATCAACAGGCTTGGCACTAACGTCTTGTTTAGCCTTAACAAACATAGTTCTCTTAGGTTCATTTGAACTAGAACCATGCTCATATCCTAAACCATGCTTTTCACAAGATAATCTTTGAGATGAAATCAACATTGTCAACTTTTTATCACTTTCGTTAAACTTGTTAAAGGTGTTCTTTATTGAACTAGATAAGGCATCTATTTTTACTTTTAAAACACTGGTTTCTTCCTTAAGCATACTATTGTCTTTTCTTATTTTCTCAACATTAACATGCAATTTTTCATTATCATGCTTTAAGATGTCATTTTCATCAACAAGCAATTTGTTTATTTGTTTCAAAACATCCTTTTCATTTTTCAAAGCTTTATTTTTAACATCTAATTTAGAAATTTTCAAATAAGCCTTTTTGAGAGCTTTTAATAACTTTTTCATTTCAACAAGCATGTCATTTTCGGTTACTTCATTATCAGATTTAGAATGTACCTCAGAAGTAGCTATGAGACATAGATTTGCTTGTTCCTCCTCTTCATCAGAAACTTCTAGATTACTTTCTGTATCATCTATATCACTCCATGTAGCCATCAATGATTTACTTTTCTTCTTGAATTTCTCAATTTTCTTAATGAGAATTGGGCATTCATACTTAATGTGACCCGGTTTTTTACATTCATAACATTAGATCTCCTTCTTCTCCTTTTCTTTGTAAGCTTTTATTGCATCAAAATCTTTGTAACTGTCACGCCCCGAAGGGTACCCTAAACGTGGCAGTCCGCCGTACACAATATTAAAGCCTAAGAATGACCACCTCAGTCACGCAAAGGCTTCCATACTATGTACAAGACGTCCAACACATAAAGGAGACACATCAGAATGATACATTTTATGTTGATACAATTGAGTAACAATGTAAAGGAAATACAAATTTACTATGCTTCAGATACAAATCACTATACTTCAAAATACAAATCATTCAACTTCGATTACATTCATCCACAGACTTCCCTACATAAACTATTACAAGACAAATCATAAACTAACTGATAACTTCAAACATTCGTATTCTTTGCCAAAATCCTGGAGTCATTCCCGGCTCCAATCAATTCAGTCCCCACTTTGCATTCTTGAGATAACCTATTCATTTAAACAACTATAGGGGTATAAGCTACACTAGCTTAGTGAGAATTCCCTTAATTCCGTACCATAACAAGCAAGTTATAATCAACCATATGCTATACATGAACAAACACATAAGCAAACAATTATGTATGGGTATCCGGAACCCACACACAGAACGGATTTACGCTCTCCGTATCTTAGGTTAGGGATGGTATTGAAGTCTACACGACTGCTGCTAGTCCCCAAGCCCTCGGCTCATAGAACTCGCCTCGGCTAGGCTCACACATGAAATGCATCCCCGATGCGCCTTAGTTTCCTATGAATGAGCTCTGATCCTGGTCTCATTATCCAAACGAGTCCTCGGACCATACTGATCGACCTGCGTAGGAGTAGCACGCTACCAAATGCAAGATGTCCGTTGCGATGCATGATCAATTATTTTTTCTTAGGTCAAAATATTTATACATTCTTTAGAGTGACCAGCCAATATCTCACACATAACAGAAATAATATAAACGGTGCAGTTATCCAATCAAATCGTGGTATCGATATGCTTTAGTATTCTTTGGCATACATTCATCACAGCCTCATCATATATCCCATCCCCATTCGTATCGATTTTTATCTTGTTCCTATAATCTAATGCAACTAACTACAAGCACAATCAAGGTAACAAAACAAGGAGAAAACTCACCCGGCCATTGGATCACCAGTCTTCTAGTAATAATAATCCGGTGGTAGGGAATCGTCGATCTCGGGATCTGCTAAAAAGGAAGAAATACTCTAATAAGTATTTCAACTCAAACTAATCTAAACGATCCTATACGAACTATCAAATTCGTAATTCTCGTCCTAAGCGGGGATTCCAACTTAAAACGGCCATAACTTGGTCATTTTAACTCGGAATCTCGCAAATTATATATCGATTTCTATCTACTTCGAAAGATCTATCTAATTCTAATATTATTTTCAAGTTTTGAAAACTTTGAAGCTTCGAAAAGTTGGATCAGATTAGGACAGCAACAATTTCAATTCCGAAAAAATAATTTTGTAAATGTTTGTAATGTTCCTACTATATAAATTGGCTATACATGCAATATGAATGACTTCCTAACATGAATGGCATGAGATGAGCTCAATGTATGCATGATCTTGATGATTTTTGCTAAAAAGAAATTTTATAACCTTTTATTTTGCAAGACCACAATAACAACTTACTTATGAAAAATCTAGTTTTCTAACTTTTATCATTTCCATTTGTTTTGGATTTGTTACTTAAGAAAATATAATTATTTTTGTCAAAATTGAGTCTTCATTATATATATTACTTATGACCTTCATTTCTACATAAAAATTTCCATTTTACACTTTGTAAATATGTTTTCCAATATGATTTACTCAAAAATCCGAATTTTAGAAAATCCACTTTTTGAATGATTCATTTGGGGAAAACTTGTTTAAAGCATTAAAATTTAAGGCTTTACTATATCAATTACCTAAGGACTTCATTTAACACATAAAACTTGCAATTTGAGCTCAAATACTAAGTGATTACTTATGCATCATCTCAAATTACGAATTTGACAATTGATCACTAACTCAAAATTTTTCATTTTAATTCCATTACTTGTTTAACACCTTACTCATGCCTAAACTCATTTTAACTTGTAAAAATCATTGTTTAATGATATCTATTACCTATATACTTCATTTTTCACATAAAACATGAGTTTTGGAGTTGATACATGGGTTCTAAAAATTGGTCTTGGTTGGGATCCGAATTTACAAAATTCATTTTTGGTTATATCTTTTGATAAAATCTATCTAAGCTCATGAAAATCCATTCCTTACATATCATATCTTATGAGCCTTTCATTTCTTAAATAAAAACTTCATTTTTGAGTTGGAAAACATGTTTTTAAAATAGGCCTTGGCCAAAATCCGAAAATGAAATTTTTATTTGGAAAATAACTTTTGAAAATCACATTAGATTCTTGTAAAAAGAAGTCTTGATGATATTCATATATTAAGCCTTCATTTTCTTAAGAAAAATTACATTTTGACACTTGGAAAGTGGTTTTTAAATATTGGTCTTGCCAAAATACGAATTTCACAAATTTTGTTCAAGTTCAAATCTAAGATCTACACATAATATGAACATACACCTAGATGAAACCCATGAAAACAAACTTTAAACTCATAGATCTAAACTTTGCTCATCAAAATTACTCATTTATGTTATCTATACCCTAAGCCCTTCATTTTAAATGAAAAATACACATTTTGAAGTTGAAAAACCACTTTTCTAACTATGGTTCCATTTTCATCCGAATTTTTAAAATTGATTTTTGTTGAAAACAAAATAGATCTTGGGTTTCCTACAACTTTCCACCATCATCAAGCTATAGCAAGTTGTTCATGAACATAAACAAAAATCTAATGCATCTATGAACTCAAAACTTTAGATCTAGTTTTCTAAACTAGTTTTACATGCATGAATCACTAAGATAGACATGTAGATGCTAGATCTATGCATAAATCATAAGGAATAACAAAAATAACAACTCAAATACAAGATCTATGGCATAAACAAAAATCAAAGCTATAAAAAGTTAGATCTACAATATATATCAACTTTAAACAAGAAAATAATTGGAATACAAGATAATAAAAGTAGAGAAAAGGAGAGTTTCATTTTTGGCATCATCATCCTAAGCTTTTAAGCTTATGGAAGGTCATTTGATGCATGAAACCTTCATTACACTTTACCTATATCACCTATGGAGGCTTTGAGATGAAGATTTGCTTAAAAATCTTCAAGGAATATGCATGGAGGCTCAAGAATGAATGGGGGCAGCTTGGTTCTTCTAAGAACAAGAGCAAAAATGGAGAGGAAAAGAGAGGAAAAAGAGAGAGAAAAGTTAAAGAATGAAAGAGGGAAAGTGAGTAAATGAAGAGAGAGAGAAAATGAGTGTTTTAATGAATGAAAGAAGAGAAAAAAAAATAAAACAAGGCAGCCAAATAACCCATGCTGCACGTGAAATGTAGAGAGAGGAGAGAGGGTTTTGTTGAAATTTGACTCAAAATTGAATTGTATAATTAATGTGTAATGTAACTTTTTGAAGAAGGATTGAAATATAATTAATTTTAGTCAAAATAGGAGTAAATGAAGGACAATGGCAGCCATAAAGAGGGTCAAAAATCTGCCATCAATTGTGGGATAATGTGTAGAAAGATTGAAGTGAAAATGAAGTGATATGTGTAAGGTGTACTTGAAGGTATGGGTTGTAAAGTACTTTTTAATAAAATAAATTAAATAAAATAAAATTAGAAAATTTATTCCAAATTTTGTAGCAGATTTTTCATAATTAAAATTAAATAATTATTTGAATTATTTTAGTATTTTAAAATATGTTACCGGTATGATCAAAATACGCGAATATGGGCTATAAATAATATTTTTATAACCCGAAAAATTCTAAAAAATTATTTTATGAAAAAAAATATTTTAAAATATTTTTCAATTATTAAATTAATTTATTTTATTTTTAGTATCGGGTCTTAAACAGAATCTGATCCCGTAAAGACCCGAAACGAACTAATTTTAGAAAAACAAAATTTTCTATAACATATAAAATATTTATCTAAAAATATAAGGCTTTATAAGAATAATAAAATTTTGTAATGAAATAAAAATGAATAGTGCAAAAGACTAATCAATTACCGGTAATAATGGAAATACGATAAAAAGGTTATAACTGTAACTTTTATAACCCGAAAAATTATATAACTGATATATTTAGAAATCTTATGAAATTACGAGTCTAACGGTACTATTGGTATATTTTTGATATCTCGAGCCCCGGGACACGCTTTTCGAAGTCTGTATCCGAACGGGTTCGAAATAGGTCAAAAATTTACCAATCTGATATTTTTAAACAAACTCATATTACTATGAGCTATTCTACATATTTAAACTACATCTCGGCCTCTAGGGTTAGGGGCGCTAGATTGCCGGACTTACACTATTGTATTCCGTTAGGGTTTCCTGGGTGATTTTCGGTTTAGGCCTTTGCCAATTTGGAAACTGATATTTATGTTTATACAACATATTTAATTTGAGAAATTTATTTTAAATTTTATTTTTGTAAGTATTTAATATCTTTTAACGTTTTCGGAATTTTTGAATTGGTTTCATTTCCGAAAGTTAATCGTTATTTACTTTTTAATATTGTTTTTGGGATCTATATTACCCGATTTTATAAATCGGAGTCACGTATGGAATTTGTCGTACGTAGTGGTTTTGGAATTGTATGTTGAGTTCTTACTTGTTTTTGAGAATTCTTATTTTTCCAAGATCGGAATTTTTCGAATTCATTCGTGATTTAAGACAGTTGAAATTCGGTTTTAATTTGGAGTGATTTTTAGGGTTTATTTTCGAAGTTCATCTTGAAATTATTTACTGAAATTTTCCGGGGCTTACAGTAACCAAACTTTTTATAGGTAATAAACTTCTTACCTTTCTTCTTCAGAAATCGGTTTAGTTTTCTGGCCAAAATAGTTAAGTCTTCTTCTTCATCATTCTCACTTTCATCGGATTCAACTTGATTAGCACAACTTCTTTTGCTTTGAGAGCTATTCCTTTGGTACTACTTTCTGCTTCTTGAGTGGACTTTTTGTGAGATTCATAAGCCATTAGCTTTTCTCTTAGTTGCCTCAGAGAAAGTTTGTTGAGATCTTGAGCTTCTTCTATGGCGGTTTTCTTTGCATCCCAAGATGGTGGTAGAATCCTCAACATTTTTCTCACTAGATCAGGATCACCAATCACTTTGCAAGTGATGCTAGCTCGTTTGTTATTGCAGTGAACCTATTAAAAACATCCTTGATAGATTCATCAGTTTTAAATTTAAACAGTTCATATTGTTGAAGTGAAGCATTTATTTTGGTTTCTCTAATTATATTGGTTCCTTCATATATCTCACACAATCTATCCCAGATTTCTTTAGCACTTCCACATGATGATATTAGATAAAATTCTGATGGAGCAATAATGGTCAACAACAGATTTTTTGCTTTGTTGTTCTTCTCAATGAATTTCTTCTCAGAGTCTGACAGGACTGAATTTCCATTCAAAGTATTACATTGTCTCCCATGGAAATAACCTACGAATCGTAATCATTAGCTTTAATGTAAGTTTGCATTCGCATTTTCCAATAAGAAAAATTTGAACCATCAAAGAAAGAGCACGATTAATTGCAATATTGTTCTCAACCATTTTGTTTGGATCACTCAAATCAATAAAAGAGCCCGCTTTGATACAAATTGTAGGTATCAAGATTTTAAAACAAATACTCTTTTAAAAAATGAGCTTGGCACTGATACCAATTGTTGGTCCAAAAAATAATCAAGAAGGGGGGTTGAATTGATTATTAACAAAAATTTTCGCCTTTAAAAATTAATCCCCTTCGGTTTTAAAAATGAGCACCAAATATGCAATTAAACAAATATGAATATAAATTGCGAAAATTGAAAAGATAGATATAGAAAATCAGGCAGCGATTTATAGTGGTTCCGCCTTGTGCGTCAGTCCAACTCTTCAGCTCTAAGCGGGGACCCCGTTATCCTACGGGTTTTGTTCCAATATATCCAACTAAAACAAATTACAAGCTTGTACAATTCTCTTCTGCTTGATTCTCACAGCTATCTTCTAGCCACAACCGATCTACAGAGTCTAAACTTGTAATTTAACTATCAAAAGAGAAGGCAACAACAAGTTCTTTCTATACAAGATAAAATATCTAAATCACGGAGCTAAAGAATGAAAGCTAAGAGATCAGCTCGCTTATTGAACTGTAAGAAATAATAATGAATATTCTAGGCAAAATGAAACTTCTGAGTTTTGTTCTAGGTTTTATTTTGTATATATTGGGTAAGAAAAAATAGCTTCTTTTTTTTGTGTATGAATAGTATCAGCTCCCTCTTTTTTTTTTCTTCGATCTTATTCTTTTTTCTCTTTGTCTTCTGTATTATATATTCCTTCTTTTCGTTCCAAAAGCTATTTGGAAGATGGATAAGCTTTCCAAAAATCTCGGTTAAAAAAATCTTTTGTTCCTTATCTCTTTTTCAAATTTGAATTATTCCGTTCCTTCAATTGGTAGAAGATAAGATGAGATATGTTTCTTCCAAATATTGTGGTGACATTTATCTTGATTTGAATTTTGAAAACCGAAACGGATTCATCATAATCTGATGATCTTCTTCTTCTTTATCTAAACCAAAAGTAGATAACGTTCTTTTTTTTTTCTTCTTTTGAACTCACACATGAATCCCATAAAAATAGGTAAGTGATGGACTTATCTTTATCTTGAAACATTGTAGATACTGATATTTCACTTGTCTTGAAGGAGAAAAACGTGTAGCAGCTGTTCAAAGAAGGTCTGGTACTGTTCATGAAGATTTGCATCGGTGAAGACTTTGATGAGAGAGAAACTTTGATGAAAACATTAAATCCCCTTGGATTAAACCAACTTAAGTGGAACAAATGAATATATTATCAAAATAAACTCATTTACTCGGAGCTAGGTCTTCAAGATTCGTTTTTGTACCGAACTGGAATGATTTGCATCAAGTTGGAGAAGATGAGCGATGAAAATCACGTGATATAGAGCTGCTGTCAAAAGTGCAGTGAAAGATTCTGTGAAAGGTTCTGGATTTCTGGAAAAATTCTTTATCCTTAAAGCAATATTCTGGAAAACATTATGGATTCCGAATACTCTTCATCACTTTTCATATTTCTCTTTAACTTGATACTACACACTTAATAAACTCATTAGAAGTCATTTTTACTCTTTTGTTATCATCAAAACCTATTTTAAGAGAATCTAACAGTTACTTTGTTAATGGACCTTTTAAGACGGGGGAATGCCCCTAATATGTAAGAGTTTGCTATTTAAATGAAGATTTCATGTTTATTTATATAAGTTCTTGCTTGCTTTTATTATCTACTTAAATGTAATACCCCTTTGAGTCTCTTACTATCTTGGAAGCACGCCTTGCATGTGATATCGAAGCTCTTGCATGACTAAGGTTGTCATTCATTAGCTTTAATATTATATGCGGTGGACTGTCACGTTTAGGGTACCCTCCGGGGCATGACAGCTAAGGAAAATGGGATCTAATTAATGTTTGATGTGGAGATAGGTATGGTTTAGACTTTAAAACTGGCTTTGATGACCACTACAGACGTAATTGGATCGGGTTTGGGACGAGTTACAGAAGATCCAAATCTGACTCGATGCCCTATAGCGTTTTCCAAACTCAATTCTAAACCCATAGGATTTTTTTTTTTTACAACACCCAAACCTGACCCTATAGTGTTTTGGGTCTGACCTGGCCTGCCCGTTGGTTTGTACCAAAGTCCATGTGTAATTTTTTTTTGTTCTTATTGATTGATTTAAATAATTAATTTGATTGATTATTGAGTCTAACTGAATATAATATTAAAATTAGAACTTCTTAAAATTATTAATTGCTCGTAAAACAAAAATGAAATGTGTAATTTTTAGGGCAAAATTGAACAACATTTTAATGGTGTAATCACCTAAATTTATACAACTTAAATATAATAATCATTAAGTAAATATTGTAAAATTTTTGAAAAGATTTAAAAAAAAAGTCACAAGAATCACTCCTGATTTTTTGTGATTTAAGAATATTAAAATGTGAACAATTTAATTGTCGTTTAAAAATTTAGATTGTTATAAACAAAATTTCAAGATAAAATTTTTCCATAACTTCTTGATAATACCCCATAAATATGAAAGGTTAAAATTTGAGATGTATACATAAATGAACAAAAGTGAGATCTTAACTAGATGACAGTAATAATAAAAATTATAAAATGTAACATTCTTGATAATTAAACAAATAATTGATGAGTAAATAAATAATTATAAAGAAATGATGCTGAAATTAATAATTCAAATCTCAAGATGCTTCATAAAAACAAAAAATGACAAGAAACACTAGGTGAAATAGCCATGAATTTCTCAATTTATATTCTATAAATGTGTTATTGAAATTTTATATGATTTTGAAATGTGATAAATGTGATTTATGTTGATGCATGAAATATGAGTTGTGTTGTTGTGTTAAAAATAATTGAATACCTTAGAATGTTTAAATATTTGGTTCATAAATTTTAAGTGCATTAGAATGTATGAAATATGATTAGAACAAGTTAAATTATGCATATATTTAAGCTTACTCTTATCAGAAATTTTAGTTACAAAGTAAAGTCCAATATCACATTTAATTAGTAAAAAAGCAAGCTCATTAATTAGCCAAAGCCAAGCCAATTAAAGGCCTTAATTTGGTAGCCACTAAAGTCAACTAGTGGATATATATCAACTTCTAAAAGTGCTATATTCGTCCAAAATTTGCAAACCAACATAACACACACCAAAAGGCTTCAAAACCCCATTTTTCCTCTCCCAAAAGCTCTTCCATGGCCATGTATAGTTAAACTCTTCATCTTCTACAAATTAAACCCTCAAAGGCTTGCAACAAAACTCCCAAACCAAGGCACAAAATTCTTATGGTAAGTGTGTTTCTCTTGCTTTATATTTATACTTAAGTTATGCTTTTATTAGAATAGGGTTTATATGCTAAATGGTGATAGGATGATTTTTATACTTTGATAGTAGTTTGAGTAGTGTTATGTGCTAGAGGAGTTTGTAGGATGTGTTTTATATGAATTTCGAAGTGTTGGAATGATTGTGTTAGGATGACAAAGGGTTGAGTAGTTAATTTTGCAATGTGAAGGGTTGAATGAGGAATTATTTTTTAAATGATAAATATAGATGTTTGAAGAGTTTAAAAGGAAGATTATGAGTATTAAAAGAAGATAGAATACATATGGGTTGAAGATTGGAGTTGGCAATGAGTTTGGAGGAAGTTTGGAGATGAGAAATGTAGTAAAATTTTATGTTTTGAAACAGGGAGATTGTCATGATCTTAATAGGGGCCTAGTAGGATTACCTTGAAGTTGTCATATTACGTGTGCACCTGCAATATAAGAACCGTCTTGTAAGCTAGAGATTACAAGACTCTATTCACTTGTTAACATTAGTTATACATATACATATACTATTATTATTGAAACTCAATTATGAATATCTAGTCAAGATCCCAGAGAATCGGTATCCCCTACTAAATAATAAAAATTGGGTTTCAACCTATAAAATACAAAATCTCACATGCTTATACAATTTATCAATTTGCATTCTAAGTTCATTGCAATCTATCTTTCTAACTCCATGAAAGTCTGATAAGGAAATCACTCTTCACACATTCCTAGCCTATTCCCACCAAGCATTAGCCCTGTACAAAAACTGTTGGGAGGTGAGCGAAACCACGGCTCAGTGAGATAACTTGACCAAACCACACATCAAGCAATAACAAACAAGTTTATTATCAAGCAAGTGTAATGTATCAATCAAACATATGCTCAATTACAAGTTTGGAGAACCGGAATCCAAATAGGACGTAGATTTATGCCCTCACATCAGGGTTAAAGGAACCTAGTCAAGGATCACATCCTTATGACCCATTCCCCCAAGAGAAACAGAGAACCATAGGAATATCAGTACTTACTTTATTTATCACTTCATTAGATATATTTTCTTCACTCAATTTCCTTTCGGAACAAAGAGACTCCATTAAGTATTAGTCATTTCAAGTCGATACCACGAACGGCGTTCCTTCTTTTGCCAAGTAGTTCCCGTGGAACTGAACAGAACAAGGATAATCTTGGAAGAACTAGGAAATTTACATCTAAAAAAAACAAGCATCAACCAATATCCGAAATACTAATACGAGCGGGCTGTCACACTTTTTTATGCAGTATATGCAAGTTATGCAATGCATGACCAATTCAATAGATAGTTGAATAGTATTAGGTTAGGTTCTTAAGTGTCCATACAATTCATAGACAAACCTTAACATGCTTCATACATTAATTATCATACAATGTAATTGTTACTATCAATATGGTGTTTTGGCAACCAATCATACACCAAGCAACATGCGATATACCCAACCCCATATGCGTAAGAGTATTAGTATATTATTACATATGCAACTATGCTATAAGCACAATCAATGTGATAAGGTCAAAGTTACTCACTTGGTATCCTTGCTAAGTCTTAGTAATCTACTAGAAATTCCAAAGATTGATCTGTGTCTCCTATAAAATGAGATAAAAGATACTTATTACTATACTAATATTTGCATAACAATCTCGGTTGTGCTCTTTTGTCTCCTAAACTTAACCTTTATCATCTTAATCCTAATTTTGTCATTTAAAAATGGGTTTTAAGGTTCATAAGGGCTTAGTTTCTTCAATGGAGTTATAAAATTTGTATAAGCTAGTTTTTCTTAGGAATAGTGTCTTAAATGATTTCAAATACCAATTTCAATAGCATAATCTTAACCTAGATCTATTTTATTTGTTTTGACTTTGATTTTAACAAATAAATGGGTGTTGTAAAGCTTATTGGACATACTATTTCATTTTCTAGTTTATTCTTTTATTTTGTATATTTTTCCTTATATGACTATGGATTCGAAATGTTTATACTATGATATCTATTATTCCAGTTTTATATTTTTAATTCTTACTTCATGTCTATTACTTTGTTTTATGTATCTACTACTAAGCTTTAGTGATTAAATTCATTTTTAAGTGTCTTGATCATCACTTGGATGAAACTTATGTTATAATTTTATTTTCGTTTTGCTTCTCTTGATCTTATTTGTACTTATATGTCAAGGAAGTGTTTTTTACCAATATAGGTTATTTAAATTTTTTCCTTTTCTAATGTAGGTAAAAACAACTAAGGTTCTTAATTATTATTTACTTTGTTTGTCAACCTTTTTTTGTTTATACTTTGTTTTATATTTTAACCATAGCTACTATATTTAGACATCAATTACTTATTTTTAAATTATTAAGTGAGTTAAGTGATTTTACTAATTCTAAAATTTGTTATAGAAGCTTTCTAATAACTCAATTTTGTTACATCCTTTAAGGATCTTATTTATTTTTATTTTATTTATTTTATTTTGAATCTCTAATGTTTATAATGTTTTACTATTTCTATTTCGATAGTAGCCTATAATTAGTCATTTATAAAGTTTATAAAATACATTATTTTTTTTACAAAATTCGTATAGATAATATTTCTTACTAAAAAGTGACCTAAATAATTTTAAATCATGTTTTTAGTGTAAAATCTTTAAGTAGGCTTATAATTACTTATTTTAACTTATATTTTGTTGTATAAATAGGTGTTAAAAAGCTTGTTTTGCATATTATATGCTAGTTACTCAACTTATTTACTTGTTAATTTATATTCCTCCTACTCTTATAAATTCCTATAGTTGGTGTAAGACTTTCCTATATTATATATATATATATATTTGTTTCCTATTGTCATTATTAAGCTTTTATCATTGGTAATGAGTTTTATTATTTTTAATTTATATTGTCCATTAATATCTTTAGTGATAACAAATTTTCTTTTATTGTTTATTTGTCAACCTATTTGTTTATGTAGGTTAGAATTTCTATTATTTAGAGGATCTTATCTAAATTTCAATTATTAATACATGGTTCCAATGATCTTTTAAATTCATCTAAGTATTATTTTGTATTCCAAATTATAGTTTATTTCTTAAGATTAATTCTAACTCATTCATAAATCCTTCATTGTTATCATACTTTTAATATACCTAATGACAAGTTTCTTTATTATAATTTCATGCATCATATGCTTAATATATATATATATATATTTTATAGACATCTTAGGGTTTATGTTGGTTGAGTTTTATTATCTAGAGAGCATTATAGCATATTCTACTAATTCCTTTGAACTAAATTAAATCATGAATTAGGTTTTTAGAGTCACAATCTTATAGTGATAGAAAATTAGGGCCTAGGGTTTTCTAAAGCCTAAGTTTAATTTCTTCATAGTTTTCTTTACTAGATATAGTATTTTAACTTAGTTAAATTGATCATCACATGCTATTCTTATTCATGTTACTACCAACAAAATTTTAAAGAGATTACACATGGAGAATTTCTATGATAACCTTATGCTTTCATTTTCCAAATTTCTATACATAAACAAGATGTAAGTTATAAAATGGGTTAGACATTACCTTGATGGCCTAGAGAGGAAGATGATAAATTCTCCTTCCTATATAAACCAAGACCCTTGTCTTGTTGATTGTTGAGTTGTTGATGTTAATTTTGGTGGAGTTGCAAGAGAGAAGATAAAGCTTTGATTGGTTTGTATTTTTTTATGGAAGTTCAAGATAGGGGCATATGGTGTTAGAAGAATTTAAGTTGTAAATTTAATGGTGTATGTGTGTGTTTCACGGTTTAAGTTTTTGGAAGAGAGGGACTTGCTTTGTTGGTTTGTCTATTATTTATAGGAGTCAAAATAACTTATGAAGGAAGGTTTTAAATAACTTATGGATGAAGGGTTGAGAAAACTTATGTAGGAAGGTTTGACTAGTTTAGGCTTTAATTATTTATTTTATTTAATAAATTATGTTGTTGTTGTTGTTTTACGAAAGAGGAAGAGAAATCTTTGTTTACCGGTTCTACAAGTCCCTTTAAGTAATTCAACAAGTTTGCATTAATTAGGGGTTTTTATTTGGTGCATTTTCATTGGTTGATGTGTCTTAAAATTGACCTCATATACTCTTTTCTACTTTCTTAAGCTAGCTTACATGGTGGAGAGACTTGTAGCAAATTCAGGCTAGTTAAGTGTTTAAATTCTAACCTCATGTGCAAGCTACTTCTTAAACAAGGCTTCATGGTGGAATTGGGTCCAAGTAATATGTTAGTGATGTGTATTATTTATGGACCATCCTTAAGCTAGCTACATATGGTGGAGAGACTTGGAGCAATTTTGGGTTGGCCAAGTGTTTCCAATTTTCACTGTGACTTGTAACAACATTTGAGAAAATATTAATAAATTCAAATATCTAGCTAATTTCATCAAAAACTGTTTCCTATGCGTATATTTATGTTAGTTATATGAGAATTTTATTTCCAACAATTTATTTAAGGTCCTAAAATATTTTTAAAATATTGTTGAGTTTCAAATTTTGAGTTTAGAATTTACGCGATTTAGTATTTCTAAAGTTTTGTTCTACGCGATTAAGTTTTTAGGGTCCGATAGGTCAAAATATAAGATTGGTATCCACAGACTCTAAATTTTCTAACTAAAATTATGGTGTGGTCTAAATTTTTATTTGAAGTCTAAATAATTAATTGTAGGTCTGTTTATAGCTCTTCATTGAATGTTTTATCTTTAATAGGTTATTCTTATTATACACATACCATGAATTATTAGCTTTTTAATGCATTTAAAATTTAAAGCCATTTATTTATTTATATATATATATATATATCTTTATTCTTGACTTAGATTACAAAATCTATCTTTGGTGTCTTTTTAATGCATTTATTTATTTAGATTCTTAAGGTTTTTAGATCATAAATAGGTTCACAATACTCTAAAGTTTCTAACTAAGGTCTAATCGGGTCTTAAATCCAATACCTATCATATATTTAGGATTCTAATTTACTATCATATTTATATGTTAATCATACTATTATTGTTATATTCTTTTTGAAAATATTTCTTTAGTATATATCTTGCATATATATTTTTATCTAAGGTCTAGATTTATAAATATTGATTTTCTTTTAATCCTATCATATATTTTTGAACTTTAGTGATCCTTTTCTAAATTATTTTTTCTAACCATTAGGCTTTTAAAATTAATTGTTTCTTCTTATATGTGTAATCTAAGGCTATTTATAATCACTTGTAGAATTTTTTACTTGTGTTGCGAAATATTGTCTTTTATTGCCTAACAATTTATTCATCTTGATTATTAATTAGTTATGATTATGGAAGTTATATTTTGTGCCTCAAAATTTTATCTATAAGAATTCGAATCCTTCTAATTATAACAGAATTTGTTTATACTTTAATGTTATTAAATTGCGAAAAATCGGGAGTGGTCTTTATGACTTTTTCTCGAAGTTCTTCAAGATTCTATGTTATAATTTATTAATTATCATATTCAGGTTATCTAAAATTCAGGGGATTACAGAAGTCTGCAATTTTCCAAAAAATCTGTGCTGTAGTGTACGCCGTCCCCATGTCGCCGGCGTAGGGGTCAATGCTTCCGGCGTACAAAAAACACTACCGATGTTGGGGTATCCACAGGCGTAGACCATCCCTATAGAACTCTCGGTAATTTTGAAAATTGGAGTTGCAGTCTACACCGGCTCAAAGCCGCCGGTGAAGACCACAACGTGGCCGGCATTTGTTGAACGCTGCTAGTGATGGCAAGCGTGGAGTTTTTAGTGCAGACTATACCGGACCAATGCCGGCAGCATTGAAGGCCGACGTATCCCCTGCAGTTTCCATTTTCAAAAACTTCCTCCAATATTTTCCAAAGCTTGATATATGATCAATTAAGTATTTGTTGAGTGTTGTATGATATTGTATGATGTTTAAATACTTTGTTATGACTTTGTAATGATTTATTTGAATTTTTTTGATTGGTTATGTTTGAAACTAGTTGACTTGTGCTTGAACTAAGTAAGAAATTCAATATTTTTTTTGTACAGTGATAGATTCTTGCTCGGCTAACCCTACTAGTTCCCGAGCTAATTTAGGTACGCGGTAACTTGCTTGATTCTTGTTTAAGATAGACATCATTTAAAATTACTTTAAGTTAAGAAGATTTAATAATTGCTTGAATGAGTGTCTTTTATACCATTGAATCTGGTTCGGAGAGCGGTACCCTGCTCAGATTAGGGCATGGTAGTTTTAGGCGCTTAGACCACCATTGTCATTTTGAAATGCCTTTCATAATTGGGTAATTGATAGGGTATTCGGTATTGGTATAATACTTGCTTATTCTTGAAAGGATGCAATATAATTTAATTCAATGTTTATGGGAACACTTGAATTAGGTGATATTATGGATTAAGTTAAGTAAAGTCGAAAAACGTCTGAGAACCCTAAATGAGATTACTTTTTTGTTTTGGATAAAATTATCTAGGAGATATGAGTATCCGAGCTAATTATATCAACCCCCTAAGCATCGTGATCGTTACTCAGTTTCCTAGAAACCCCTGTTGTTCGGAGTTTAAATACTGTAGTGTCGTTTGGCTAATTAAAGATTAACTAATAATCTAATGATTGTTGCATTTGCATTTAGTTTAAGCATGTGTGGATCACTTTGCATTTGTATTCGTTACTTGTGTATTGGGCCTTTGGCTCATATCTTAACTAATTCAGGTGACGATTAAGATGAGTTTTACACAAATATGGGTTATGGTACCGACTTTGAGGATTTCCTAGATGGTCTGGAGGACTAGATATGACTATAGACCAGGATGGAATTCCTATTTTATAATAGACTAGTTATGGAATTTTTTGATGTTTATATTTGATATTATAGGTTGAATTATCTTTTGTGGCTTTTGTATAAGCCTTGTAAGAAGACTTTGTTTGTAATATCTAAACTTAACTATATGTATATCTTGAATTTGTTTCTCTTGTAATATGTGATGAATGCGATGTTTTGTTTTCATTACAAGTTTTTTTTTCTTAAAATAAAAATCAATAGTTTTCAAAATTGTAGTTGAGTATTGAGAGTTTAGGCAAATAATACTTCAAACACTTCTTATAGGATAACCTTACATATAATTTTGTAGATTATATGTGGTTGGGGAGCTATTATCGTCTGTTTTTATTATAGGGGTGATAGCACATCCTTACACTAGGTTAATGCAATAAAAGAATAAAACATGTAATATATGCAACAAACAAACTGAAACATGGAAACAATTGCAAAATAATACTGAGTTTCAATACGTTTTACAATAATGAAAATAGCACGAAACATCAAACAAACATGATAACTGATACATACATGCAATATATAAACTCAATAAATAATAGATAGCCAAATAATTCAAAGTTTTAATGAAAATGAAACATATTATGAAAACTTAATCTAAATTAATTAGAATGGCACAATGAAAACATAATTGAAAGAATAAGTCTTAAAATGATCGAAAACTTTTGAATTATAATGGTTAAAGTTAATATGGATGATGATTACCAATAGATAATGAAAACTTCTGTTTATCTAAGTTAGAAATGGTTTAATTAACTAACATAATATATGAATAAATATGAGCTTTAACTAGAATTTAATTTAGAAATCGAACTTAAATCATTTAATTAAATAAACTATGCAAAATGAGTAAACAATAGAGCAAGATAAGATAAATTAATACAATTAAATCAGTAAATAAATTAATTGAATTTTGAAATTTCAAATGTTCTCTCTAATTAGCCTATTTACTTTAACAATCTTTTATAACAAACCAAATTTTATCATTTTTTGTAATTCTCAAATTAAGCTTCTTTTCTTTTAACTTCAAATTTCTAAACCTTAGAAAAATTCAATTTCAATGTTTAGTAAATTTGTAAACTCTAAACTTTGGTCTATTTCATAATTTGAGTTGTTAAATTCTTTGCAATCATCAACTTCAACCCCTTTTTCTTCCAATGTACAAATGACTCGTATTTCCTAAGTTCATTTACCTAAATTTATAAAACACCCTAATTTAGCCCTTTTAACCTAAATCCTATTTCTTTAATCCTCATAAACTTTGAATTTACTTATTTGTTTAAAAATATCAGTTCTTAAGCTTAAGCTCAAACTTAAACTAAATATAGTTTTTACAAATTTAGTTTCTATATTGGATTCCTAATTCAAGTTGTTAATTTTATCTCCATATATTTAAAATTCATTCCTAATTATTTTTGATACTTAATATGATCATCTAAAAGACTTAAATAAAATCCTTTACGCATGAATATCTTTAATTATTTTATCTTTATCCCTTTCCCTCTCCTTTCCCTTTCCCTTTGCTGCATTATTTTTCTTCTTCTTCTTCTTCATTCTTCTCTCTTTCCTCTCTTTTTCTTCTTTTTTACGCTTCTTTTCCTTTTCCTCATTTTCTTCATTTTCATCACCAAATCTCAAATTTTAACAAGTTCATAAGGAGAAATAGAATATGAAATCAACAAGGAGATAATAAACATTCTTGAAAGAACTACATCAATTAGGAAGTGGTAGTAGTAGTGAAGAACAAGCTAGTTAATATTACCAAACATGTAATTGTACTTATTTTCTTTGTTTTGATTGTTGCTTTGATATGAATATGATGAATAAATGCTAAATACATATAGTGTTGGTTTCTCTCAATATTAATTTTGATGATAACATAAAGGATTAAGTAATTACTAACCATTTTGTTAAGTGTGCAGTACTTAAGTATAATCAAAATTGGTTTATGAAAGCATGTTCAAAAGAGACTCTATTCAGAAAGTTTATTAGAAAGTGTTTGGAAAGTTTTTTAAGAACAAATGGATAGTCAGAAGGTTACTCAGAAGGTAAAATCGTTGGTTTACAAAACTCTTATAACGGTTAGAAGGTCAATCAGAGAGTAAATGTCTCTATGGACGAGTTTTACGAACAGATTTCAAGAAATTGGATCTTCTATGATTATTCATTAATCTGAAACCCAGCACCAAATTTGAATGTATTTGGGTAGTACATTCAAATGTTCCACTAAGTTGGTTCAAATATCCAAGGAGATTCAAGTTTACATTGAATTAAAAGTGTTATTCTTGAAGATTTAATATTTTAACAGCAATGATATTCAAGAACAATGTCAAGACATATCTAAGATACGTTTTAAATCTGTCATGAGAAGATTATCTGGTAAATCTATAAAATATCAAGGTCGTGTTTCAACGAAATTAAGGAATTCAAATTGATAAAGACAACAAGGATGTGGGTCAGTTTTTTAAGGAATACAAATATATTTCAAGTGAACAATCAAAGTGAAGAAGTCAAATATCTACCCTAAAAGTTCGTCTACAAGATAAGGATTATTTTTCAAATTATCCCAGTTGTTGCACGATATCAAGTTTTCTAAGATTACGATAACAACAACAATGATATCAGGGATCATATCATCTTCAAGTTTTATCTCTTAGAAGAAGTTCAAATTATGAAGCATGAGAAATCAACAAGGCTTATCCTTTTGTACGTTATCCAATAGATTTCAATAAGAAACAAATCAGAAGCAAGGAATTTATTCAAATTTTTCAGTTGAAAAAGATTCAACTAGAAGATACAATTCAAAAAAACAGGCATAATATCAGGAGTTAAGTTTATCAACTTTGATTTCTAGTCATTGGAAGAAACAAGAATAAATTCTACATGCCTAAAAATAGAGAAGTACAAGAATAATCACGTGAAAAAGCAAAAACAAACAGAAAACCATGAAATTCATCTTTATTCTTATTGTTTCTACTATTCGAAATGTTGAGGATTCACATTCTATTTCCTCTAATTTAGATTTATTCACTTAGTGTGAGATTGAGAGTTACAAGTAGGCTCAGTAGATTGATTATTAGCTTAAGGAGAAGTTTGGAGAATCAAGCTGAGTGCATTGTAGCAAAATGTTTTGGCAAAGACAACTTATAACTTGTTGATTATTGATTGGATAGTAAAAAATACCAGTGTGGAATACTAGGTCCCCGGCTTGGTGCTGGAAGAGAGGACTGAAGCTCAAGGCGGAACCTCGATAAATCGATTTTGCACTCTCTACTCCCTTATGTCTCTTTGTTTCGTCTATAATTAATTATTTTTTCTTAGCTGTGTTATATGCTTAGAAAGTAAATCAGAGAGTAACTGGAGTATCTTTTCTTAAGCAGAGAGTAAAACTGGTAGTTTAACTTTGAAATTATTGTTTGATCTTTTGTGGAATTTGAGTAAACTCTTTTGATCCGAATTTTGTTTGAAGTTATTGGTCATTAAGTTTATTGTTTTCAAGTAAGTTTTAAAGCCATTGAAGTTTGAGTAACTAAGTGGTGTGAATTTGTTTGAAATTTTGAAAAGTAAAATTTTTTATTAATAACCAATTCAACCCCCCTTGGTTATTCTTTCGAGACCAACAATTGGTATTAGAGTAGTGCTCATTAATTTAAATTGCGTGATCCTTTCAAAAATGGTTGAAAGCAACATAGCAATCAATAGAGTTCCATATTTTGATGGCATAAATTTTCTTTACTGGAAAATGAGCATGTCAACTTTCATCAAAGCTAATGACTATAGTTCATGGTAGGTGATTGCATTTGGAGATAATGAAGTGACAATGACTGATGAAACTGGATTCACTAAAGTCGAACTAAAGTTGATAGAGAAGAACAATAAGGCTAAGAATCTTTTACTTACTACAATAGCTCCATCCAAATTTTACTTAATTTCATCTTGTGAAACAACAAAAAATTTAGGATACCTTGTCTGAAACTTATGAAGAAACTAATACAATAAAGAAATTAAAATCAATGCTTTGCTTCAACGTTATGAATTGTTTAAAATCAAATCTAATGAGAAAATTAAGGACATATTTAATCGGTTTACTACTATTACTAACGAGTTAACCTCTCCTGGAAAGAAATTGGATGATTCAGATCTTGTTAGGGAGATGCTACGAATTTTGTTGAAATCGTGGGATGCCAAAAGGACAGCAATAGAAGAAGCCTAAGACTTGAATAAGCTCATGCTCAGCCAATTAAGGGAAAAATTAATGGCATACGAGTCTCACCTTGATACAACTGAGGATTCTGAGAATAGTTCTAAAGCAATAATTTTCAAAGCTAAAAAGGCTGTTGAGTCCGATTCTAATGAGGACAGTGACGACGAGAGCATCAACATGTTGGCAAGGAGATTCAACAAATTTATGAAGAAGAAAAAAGGTAAAAAGTTCAAATTTTTTTATAAATTTAACAAGTATGATGTAGGAAAAAGCTATAAAGACAAAGAAGAAAAGAAAGAGAAGAAAGAATTGTGTGTTACGAATGCAAGCAACCGGGACCATCAAATATGAGTGCCCTGTTTTGATCAAGAAGATGAAAAAATTCAAAAAGAAAAGCCAAGCAATGCTAGTAACTTGGATGAATAAGAAGGTGAATCAGAAATTGCAAGTGATAATGAAGAAGAAGCGAATTTGTGCTTAATGGCTGAATCCGAGGTAAACTGTGATTCTGAGAATGAGATGATTGATAATGAAATGTATGTTGAAATAAAAAAGCTTTTAAAGGCTCTCAAGAAGGCTGATTAAAAAATCTCAAAATTAGATACGGAAAATGAAGCCTTGAAGAGTGAGAAAGATGCTTTAAGTCAAACAAATAAGTTGCTCATTGATGAGAACTATATTTTAAAGAATGACAATGAAAAGTCGTTTGTTAAATATGATGTTTTAAAGAAAGAGAATGATGTTTTGAAAATGATACCAAAGATTTAAAAGGAAGAGTAGAAGATTTGTCTCAATCCATTAAGAATACTTTTAATAAGTTTAATGAAAGTGACAAGAAGTTAAATATGCTTATAAGTAGTCAAAGACCTTCATTTATCAAGTATGGACTTGGATATGAAAATGGAAATTCATCAAATAATGTAAAGAGGACAATGTTTGTTAAAGGAAGTGAGCTTATGAATGATAAATCTGTTAAAGAATCTATTAAGAAGAAGATGAACAGTAACAGCAGAAGCTATATCAGAAGGTACTCTTGATAAGTGTCTTAAGACCCTCATTGTTTGTGCATTATTTAGCATATTTTATATGTTATTTGAGTAATTCATCAAAGGAAAAAACTCTTATTGGGTTAATTATTTGTTTCAGGGATTATTATGGAATACTGGAGATTTTCAAGAGATTTATCATGAAAGAAACCAAGTTATTGAAGGATTATGGAGCCTAGATGAAGTTGCTAGTCATACACTAGTAATTATACACTACTAATGTAGATCTAGAGGATAAACTTGAAGAAAAATAAGCTTTTTCAATGTACACAACCCGAGCTACACGGGTAGTGTAGGATGAGTAGTGTACACATGACAACAAAGGAAATGCGCTGGAATTATGTACACGCCCCGACCTACACGGGTCGTGTAGGGTACCCGTGTATGAGCAATTTTGTATAAATACACCCTTCTTCATTGTTTTTGAGAGAGAGAGAGAGTCAGATATCATTCCTAACCCTAAGTCGTCTTTTGGAGAGCTTTTCAAGAGAATTGCGGCACAAACATCCGGTCACAACAATTGTTTCAAAAGGGGGTTTTTGTTATATGTTTTATTTAAACTCTTCTAGATCTATTGTTTCTATTGTTTATCATATGGAAGAGTAGATTTGTATGCCCTAGGTTTTGTGAAACCCTAACTCATGTTCTGAATTGTTATCAATTGATGAAAAGTTTTGATCTTGAATTCATTCATGTGATTTAATTGTCTTGTGATAATTTTCTGGCCAGGATTATTGCTTGTTTGATTCTTATTAGTTAGAAAGAGATTTCAACTAATAGGATAGATCTTACATGAATGATAAATTTGCATGTTTCACCTAGACATAGGGAGGCTTCGAATTTCTGCTAGATTAAATCTTTATTTAGGGTTTGTGAGTTTTATGCAATTTTACATTGGCGTGAGTGAAGGAAGAGATTCCCATTTTCTCATGTAAAATTAGGAATCAATTGACTTGAAGAGAGTAATTGGTTTAATTTAGAAACCCTGCAGTTCAAGATTTGATTTTTCATCAGTTAATTTATCATAAGTATTAAGGGTTAGGGTGGATCAAAACTAGGGGCATTGTTGTGAATTGAATTAAATTAAAAAGCTCTCATATTCTATAATTAGGGTTTGTCAAATTAGTATAATTATCATTAGGGTTAATACAATCTTTTGATAATTTAGACTAGATAGTAGTGAAAGGGTATTACTAGTAATTGCCCATAGATCTTTAGGAACATCCGAGTTAATTTATACTACAAGATAGGTGCGCTGCCTTGTGTGGATTGAATTAATTGGATTATAAATTTTAGACTTGGTGATCATACACACATCAAAAGTTTTGGCGCCGTTGCCGGGGATCTAGCAATATTAGGAAAGCCTTATTAGCTGCTAATTTAGTCATTTTTTTTTATTTATTCTTCTCTTCTTTATTTAAAAAAAAAAAAAATCTAATCCATTTTTCATCTCTTGCAGTTTATGACAAGTAGTTCTTCATCGGAGAATTTTGAATTTGATCCTGAAATAGACCGGACATTTCACAGGAGGCAAAGAGAAAGAAGAGCCAATCTAGAGACTTTGGAAACCATGGAAGGACAAGGAAATGAACGTGATCCAAATCAAGTTGGTGGGAATGAAATAATCCACTTCAAGTTGC
Source organism: Combretum micranthum (assembly GCA_024138025.1). Classification (NCBI taxonomy): domain Eukaryota; kingdom Viridiplantae; phylum Streptophyta; class Magnoliopsida; order Myrtales; family Combretaceae; genus Combretum; species Combretum micranthum. Next base: position 87,441 of record JAMXBD010001085.1, read on the forward strand.
TGGAAATGAAGTGCATAGACCCATGTGGGACTTTTTATGCCCACTGTTGAAGGAGTCGCTCCACCTATTGCATGGCCTGCAATACAAGCGAATAATTTTGAGCTGAAGCCTGCTCTAATTCAGATGGTGCAGGTAAATCAATTTGGAGGAGGAGCTTCTGAAAATCCACACGATCATTTGTCAAGATTTCTACAGATATGTGCCACCGTTAAGAGTAATGGGGTATCCGATGATGCAATACGCCTTAGACTATTCCCTTTTTCTCTTAGGGATAAGGCAAGCAACTGGTTAAATTCACTACCCCTCATTCCCTAACCAATTGGGATCAAGTGGCACGGAAATTTTTGGAGCAATTTTTCCCACCAAGCAAGACAATACAATTGAGAAATGATATACTTCCTTTCGTCAGTATGAGGGTGAATCACTCTATGAGGTTTGGGAGAGGTTCAAGGAATCCTTAGGCGTTGTCCTCACCATGGAATTTCTCTTCATGATCTGGTTAGAATTTTCTATTCTTCCCTTGGTGATCAATTGAAGATTATGATTGATGCAGTGGCTGGTGGAAGTCGATGAAGAAAAGCGCTCCTGAGGCATATGATCTGATAGAAGATATGGCAAGAAACACATTTGTTGGCATAGTGAAAGAATAAACCGAGGCAAGTAACTGCCAATCATGAGTCAGAGCAGTTGCTCAACTTCAAGCACAAGTTGCATCACTTACAGCTCAAATGAGTAGAATGCAACCTATGTCAAATGCAGGGCCAAGTCATATGCCAAATATGGATGCTTCACCTCAATGTAATTTTCCTATGGGCTTTTCAGATTTTCCAATGGGAGATTCTTATGTTCCTGGTGTTAGCCAAGCATGGAGGGAGCGAATTTTGTGAACAAATTCGACAGAGGAACCGGAAACTATAATCCCTATAGCAATACATATAATCGAGGTTGGAGAGATCATCCAAATTTTTCTTGGAGCAACCAGAATGCACAAAGACCAATTTTCCACCTGGGTTTCATAAGCTGCAGCGCAACAATTACCAACGCATCAACAACTTCCTGCTCTTCCACCACCTGAGAAGAAGCCAAATGTGGAAGAACTTCTAACACAGTTTATCCAGAGTTCTGATGCACGTCATCGAATCAAGAAGCTTCTATTCACACTTGGAACAACAAATTGGCCAAATGGCAAACTGCTTTCAGAAAGACAGCCAGGATCTCTTCCTGGGAATACGAGCCTAATCCTAAGGAACAGGTGCAAGCCATTAATTTGAGAAGTGGTAAGAATTCCGAGGAAGTGAGGAGGAGCCTGAGCAAAATGTGGAGAAGGAAGTTAACATGAAATGAGAATTCTGAGAAGGGCACAGCTGAGCCAGAAAAGAAACAACCTCAAGCAGTTAAAGAGTATGTACCTAAAATACCATATCCTGCTCGTCTTCATCAGAAAAAGGATAAAGAACAGTTTGATAAATTCTTGGATCTGTTCAAGCAACTTCACATTAATCTTCCATTTGTGGAAGCTCTTTCTCAAATGCCCAGATATGCTAAGTTAAAGAACTTTTGTCTAACAAGAGGAAGTTGGAGGATGTCTCTACAATTGAAGTAGGAGCAAATTGCTCCTCGATTATTCAGAATAAGTTACCTCCTAAGTTGAAAGATCCTGGAAGTTTCACTATTCCATGTGTTGTGGGGGAATTATCTGTTGATAAAGCATTGGCTGATCTTGGGGCAAGTATTAATCTCATGCCTTACTCCTTTTTCAAGAAACTAGGCCTTGAGGGCTTAACTGAACCCCCCCACTCGCATGAGTCTTCAGTTGGCTGATCGTTCTGTAAAAATTCCAAGGGAATTATTGAAGACGTTCTAGTGAAAGTTGGCAACTTCATTTATCCTGTAGATTTTGTGATACTTGACATGGATGAAGATAGGGATATACCCTTGATTTTGGGAAGACCTTTCTTAGCCACAGCAAGAGCAGTGATAGATGTTGAGGAAGGGAAGCTTACACTTAGAGTTGGAGATGAAGAATTGGTGGTAACAGTTTCTGCAGCATTAAAACATCCGATGGGATCTGCTGACTCCTGTTATTCAATTGATGTTGTGGATTCCTCAGTGTCTGATCACATTGAAGAAATTATAAGCAGAGATGAAATGGAATTGAGTTTGACTCACTGAAAAGAAAGAAGACGACGAGCCCAAGGTAAGAGCTATATTATAGAGTTGGATGCTACAGAGCAATTCATACCTCAGAATGGGTTTGAAGAATTGAAGAAGAACAATGAAGCAACTGAAACCTTCGAGAAGCCACCGATGCTTGAATTGAAGCAGCTACCAAATTTTCTTGTATGCCTTCTTGGAGAAGGATTCTAAGCTGCCAGTGATCATTGCTTCAGACTTATCAGATGAACAAAAGAGCAACTGATTTCGATCCCAGCACACAAGCGAGCAATTGCTTGGAAGATCTCTGATATAAAGGTGTTAATCCATCCTTCTGTACTCATAAAATTTTGTTAGAAGAAGGTTACAAGCCTGTTGTTCAACCCCAAAGAAGGCTAAACCCGAATATGAAGGATGTGGTTAAGAAGGAAGTCATAAAGCTACTTGATGCTGGGATGATATATCCTATATCTGATAGTTCTTGGGTTAGTCCAACACAAGTGGTACCCAAGAAAGGAGGGATGACTGTGGTCCCAAATGAGAAAAATGAACTCATTCCAATGAGAACTGTAACTGGATGGCGAGTTTGCATAGACTATAGAAGACTAAATGAAGCCACCAGAAAGGACCATTTCCGCTGCCATTTGTAGATCAGATGTTAGAGAGGCTTGCCGGACATATGTACTATTGTTATCTTGATGGGATGTCCGGGTACTTCCAAATACCTATAGCTCCAGAGGATCAAGAGAAACAACATTCACCTGTCCCTATGGCACTTATGCCTATAGGAGGATGCCCTTTGGGCTTTGTAATGCACCGGCTACATTTCAGCGGTGCATGTTAGCAATCTTTGATGATTTGGTGGAAAAAATTATGGAAGTATTTATGGATGATTTCTCGGTCTTTGGAATTCATTTGGTGAATGCTTGGCTAACTTGGAGAAGGTTTTGATCCGTTGTGAAGAAACCAACCTGGTACTTAATTGGGAAAAATGCCATTTTATGTGAGGAAGGTATTGTGCTTGGGCACAAGGTTTCGGAGAAAGGGATTGAAGTGATCGAGCAAAGATTGAAGTCATTGAACAACTTCCACCTCCAACTTCAGTGAAGGCCATTAGAAGTTTTCTTGGACATGCGGTTTTTATCGACGATTCATTAAGGACTTCTCCAAAATAGCTCCCCATGACAAGGCTATTGGAGAAGGATGCTGCTTTGATTTTGACCAAGAATGCCTTGATGCTTTCAATCTTTTGAAGGCGAAGTTGACAACGCTCCGATCATGATAGTTCCTGATTGGAACCTTCCATTTGAACTAATGTGTGATGCGAGTGACTTTGCTGTGGGTGCTGTCCTTGGACAAAGACGTGAGAAGCATTTCCGACCAATATACTACGCCAGTAAGACGCTCAACAGTGCTCAGGAGAACTACACCACAACAGAGAAAGAATTATTGGCGGTAGTATTTGCTTTCGACAAATTTCGATCTTATCTTGTTTTATCTAAAGTTGTTGTGTATACAGATCATTCTGCTTTGAAGTTTCTGTTGTCCAAAACTGATGCTAAACCTAGGTTGATCCGATGGATCTTGCTTTTACAAGAATTTGACTTAGAGATCCGTGATAAAAAGGGAGCAGAAAACTTAGCGGCAGATCATTTGTCAAGGTTGGAAAATCCGCAATTAAGTGACCCTGATGAGGAAGATTGATGACAATTTTCCTGAAGAAAGACTTCTTGCAGTTTGTGAGCGTTTGAGTACTAAATTACCATGGTTTGTGATATTGCTAACTATCTTGCTGCAGGTTCTCCCTGATGATTTAGATCGCCATGCTAAAAAGAAGTTTTTCTCTGATTTAAAACATTATTACTGGGAGGATCCTTTTCTTTTCAGGGTTTGTGCAGATCAAGTCATAAGACGATGTGTGACTCATGAGGAAGGTTGGAAGATTCTATTTGACTGCCATTCAGGCCCTACTGGGGGTCATTATAGTGCCAACCGGACAGCGCATAAAGTTATGGAGGTAGGTTTTTATTGGCCTTCAATTTTTAAAGATGCTCACCGTTTTGTTCTTTCTTGTGATAGATGCCAGAGAATAGGAAATACATCTAGACGGGATGAAATGCCTCAGAATTATATCTTGGCATGTGAAGTATTTGATCTTTGGGGCATTGATTTTGTTGGACCGCTTCCCACATCTTTCGGGAATAAATACATACTAGTGGCAGTAGACTATGTTTCTAATGGGTGGAAGCTCAAGCTTTACCCACCAATGATGCCCGGGTAGTATGTAAATTCTTGAAAAAGCTGTTTTCAAGGTTTGGATTCCTAGAGCTATTATTAGTGACAGAGGAACACATTTCTGTAACTCTCAATTAAAAAAGTTTTGAGGAGATATGGGGTTACTCATCGAATCGCCACACCTTACCATCCTCAGACAAGCGGTCAAGTTGAAGTGTCAAATCGAGAGTTGAAGAGGATCCTTGAAAAGACGGTTAGTCATCACAGAAGAGATTGGGGAGAAACTAGATGATGCCTTGTGGGCGTACAGGACTGCTTACAAAACACCTTTGGGGACTACTCCCTATAGATTGGTGTATGGGAAAGCGTGCCACCTTCCGGTGGAAATTGAACATAAGGCGTATTGGGCAATCAAGCAGGTGAACTTTGATTTAAGTTCTTCGGGACTCAAAAGAAAATTTCAGCTGAATGAATTAGATGAATGGAGGATGACTGCATATGAAAATATGAAACTTTACAAGGAGAAAGCGAAACGATTTCATGATGCACACATTCGTCATCCAAAGAAGTTCAAGGTAGGGGATCAAGTGCTTTTATTTAACTCCCGGTTGAAGCTTTTCCCGGGCAAGTTGAAATCGAGATGGTGGGCCTTTTCTGGTAAAGCAAATTTTTCCACATGGTGCTGTGGAATTGGAGCATCCTGAGCAAGGCACGTTTAAGGTGAATGGCCAAAGAGTCAAATTGTACTTGGGAGGAGGAGCAGAAAACAAGGACCGGGAGGAGTTTAAACTCCATCCACCATACAACTAGCTTTGAAGAGCTTGAGAACGTCGAGCCAACGACGTTAAACAACAGCACTTAATGGGAGGCAACCCATGTCTGACTTTGATAGGTAAGTTTTTCTTTTCCTAGTTTTTCTATCCTAACATCCTGTTTTTGTAGATTGTTGAGCCATAGTCGAAAGAGACACTTGAGTTTTCATACTAAGTGTGGGGAAAATCACAACCAAGGAAGGTAAAGAGGAGGATTTCTGGTTGCTAAGTGTTCTAGGTAAGTATTCTATCATATGCATTATTTTAAAAGTTTGACACTTAGGATTGAAAAAAAAAATCGCTCCCAGTGTACTCTACCATAGTACACGACCAGTGTACTAGAGTAGTGTATGAATTCTAGCTACTGTTCTTTCATGAGTCGTTCTACACGACCGGTGTACTAGAGTAGTGTATGAATTCTAGCTACTGTGCGTTCTACACTACTTGTGTATTAGGGTAGTGTATGTTTGCGTAGCTACTGTAAAGTCATGAGTCAATGTACACGACTCGTGTACACTGCGTGTTAAGATCATGCGAGCTGTAGAGTCATGAGTCGTTCTACACGACTCGTGTAGGTGGCAGTGTACGAAAATTGGCAAACTGTGGAGTCACGAGTCGTTATACACGACTCATGTAGGAGAGCGTATACGGAGACTTTTCCACTGTGGTGTCACGAGTCATCCTACAGACCGTGTAGCTCGGGTCATGTACATCTTTCACTCCTTGAAACTCACAACACATTGGTCTTTATATTGTTCCATTTTCTCTTTCTTGCTCTACACTACACTACACTCGTCCCACTCCTTACACAACCACACCACCACCACACTATAGGACTCGCGATCGGGTTTACTCATCATCAATGAAGGTATGTAATCAATCTCTTCTATTCCTATTCCTCATTGAGTGTTATCTATTGGTTCATCTAGCTATGCGCAAGTTTTGGATTTTGGAGATTTATGGAGTTGAGATGAATTTGGGTGAAGTATGATTGTGTTAATGTATATGCGTGTTGTTGCTGCTCATTTTTTTGATGAGTTAGTCATATTTTCCTTTGTTCTGAACATGGTTTTCACGCACAAATCGCAAATCTAGGGTTCATGTGAGATTTTTAATTGGCAAGAAAATTGGGGCTTTTGTGTTTTTAGTGCAATCAGATCATTCTAATATACAATGCACATGATAATTTGGAGGACTTCTTGCTATATCATCCTAATCGCAATTCTAGGGTTTGTTTTGTGCGAAAAAATGGGATTTGAAGGAAAATTGGTTGAATTTTTGGTGATTGAAGTTGGTTTATTGTTTTAGTGACAACCATGATTCTCAACACGAGTTCTTACACGAGTGATTTTCCCGCGTCCGTGTTGATTTTAAATTTTACATTTTTTTGGTTGTACACTACCCTTACACTAGTCGTGTACAATGACTAGTGTATACACAATTTCTATACAACTTTCACACACTTGTTCTACTTTCGTCTCCATGTTCTTAATGTTAGTTCTCATGATTCATATGACTTCTTGTGCTATAATTTTGAGTTCTTGTATCTCTTTTTATACTCAAATTTGTTCTGTCATTTCCATGTAGGATGGCAAGAACAAAAGAAGTAAACAAGAAGTCTAAATCCTCTCAATCTATTCCAGCACCACCTGCAAAGAAAAGAAAGGTCTCACAAGCTAAAAAGGCTAGTCCACTATTGTCTGATCAACTGTGGAGCAAAGCTAGGAAAACTAGGTTGGACAAGAAGCCTTTTGGAGCTCATAAGTAGTTAAATTGGCCCATGCTTGCTGAGTATGGCAAGGAACAACAGATCTGTGAGCTTTTGTCTTTGGGACCATGGGAACAACTGTTCGCTATTCCAACTTCTGCTTATAAGAGTATTACTTTGGAGGTGCTTTCCACTTTAAGACATGAGGAGGAGGATGATAGGTCAATCGATGAGGATGTTTTGTCATTTCAAGCTTTTGGGAAAGTGTACAAGATTACTTTAGCTCAATTCTGCCAGTATATGGGTCTGTACATCAAGAGGAAATTACATCATTGAGTTTCATTCTTTACCAGTGGGTCTACCGAACAGTGGAGCCTCAAGATTACTGGCAGGAGTTGTGTGATTGTGCTATTTGGTATGAGCCATCTAGATCTAAGCGTCTGCCATGGTAAGTGCTGATTTCAAGATTATCACCACATTTTCTCTCATACGATTGGTGCTAGAAAGAGTAGTAATGGAGTGGTGAATAACTTTGAGCTGAGCTATTTATAGTATTGTAAGAGACGCAAGATCAATGTTGGTATTGAGTTAGCACTTTTTCTCATTCACCAAGCTACTGACACGGACAAGGGGATATTTTGTGGAGGTTACATCACTAAGCTGCTCATGGGGATGGAGATTTGGAAGACCCGTCACTGATGATGTTAAGGTTGATATTAAACCTATTTTGGATGGCCCCTTCAGACATTGGGGACTTAGAAGATACATATGGGGCAGTTCTTCCAGAGAGTATACTCACCTCCTCGACCTACACCGAGCGATCCAGCTGGCTCTCTTCGGGGATCACTTGGTGTTCTGATATGTGCTATCCAGACAAGGTTCAAGCGGCGGAAAAGAAGGCATGAGAAAGAAAGGTTAAAGAATAAGAAATTTAGGAAAGCCGGTTTGGAGGTTTTCTCCAACACTTGTTTGGTGTTTTTCCCTACCCTAGGAATCTTCCGACTTATGAGTCCTCACTTGAGAGGACTATTTTCTGAGGAAACTCCCAGCTTAGGGTGTATCAAAGGAAAGGAAAAGCTCCGGTTGTTGCTGAGCAGTTAACTTCTGAAGATGAAGCGTCGCTACTTCCGGTAATGGGAGGAATTGATTACAATGAGGATGATGGAATATAGAAGATGATGCAGATGATGATGAAGATGATGATGAAGATGATGATGAGGATGACGATGATGATGCAGATGATGATGAGGAGGGGGATTAGTGATGTACCCTCGCTGGATTTGATCTGACTTGATATATTTTTGGTTTTCTTTTAAACTTTCTGATCTGATGGTCTGTTCTTATTGAGAACCCCTTGTGGGAAGACTCTTTTGCTACTGATTTCTAATGTTGCTGATGGATGTTTATGATAGGTTAACTTTTTTTTGTTTTGATCTTCTTTTTAGGTCATGTTGGCTCAATTTTGTTTTGGGTTCACAAATCGTTACTTCTGAAAGGAATATATTTGGGTCTTCATAGATTTTGCATATACTTGATTGATCATATTAACTTGATGATGAATTTGAATTGTTGAACTCAAGTTTTTAAATCAAAATTCCCCCACTTACAAGTTTGCAATTGTGCTTGACAATTGAATATGAATTGAGTTAAGATAAATCTTGAAAATATACTCTTTAAACTTGTTTGAATTAGCATTCAAATTAAAGTAAAAGCGACTTACGTAGTACCTTACTCACCTATTTTGTAGTTGGTATATTTAGTTAAAATTTTAGGATGAAATCTAAGTAGGGTAATCTTACTTGCTATTTAGTAATGGAATTTAGAGTCTAGAAGTGGATTGAAGTCCTTAGTTGAAAGTTAAACGGTTATGTTTTTAAACTTATTGATTTGTATATTTCCTTTTCAAAAATTTTGAGAGCCCTCCTACTATTTTGTAAAAGAGCATATGATGTTTATCACTTGGTGATCCTTTATGAATAACCTCTTTGAATTAAAAAAAAAGAAAAACACAGCCTTTACTCTAATGACTCAAGCAATTGAGTTATGAGTATTTTGAACTTGAATGTTAGAGTGGGGGAGAGTTCGATGGGTCCCTTTAAAACCTAGTTACTTGGGTGATGAGCCCGGGATATGCCGACTCAATGAACTCACTATAACGAGAAGGGAAGAAATGAAAAAGTTCATTATATGAGCTTTAAACAAATAATAAGAGCTGAAAAGATACGGGCTACACCCCGTCCAAAGGAAATCCCTTTGAAGGCTATAAAAAGAAATTCGAAGAGATTTAAAATGAAGGAGAAAATCCATGGGAAAAAACAGATGCAATTACTTTCACTTTATATTATTGTGCTTAGAGAAGTGGTTGAAAAGTTTATATACTCGTTAATAGGTGGTGAAGTATAACTGGGTTTCTTTTGCTATTGTTTGACTTTGAAATTACTTTGTGACTCTGGAGTCTATTGTTAAATGGTGAGGGTAAAGTTTGACTTACCTAGATTAATCTTAAAATTTTGATTTTAGTATGCTAATTACATTTATACGATAGGTTTGAGCAATGGGTACAAAGTGAGTCGCTATGGTCTAAAAGACTTGATGAATGCTAAATGAACTTTGGATTTATGAAGAATTCTTGGGTATATTTGATGATGGATTTTCTTTGTCCTTTGTTGTTTACTTGAGGACAAGCAAACGGTTTAGTGTGGGAAGGTTGATAAGTGTCTTAAGACCCTCATTGTTTGTGCATTATTTAGCATATTTTATATGCTATTCGAGTAATTCATCAAAGGAAAGAACTTTTATTGGGTTGATTATTTGTTTTAGGGATAATTATAGAACAATGGAGCTTTTCAAGAGATTTATCATGAAAGAAACTGAGTTATTGAAGGATTATGGAGCCTAGATGAAGTTGCTGGTCATACACTAGTAATTATACACTACTAATGTAGATTTGGAGGATAAACTTGAAGAAAAATCAGTTTTTTCAATGTACACGACTCGAGCTACACGGGTAGTGTAGGATGAGTAGTGTACACATGACAACAAAGGGAAATACGCTGAAATTATGATGTACACGCCCCGACCTACACGGGTCGTGTAGGGTACCCGTGTATGAGCAATTTTGTATAAATACGGCCTTCTTGCATTGTTTTAGAGAAGAGAGAGAGTCAGATATCATTCCTAACCCTAAAGGTCATTTGTTGGAGAGTTTTTCAAGAGGAATTAGCGGCACAAACATCCGGAGTCACAACAATTGTTTCAAAAGGGGATTTTTGTTATTATGTTTTATTTGAACTCTTCTAGATTTATTGTTTCTATTGTTTATCATATGGAAGAGTAGATTTGTATGCCCTAGGTTTTGTGAAACCCTAATTCATCTTCTGAATTGTTATCAATTGATGAAAAGTTTTGATCTTGAATTCATTCATGTGATTTAATTGTCTTGTGATAATTTTCTTGCTAGGATTATTGCTTGTTTGATTCTTACTAGTTAGAAAGAGATTTCAACTAATAGGATAGATCGTATATGAATGATAAATTTGCATGTTTCACCTAGACATAGGGAGGCTTTGAATTTCTGCCATGAAGATTAAATCTTTATTTAGGGTTTGTGAACTTCATACAATTTTGCATTGACGTAAGTGAAGGAAGAGATTCCCATTTTCTCATGTAAAATTAGGAATCAATTGACTTGAAAAGAGTAATTGGTTTAAGTTAGAAACCCTGCAGTTCAAGATTTGATTTTTCATCAGTTAATTTTATCATAAGTATTAAGGGTTAGGGTGGATCAAAACTAGGGGTATTGTTGTGAATAGAATTAAATTGAGAAAAGCTCTCATATTCTTTAATTAGGGTTTGTCAATTATTAGTATAATTAATCATTAGAGTTAATACAATCTTTTGATAATTTAGACTAGATAGTAGTGAAAGGGTATTACTAGTAATTGCCCATAGATCTTTAGGACGACATCTGAGTTAATTTCCATACTACAAGATAGGTGCGCTGCCTTGTGTGGATCTGAGTTAATTGGATTATAAATTTTAGACTTGGTGATCATACACACATCAACTCTCAACAAAAATATCCTATTAGAAGGTATAGCAGAAACTGCAGGTATGGATATAAAAATGAGTATCCAAGGCAAAATTATTATCAAAATGTAAATCAAAGGTATAATACACATCCTTATGAGTGTTTCTTTTGCAATAAAGTAGGTCATATTGAAAAATATTGTTTTTACAAAAGAAACAAACTTAGTACACATCAAGTTAAGAAACAAGATTAGACAAGCTTGACTTATCAAGGGCCCAAGCTTGTTTGGTTCTTAAAAGGGTTTGACACCTTTTTTGTACATAATTGCAGGAATAAGGAGCAAGAATAAAAAGTACCTAGATAGTGGATGTTTAGGTCATATGACTAGAGATGCTTCTTTGTTCACTAGCACAATGTGGAAAGAAAGAGGATATGTAAGGTTGGTGATGACAGCCGTGGTAAAATAATTGGGATAGGTACTATTGGTCATCCTCCATATATGATTGAAAATGTCTCTTTGGTTAAAGGTTAAAACATAATCTTTTAAGCATAAGTCAATTATGTGATAAAGGTTACCAAATAACTTTTAAGAAAAATAAATGTTTTGCATATGATTCTAAAGGAGTAAAATTGTTTGAAGGTTTTAAAAAAAGGAACATTTATCTAATTACACCATCTGATATGAATGTTGAATTTTTTTTTTTTTTTTTTTTTTTTTTTTTTTTTTTTTTTCTGACTTTGAATGATAATATACATATTTGGCATAATAAACTTGGTCATGTAAACTTCAATCAACTAGAAAAGCTTTCTAAAAAGAATCTTGTTGTTGGTTTGCCTAAAATTAACATAAAGCATGATGAAATGTGCAACTTGTTTAAAGAATAAGATGGGTTCAATTTCTCATTAAAGCAAAAATATGATTTCAACAAAAAACCTCTTGAGCTTTTACATCTTGATTTATTTGGACCTACAGGAAATTTAAGTTTAGGAGGAAGTAAATATGCACTTGTGATAGTAGATGATTTTTCAAGATATACATGGGTGTTCTTTTTAAAACACAAATCTGATACTTTTGAAATGTTTCAAAAATTTGCTAAACAAATTCATAATGAGAAAGGTTTTTCTATCATTTCTTTAAGAACTGATCATGGCAAAAAATTTGATAATGCTTTGTTCATAACTTTTTGTGAAGAACATGGAATAAATCATAAGTTTTCAGCACCATATACACCTCAACAAAATGGAGTAGTTGAAAGAAAGAATATAACAATATAAGAAACGACACGTTCTATGTTAAATAAAAGTGGAATCGCTGAATATTTTTAGGTTGAGGCCATTGCAACTGCTTGTTATATAATGAATAGAGCATATGTTCGACCACATACTACAAAAACATCATATGAAGTGTTTCATGGTAGAAGACCATCTGTTTCATACTTTCATGTGTTTGGATGTACATGCTTTGTGAAAAAGAATGCAAATAATCTTGGAAAATTTGATGAAGCAATTTTTCTTGGATATTCACAAAATAGTAAAGCATATCGTGTTTATAATAAAACATCAAAAATAGTCGAAGAAGTAAAAGATGATTTTGATGATGATGATGTGTTTGCACCTCTAAATGAAGATAATAAACTTAATTCAGAAACAAAATAAGAAAAAAAAAACTGATAAAATGCAAAAAGCTACTAGGTTAGAAAGTAAAGCATAAGATAGTCTGGAAAAAGAATTAAAATCTGATAAGTTAGAAAGTAAGGCAAAAGGTAACCTGGAATTAAGACTCGACAATCCTGAAAGTTCAAAAGCATAGAAATATAAATCATCATATCCCCTTAGCTTAATTATTGGTGATATAGAATCTGGAACAAGAACTAGATCTAAATTACAATAACTTGAAAATCACTTTGCTTTGTTATCTGAAATAGAACCTAGTAATATAGATGAAGCCTCAAATGATAATAATTGGATTAATGCTATGCAAGAATAACTAAGTCAATTTCAAAGAAATAATGTTTGAAACTTAGTTCCCATACCTCCAAATAAATCTATCATAGGAACTAAATGGGCTTTTAAGAATAAATTAGATGAAAATGGAAAATTTGTTAGAAATAAAGCTAGACTTGTAGCTAGAGGATATTCATAAGAAGAAGGAATAGACTATGATGAAACATATGCACCTGTTGCTAGACTAGAAGCAATACATCTCTTGCTTGCTTATGTTTGTTTTAAAAACGTTAAGTTATTTCAAATGGATGTAAAAAGTGGATTTTTGAATGGTTATATCAAAGAGAAAGTGTATGTTGAACAACACCTGGATTTATGGATCCATTTAAACCTGAATATGTTTTTAAATTAAAAAAAGCTTTGTATAGACTGAAACAAGCACCAAGAGCTTGGTATGAGAGACTCAGTAAGTATCTCATCTCAAGTGGATATAAAAAAGGTACGATTGACACAACTTTATTTATAAAGCATTATAATGATGATATATTTGATATATTAGTTGTACAAATATATGTTGATGATATAATATTTGGATCAACTAATGAACAATATTGTCAAGAATTTGCAAGGCTTATGCAGGGTGAATTTGAAATGTCCATGATGGATGAACTAATCTTTTTGGGTTTACAAATCAAACAAACAAAAGAAGGGATTTTCATTCACCAAGAAAGGTATACCAAACAAATATTGACGAAATTTGGTTATGAAAATTCAAAAGAAGTTGCTACACCAATGAGTTCTTCCACCAGGTTAGATCATGATTCTTAAGGTAAGAAAATCAATGAAAAGTCATACAGAAGCTTGATTGGTTCTCTTTTGTACTTGACTTCATCTAGATCAGATATTTTGTTTTCTGTGTGTATTTGTGCAAGATTTCAAAGTAATCCAACTGAAACACATTTGAATGTTGTTAAAAGAATTTTCAAGTACATTGTATGCACTGCAAAATTAGGAATCTAGTATCCTAAAAAAGAAAAATTTTGAATTAATTGGATACTTAGATGCTGATTATGCAGGATGAAAAATTGATAGAAAAAGTACATCTGGTACTTATTAATTCTTAGGAAACAAACTGATTTCTTGGTCTTCAAAGAAACAAAATTCAATTGCTTTATCAACAACATAAGCTAAATATGTTTCAATTAGAAATTGTTGTGCACAAATTCTTTGGATAAAACAAAAATTACAAGATTATGGATTGAATTATAAAATGTTTCTATTAAATGCGACAATACAAGTACAATCAATTTAACAAACAATCCTAGGCATCATTCTAGATCTAAACATATAGAAATTAGACATCATTTTATTAGGGATCATGTAGCAGATGGAAATATTAATATTGATTTTGTCTCTACTGAAAATCAATGTGCTAATATTTTTACAAAACCATTGGATAAAATGAGATTTAAATTCTTGAGAAATGAAATTGGAATGTGTTATCCTTTTAAAATATTTGTTACATGTATTAAGTTTAATCTTGTTGCATGTATTAAGTTTAATCTTTAATATATATATATATATATATAAACATGTATTATGTATAAGCAAATTAAATTAATAACAGGACCATTCATCTCGCGCCCTTTCAACTTCCTCTAACCATGTGCTCCTTTGTTAGTTTTAGGGCGCGTTTGGTTTACTATAATTCACGGGACAGAACTGGACAAACTTTTCGGTTCCACGTTTGGTTTTTGCTCTGCACTATAGGACAGGACAAAAAGAGTCCTACGGAACAGGACAAAATTTGTAAAATTTGTCCCTTGCAATCCATGGGACAAAATACAAGCTCACAGGACAAAAGACCTCCATTTTCTGAATACCAAAATTATCCTTCTCACTGTTTATCCCTTTCCTTCGTTCACGCATTCGATCTTTCCTCAGCCAAACCCTAGCACAATCCTTCCGCTTGAAAAGATAGCACAGGTGAGTCTCTATTCTTCTCCCTCTCTCTCTCTCTCTCTCTCTCTCTCTCTCTGTGAAGTCCTATCATACACATACTGAATGTCAATATCATATTATTGATATAAATTTTTTCACACCTTTTAGTGGAGGTTGTCGTCTTTCTTTTTCTTTTCTTTTTTTTTTTTTTTTGGGTTGGTTTCAGTTATGACAATTTATGGCTGGTTTACGTCAGATGTTAGAGATGTTTCTGCTTGTATATATTACTCTTCAACTCTAAATTCTCGTGTTGCTAGTTGAAATGTTTTGGTGAATATATTTTGTTAAAAGGAATTCCCTATAATAATTATGCAATGCTAGTCTTCCTTCTCTCGTGTTCTGTTCTTCCCGGTTTATTTTTCTTCTTTCTTTCTTTTTTTTTTTTTTTTTTTTTTCTGAAATTCCTTTCTAAAGAGAACAGTAGGAGAAATATAAGAGTCTCCTGAACTTTCTAAGAGACCCACCTTAATTAATTTTATATTTATTAAATATTAAGCAAATTAATTTATTATATGGATATTTAATATTTTAATTAGATAGTGAATTTTTGTAAGGAAAAAAAATTAATTATGACTTTTTTATTTAATATAATATGTAATTATTTTAATTGTATATATAAATTAATCTTTTTAAATTTTATTTATTAAATAACGTAATAAATTAATTAAATAAATGTATAGTAATATAGGGGTATAATGGTCAAAAGATGATGTTCTATCCTGTACTTGTGTATATCAAACATAGGACAGCACAAAAATCCTTGTCCAGTTCCATAGATACCAAACATGGTACAAAAGAATTGTTCTGTCCAGTATTCTTTGTACTGTGCTGTCCAGTCGTTCTTGTCTTGTCTTGTCCTTACAACCAAACGCAACCTTATACTCTCTCTCTTTCTTGTCAAAAGATCATCTCATCCTTTAAATCTTTCTCTCCAAAACAACATACCAAATCATGCGTCCACAAAAATCATCACGTCTTTCTTCAAAGGGTCTTAAATAAAAGAAAATCAAAGAAACAATTATGATCCAAGATGAACCGGCAAGCTCTTAAGAAGTCTATGAAACTCTTACAAAAGAAGGAACCTTAAGAGAAGTTCGATCAAAGATGATGAACCAAAATCCAAAAAGAAAATAGAAAAGAAGAAGGAACGTGGATTTTCGAAAATCAATAAAAAGAGGGAATCCGAGACATCAGGACCTCAGTCAGAGGATGACTTAGAGGCTACTATGTTAGAGGATATGCTTGTACAATCACCAACTAAGAAGAAACGAAGGGTTTCTTCACAATCTGTTAGCAAGGAATCAACCACAAAGAAAGTCTCTAACAAGGTATTAGAGTGTTCTTTCATTGATTTCAAGTTTTTCAATACAAATGGTTTTTATTGGAACCATTGGTTGAGTCGAATAGGATGCAACAATATCTGTAATTTGACTGAGTTAGTTGATGGAAGTTTGATCCGAGAGTTTTATGAAAATTTAGTTCAATTAAAAGACTTTTCCTTGAAATCCAAAGTTGTTGGGAAAACTGTAAACCATTGAAATTTTTCCTAATTCTTAGAAAATAATCCTAGAAGTATAACACCAAAACCAAAATCCTGAAAATCGACCCAAGTTAAAACCAAATTATATATAAGGTCAAATACAAAAATTCTTAACTTTAAAAAAAAGAGAACCTTCAAAACAAAATAGAAAATCCAACAATCGATTAATTTAACATATATACACTAATTAAATCATCTATCCGATTTCTAACATGCAAATCAAGATGATATATCTAAATAATGCTCGACAATAAAATACTAAAACCTTAAACCCTTCGGTGAATTTTAGAATAAAAAAAATTTCAATTTTCACCAAAAATCAAACTGAGTCAACCCATAACCCTAGACTCGATTAAACGGTCGTGAGAACATAAAAATATTATATAATCACAAATAAAATAAAATAAACCATAGATATTGAACCAAAAATATAACATACAAAACCCTAAAATTTTATGACCTTACGTATAACTCAACAAAGCCAGAAATCAAACCAGAACATTAAAAGTCAACAAAGTTTACAACAAACCCTAGTGTTTAAGATCTGGAAATCCTGCTGTTAAGATCTCTTAAAATATGTTTTGATGATAACAAAAAGATCAAGTATTTCTAAAAAGTTAAGTTGTGTAGTGTTTTATGAAGTAACATATTCAAAAGAATTAATAAAGTCTTGAAGTCAGAGACCAACTTAGACGGTCACTCGTGATAAGCAAACAAAGAGTTTACTCAGAGACTGAATCAGAAGGTCATACATTTTTATGCTTTGAAGATTTATTGGACAAAATTTTGTTTTATCAAATTGAAGACCCAGCACCAAAGTTGAATGTATTTGGGTAATACATTCAAATGTGTTCCACAAAATTGGTTAAAAATATCCATGGGGAATCAAATTTCAATTTTGGGAAAATCATGTTTTTGACAACAAAGTTCAAGATGTTGTTTCACGTTTTGAAACTACAAAGGAGTTTTCTGATCCTAATACTAAGACATGATTGCTAAGTGAATTATATTTGAGGAGAAAGTTAGTGTGCATAATATGAAGTATTTACAAAGTTTAGACAAGATCCAGATTTTATGAAATATATAAATATGAAGAATAGAGTCGAAGCAAGAGGATTTATTCACAAAGAAGACACGGTTCTATTCTTAAGGGATACAAGCATCAGAAGGTGATTTATGAAGAATCTGTCAACAACGACTGAAATCAAATTCAAATTTCAAGTTCAAGATTATTATACCAGTGGTTGGATATTCAAGCTTATCCATTAAAGCAAAAATTTTGAGATTATTTAAAGAATTCAAAATTTAAATCGAGCAGATTTCAAGATAAACACGAGCTGATATTTTGACAGATATTGTTGATAATCACAAGCTGATATTGCGCAAGATCAGGAACAAGCTTATCCATCTCTTCTTCTAGTCGTTGGAGTAAACAAGATTAAAAAGAACAAACAAGACAGAGAAGAATGATAACAATTACGAGAAAAACAAAAGGAAAACAATGATCAAAAGCTTTCCTCTTGTCGTGTGCAAAATACTGTCAATTTCAATTGTTCTTATTTGATGAAAATTTTGAGGATACTTAGTCTTTTTCCTTTGATTTGATTTTACATAATTAGTATGAGATTAAGAGTTACAAGTAGGCTCAGTAGATTGGTTGTGAGCTTAAGGAGAAGCTTAGAGAATCAAGCTGAGTGCATTGTAAGCCAAGTGTATTGGCAAGGATAACTTGTAACTTGATTTTTTTTTTTTTTTATATAGTGGAACATACCGGTAAGGAAGACCAGGTCCCTGGCGTGATGCTGGAAGAGAGGACTAACGCTCAAGGCGGAACCTCTATAAATCAACTTTGCAATCTTCTCTACATTATCTTTTAATTTCGTGCATTTTTATTTAATTATTTGTGTTGTGGATTAAACTCGAAGAGTCAGTTAGAGAGTACCTGGAAACAATCTTTTTATCTTGCGAATTTGCTTTACTTGAGTTCTTTTGAGATAATATTTTTAAAACAAATTCAATCATTCTAAAGTGTGTTTTAAAGCCATCTCAATTTTGATTAACTAAGTGGGAGAGTTTCTAAATTGTTTTTGAATAAAATTTTTTGTATAACCAATTCACCCCGCTCTTGGTCATTCTTTTGGGATCAACACCTGTGCTCTTAAACCCTAAACAACGGAATGGAAATAATTGTTGATAATAGTTTGTAATAATATATGAAAGCTTAAAAATATCAGATTTGCAAATTTATAGTCTTTCGGATCCGAGTGGGTCACTTTTTAAAAACCATGCCCCGTTATATCGGATGGCAAAAATATTCCGACAATACCGATAGACTCGTAAAAATATAAGGTTTCCAAAAATATCAGTTTTAACACTTTTTGGTAATTAAAAACTGCAGAATCGCATTTATACACGTATTTTTACTACTATTGGTATTTTAATTGTTTAGTCTACTATTCATTACTATTCATCCATCTCTACTTTTTCTTACTACCTATTTTACTGCCTACACACCTATTTTCTTACTTTTTACTTTTCCAATACGTTTCTAATCACATCACACCTTATACATTACTTCCTTCCATTATAGAACAACAAAATAAATCAATTTCACCCCCTCTTCCCTATGCAAACAAGAGCCACTCCCTCTCTCCCCATCTCCATTATTTTTCCTTTTCAATTTATTTTATTACACTTAATTTCCCTCCATCTTCAACTATAAATACCCTTTTTCACTTCACTTCTTTCACACCTTCATTTCATATAATAAAACTCTCCCAAAATCACTCCATATATCCTCTCTCCAAAATTTCTCTCTACTAAAACTCTCTTCCACAAATTCTTCACAAAATCCTCCTTTATACACAAACTGTCCATCATATATTACCAACCACATAATACTCCACTCATCTACCATCTTCACACCACAAAAACACTTTAGGTAAACTTCTTCCAACCATTTAGTTTACTCATGTCATGTAACTTAACATGACCATGATGTTGTTTAAAACTCATATGAGTAGTAAAAGCAATAACATGTTCATATTTTGTTCTTATACATGCTAAGAAATTCCGATTTCATTATTTTGTTATTATGATTATATATGTTGTCATTATTGTTAATATTATTGTTATTATGTTTCTAATCTAACTCTATTTATATATCTTCTTATATATATATATATATATTTTAGAGCCTAATGCTCACTAACTCTTACTAACTTGCTTTTACTATTAATACTTCTACTATTGCCTTTTGTTCCTTTTCTTTTTCTTTTGGGACTAGTATATTCTTAGTCCCGGGATGCCTTGATGAAGTTAAGGCTCTCAATACTTGACCGAGTTGCCTTGATGAAGTTAAGGCTCCCAATGCTTGATCGAGATACCTTGATGATGTTAGAAATAATACAAAATGAATACTTAAGAGGGGGGTGAATTAAGTATAACAATTTTTTTTCGATTTTATCAAACCAAATTAATTAACTAAGATAAGACAAGAGTTATCTTAAACAAACAAATGCAGTAGAATAAATTAATTAAAATTGATTAACAAATAAACAGAGATAAAAAAGCACAGAGAGAGAGAAAGAGAAGCAACACAAGGATTTAACGTGGAGTTCAGCCCACTGCCTGCTCTCTACGGTGCAAATGCTTCAAAGAGGACTTTTACCACTATATTGATTATTCCAACATCAATACACCTCTTAGACGAGGAATTACAACAAAGCCTATCACAATAGGACTTTTACAATTACCTATCATAATAGGACTTTTACAATTGCCTTTCACAAAGGACTTCCACTTGATAAGTCAAGTGTTGTACTGGTAGCACATGACCAGACTTCTCTTTGCCTTCCACGAACGACTTCTCGCCTAATCGCAATTAGGATGATGCTGGTAACTCCAGACCAGACTTTAAATATCTCATACTGAGGACTTTTCTTTACCTTCCACGAAGGACTTCCCGCTTAATCGCAATTAGGACGATGCTGGTAACTCTAGACTAGACTTCAAATGCCTCATATTGAGGACTTTTCTCAATGCCTAACACGGGGACTATAAACCCCTAATTTTTAAGGTAATACCAAGTTCAAACTCTAAATCGGAAAATCAATTGGAAATCTTAAGTCAACAAATTCTTAGGATATCCTAGCAGTTTAGATCTAGTAACCCCGCGTTCCTAAACCAAGAAGTTGATGTAAACCCCTGAATATTTAATAATCATAGAAGTTTAAGCATCAAAAATTAAATCCCGAAAATCGACTCAAGATAAAGACCAAATTCTAGACCGAGTCAAAACACTAGAAACGAAACCCTAAAAATCAAACCAAGTTAAAACTTAATTCCAAATAAGAACAAAAACGAGTTTTCTCAATATTGAGAAAACGAGAACCCTTCAAATGAAATATAAAGTCCAATTACCGATATAATCAACGTCCGTACGTCGATTAAATAATCTACCCAATTCCTAAAACGCGAATCGAAATGATAGATCTAAGTACTGCTTAACAACAAGATGATAAAATCATAAATCCTTCAGTAAAATTTTAGAATCACAAAATCCAAATTTTCAACAAAAGTCAAACTGAGTCAACTCATAAACCTAGACTCGGTTAAACGATTCCGAAAACTAAAAATTATTAAATAATCACAAATAAAAAAAATAATAAAACATAAATTTCGAGCTAAAATGATCAAAACTCGAAAATTATACGATATTACGAATATCTCGACAAAAATCAGAAATCAAAATGGAACCCTAAAAGTCAACAAGCCTATAATGAACCCTAGTGTTCAAGATCCGGCAATCCTGTGTTTTCAAACCCTAGAAAACGAAATTAAGTTAATGGCCTAGAACAGTTCGTAATAACATAGGGTAACATAAAAATATCAGATTCGCGAATTTCGAGTGACCTTCGGACCCAAACGGGATCGGTTCTCGAAAAGCGTGTCCCGGAGCTCGGAATATTAAAAATATTCCATTTATACCAATGGACTCGTAAAAATACAAGGATTCCAAAAATATCAGTTTTAGAATTTTTCGATAGCTAAAAATTACAGATATCACATTATTACGCGTATTTTTATTACTACCGGTACTTTAATTGTCTAGTCTACTATTCATAGTACTTTTCTATTATTCATTACTATTCACTCTCTCTACTTTATATCTAATCACTCTTTAAATGACACAATTCACACTATTCACATTTTCTTTTCCCATAAAAATCTACTCATACCTCTCTTACAAAATATCACTTCTCTTACACAAAAATTAATCATAATTGTACTTTTCTCTCTCCCCCTTCATGTTGCCATCCAATCACTCTCTCTCTTCCCTCTCTTTTTATTTTCTTTTTCAATTATTTAAATCACTCTTAATTCCTCTCCTCTTTTCCTATAAATATTACCTCTCCCCTTCTCATTTCTTCACACCATTCCAAAGCAAAGAAACTATGTTAAAATCCTCTCCAAAAACTCCTCTCTATAATCTTACAAGAACTCACTTCTTGTAAAAAGAAAACACTCCTCTTCCATTACCAAAGAAAGTTTCTTTTCAAAGCCTCACTACTTACCACTACCAAAAGCCTTCAAGCAATCCTTCTTTTCTTCTTATCCATTTAGGTAATGAAGAACTCTTATTCTATTCTTTTCATGTCAAGTAACCTTATATGGTTTTGATGTTGTTTCTTAGGTTGAAAAACTAAAGAAAACCACATTAAGATCATGTTTGGTTCTTGTTCATGGGACTACTTTTATGCATATATATACTTTGTCATTTATTACTTATTTATATTTTGATCTTTTGCTATAACTTGCTTATGAATACATATATACATATATATATGCATATTATATATTTAGAGCATATAAGCTCATTTGTTATTTATTTACTTCTAAGTTATGCAATTTATTTATTTCATGTTGCTTTTAAGACTAGTCTTTCTAGTCTTAGACTTGTCCATATCAAGTCAAAACAATCTTTCATTTATTTTCTTTCGGGACTAGTCCATTCTTAGTCCCGGGATGCCTTGATGAAGCTAAGGCTCCAATACTTGATCGGGATTCCTTGATGAAGCTAAGGTTCCCAATGCTTGATATTTCATTTTCTTGCTCATTATTTATTTCTAGTATTTTCTTATGTTCTCTATTAATTTATATGCTCATATTACTTACAAGTACGTAATGCTAATGTCTCAACCAATCTAAAAATAGAGTTTTACTTTACTAAATAAACTCAAAGCTAGAATTTCGATTAAGTGATTTATCACAAAATCATGAAGTTATTATCAACAACATAGAAATGGAGTTTTCTAACATAAATAACAAAGATAGATTTCCAAGGAATCATAAGAAATAAATATTTTCTTTGTATATTATGTTAACCTAAGCTTTTTAATAATATAATTTATTAATATTAAAAGTTTTACCAAAAGCTCAAGATTTAAACTGTTTTAAACTTCGAAATACAACTAAGAAAATAAACTACTTTTCAAAGGTAAGATAAATTCATAAGGTGATGAACCCACTTAGGAAAAATAATGATTTTCAAATTTCTAAAAAGAAGGAACTCATTTTCAAAAGAATATAAATAGATTAGACAATAATGGATTTTATCAATAAAAAAATGATTCTTTTCAAAAGAGATGAAAGAATAAGTTTTGGAAAATAAAGCATATATTTTAGAAAGGAATATAAGAAAACAAGACTCATTTTCTAAGATCATCTTAAATAAGCAAATTATGAAAAGGTTTTGAACAACCTAATATACTTTTTGATAAAAATAAATCTTTTATCACTAGAAGCGAAATTATGAAAAACTAAGGTTAAAAGGAAAATTTAAGGAAATGAAGAAAATAAAATAAGAATATACTCATTTGTAACAACCTAGTAAAAATATAAAGTTTCTTTAAATACTTGAAAAGAAAATTTCAAAGTTAAAGTTTAAATGAATTGTTTTATGAAATAAATTTTTGAGACACTACCATTAGGATTTTTGCATATGAAGTGAGCACACCTATATATTCAAAAGTGTTTATTAAATATATATTTATATTGTTACAAAAGGATTTCCTTTAAAATGAAGTTGAGTTAGAAAATGGATTTTTGCAAAAGTTAAGAAAATTCGTTTTAAATCTGTACCTGACGTTTTCGGAACCCAAATGACCTTTTATGACCAAGATAAGTTTAGAAATGGATAGAACTTTTCGAATAGGTGGAAAACGGTATATCATATGCGAAATTCCGAGTTAAAATAAGCAAGTTATGGCCAATTTAAGTTGGAATTTCTTCTTACACGATTTTACCGCGATTTTAAGAAAAGTTTAGAATCTCCAAGGATAGGAATTTCATGAAAGACTTATCCCGGGTATTTCTTTTGTCTAGGTGACGAAGGATACGAGAATACCTTACCCGAGGATTTCTACGACTAAGAAGATAGCGAAATGGACGAGTGAGTTATTCCTTCTAATTTCGTTACCTTGCTTGTGCTTGTAATGTAGTAGCATTAGTATACTAAGAAAAGATAAAAACGAATATATTTGGGGATTTCGGGATTATGCGTATGTATATGATTCTATGTTTATGCGTGAATTGAGAACTAAGAATATCGCAACTTCGATCTGCTTATTTAAATAATTTTGTTTACTTACTTGTATGATTGTTTATTGTTGCTAAATTGATTGATCGCCCCTAATAAACCTTAATAAGGTTTGACCTAAGAACAATAAAACGTTCACGCATAGCATCCATCGAGTCATATCTATTTCGAAAGGCTCCTACTCCTACGCGTAGAGTTGGATTGGCTGTGATCGTGCGGTGCCACGGGCCATGTTCCTTCCTAGAGAATCCAAATCGCTCGGGGAAAGCGACTCTAGGTTTCTGAGCCGAGCCAACCGAACGCTGTGGGTGGGGACCTGGGGACTAGTAGTAGAAGGTCGAGGATCTTCAACCCCGATTCCCTAACCTTTGATACGGAGGGGTAAATCCGTTCTATATATGGTTTCCGGATGACTATATATATATTCACGTAATCATGTGATTGTTGCATTGTATGCATAGCATATGTATGAAAATCTAAATGAACTTGTTTGCAAATATGGTGCGAATGAAAAGGAATATCTCACTAAGCTAGTTGTAGCTTATACCCCTATAGATTTGATTGAAACAGGTATATTCGTGGATTAAACTTGAGGATCATGACATTAAGGAAGTCATGGACGGATGATTAAGGATATGGAATCATACGATGAAGAAAGTTTGTAAGGTTCTTTATATGTGCTAACCTATATGATTAGTGATATACCTTTATTTGAAGATAATAGAAGGATGTGCCCTTAAGAATTGAAATGTGATATGCTTATGTTTTATATTAAGTATTCTCTTTGCCTTGTTACTTATTTATTATCAATGTAAATTGCGCTACTCCAATGTGTCCCCTTGGTTGTGATGTACGCCTTGTACATAATATGGAAGCCTTTGCATGACTAAGGTAGTCATTCCTAGGCTTTAGTATTGTGTATGGCGGACTGCCACGTTTAGGGTACCCCTCGGGGCGTGACAGTTGAAATACGAGTGAAGAGTGTAGTTTGGTTGCAATAATATTAGGATGCTTAAAAAGACCAGATTAGCTAATTTTTGACCTATTTCGAATCCGATCGGATACAGACTTTGAAAAGTATGTTTCGGGGCTCGAGACATTAAATATATGATATTAATACCGTTAGACTCGTAATTTCATAAGATTTCCAAATATATCAGTTATATAATTTTTTGGGTTATAAAAGTTACAGTTATAACATTTTTATCGTATTTTCTTTACTACTAGTACTTTAATTGTCTAATCTACTTTTTGATTTCTAATCTACTATTCACAAGTACAACCACCCATACTCCACTTCCTACATCCTTACGTCCTATTCTTATAATTTCATCAATTTCCTTACAATTTACTTTTCCAATATAACTTTACTACTTAAATTGCTTATTTAATTTTGAAACCTGCACAACACATATCTTTCTCTCTCTCTCCCATACACCCAAAAATCGGCGCCCTTTTCCCTCTTTCCCTTTCTGCAATTTTTTTTATTTTCCTTTATTTAATTAAAGCAAACCCTAATCTACTTTTCTATATAAACCGCTTTATGCCTTCACCTTTCCATTTCTTTCTTTCCTGTAAACCCCTAAATTTTCGGAATCGGTTTAGCATAAAACCCTAAACCGGAAGTTAAACGGAACCCTAAAAGTCAACAAAACCCTAGTTTACCGTATCGAACTAAATCCGGCATTGCCGTTTTCCTTGGCCCTGAAAAACGAAGTTGGAGTTATTAGCTAAAATAGTTCGTAATAACCATAAGTTTTATAAAAGTTCAGTTTCGTGAAATTCGGATGTCCTTCGAACTCGATCGGACACAGTTCTCGAAAAACGTGTCCGGAAGCCCAGAATAGTAAAAATATTCCGAATACACCGTTAGACTCGTAAAAATATAAGTTTTCCAAAAATATCAGTTTCGTAATTTTTCGGTAAGTAAAAATAACAGATATAGCTATTATACGCGTATTTTCTTACTACCTGTACTTTAATTGTCATATCTACTTTACATTACACTATTCATTACTATCTACACTATTCTTTTATCTCTACTTTTTCTTACACCTACTCTTACACTCTACATAACCTATAATCTTAACTTTTTACCTTTCCCATAACTTTATATCACATCTACCTTACAAATTACATCTTTTATTTTCCAAAAAGTCAAAAAATTAAATCACACTCCCCCTCATCACACAATGGTCGGCGCCCCGTCTCTCTCTTCCCTCTCAATTTGTTTTAATCACACAAAAATCACTCCTCAAAATACTATAAATACCCCCCTCCTCTTTCACTTCTTTCACACATTCACTACCCACAAATTCTCACAAAAACTCTCTCAAAATACTATCCCAAAACTCTCCCAAAATAATTCTACAACCACTACTACCAACAAACCAAAACCATAACCACATAACTATACCAAAGTCTTCTTTAGGTAACTACTCCATAATCCTTTCTTCTTCTTCATGTCATGTAACTTTACATGACCATAGTGTGAGTTTCCAAAGACTATAAGTTATGGAAGCTACATTATGTTCATGTATTGTTCTTGTTCATGCAAACCCATTTATGTTATGTTATTATTTTTATTATTGATAATATATTTAAGTTCTACTATCTATATATATATATACATATTCTTTAGAGCATATAAGCTCACTTGCAATTTATTTATTTCATGCAAAGCAATTTATTTACTTTTCCATTGCAATTTATTTATTTATCCCTTGTTGAAATAAGACTAGTCTCTAGTTTTAGACTTGTCCTCATCAAGTCAAAACAAGATTTTCTTTCTTTCATTTTATTATGGGACTAGTTTATTTCTTAGTCCCGGGAGCCTTGAAAAAGCTAAGACTCCAATACTTGACTTTATTATTTATGTTTTATGTTATTTTGTTTATTATTATTCTCATAATCATGTTTAAATAGATAGTTGTCCATAATTTCATTTAAACAAAAAGAAGAATTTTGTCACTTAGAAATAAGTTTATGTAAAGTATAAAATATAAAGCAACACAAAATAAACTCATTCCTTTCATGTTACTAAAAAACTTACTATAATTTTTGCTTTGAAAAGCTACTAAAATCTTTATTATTCCACCTTATTTTTCAAAAGAAAATATTTTGTTGATAAAAATGGTTCTTTTCATAAAAGGATAAATAAGATGAATGGCTAAGGATTTCCTTCAAGAAAACCTTTACAAATAGGAAAAAGAAATCTATGATTTGAAAACGAAATAAAGTTATTTCTTTTCAAAGTTACAAGAGGAAATAATAATATTTTAGAAATTTTCTACAAAAAGTTCTTAATTATTCCACATTATTTTTTTATAAAGAAAACAAAATTTTCATGCATGGATGACTTTATGAAAAACATAAGATATAAGAAAAATGAGAAATTTTAAGTAAAGAATTTTGCAAAAACCAATGAACAAAGGAATTTGCGCAAAAAGAATAAATGTGAAGAAAAGCATATTTCCTAAAAGACTTCAAAATAGTATTAGAATAACTTAGAAAGTAGAAAATTTTATTTTCAAAAAGTTACTTGGAAAAAGATAAATAAAACCAATATAAAACATTCTTTTTAGAAAACAAAAAAAGTTAGGTATTCATTTCAAAGGAATTTACAAAAACCATCTCCGAAAAGCTTCAACCCGACATTGTTTTACCTAAGAAAAAAATTGGACAACAAGACACTTGAGCATGCTTAAATATGAGTTATATAGTTATAAAAAGAGAATTTTTCAACTATACAGATAACTAAGTATTTATCAAACAAATTTTGATTTATTGAACCAAAGTTGTTTTTACTTGAAAATCCGTGTGAATTTTGTCGCCACTGTTTCGAGCCTATATGGCTTTTTTGATGGAAATAATTTTGAAATGGGTAGATCTTTTCGAGTAGTAGAAATCGGTATATTATATGCGATTCCGAGTTAAAATGACCAAGTTATGGCCATTTTAAAGTTGGAACATTCTTCTATACGAACTTTAGCGTTCTTTGACATTGTTTTGTCAAAATTCAAGAAAATCATCAAGAAAAACTCATTGTGGGTATTTTCTTTGGTTAGGTAACCCCAGGGAAGGATTCCTTTACCTAGAGAACTATCACGATTAAGTGGAGTGTGTGAACGACTCATCCGCTTAGAAGAATAGACGACAATGGCATCGTGAGTTTATTTCCATTAAATGCTATACTTTTTGTGCTTGTAAACTAGTTGCACTAGAGCTAGGAAAAGATGAACCGATATGCATGTAAAATAATTCCTTGAAAGAATTCTAAGAATATCGAAGCCCGAATTGTTCTAAGCGATTGTTTTAGTTTAATATTGATTGGTGTGAAATTCCTTGATCGCCATAAAATTGAATATAATTATGTTATGACTTTATAAATTAATGAACTCATGCATACCACGAAGTGAGTCACATTGCATGGTTGGGTTATTATCCTTGGGTGAGAAGGATAGTAAACTCATGTCGAAAGCAACACTTGGCGGGAGATCTGAAAGCGATTGCTTGGCGGCTTAATGGAATATGCTTGGCGGTTGATCCGAAAGCAAGGTCAAATCAAGTAGATTCGGAATACTTGGCGATGAGTGCTCGCAAGTTTAAAACTTTTAATGAATGCTTGGCGATGAGTGCTCGCAAGCTTAAAATTTTCTGTTATTAAAACTACTTGTTTTGAGGATAAGTATCACTAAACCCCGAATGGAGGGCGTAAATCCATTCAACATATAGTTCCCGGAAAACTATATGCTTGTTTGCCCATGTGCTTGTGCATTACATTTGTTTGATTAAATCAACTTGTTTGAATCTTGTTACAAGAAGTTATTTATGGAAATAGTTCTCACTAAGCCTATTAGCTTATACCCCAATAGATATCTTTTGCAGTTCCCGTACCTATGGTTAAGGCCACGTGGACCATGCAGGCAGGTAATCTCTCTCGAACATTAGAAATTTGGGTAAAATTTAGCCTAGTAATAGCATGCATATATTTATATGATAGATGAGTAAATTAAGGAGTTGTCCCTAAGTTTGTAAAGCCGTTGCCATGAATAAATAATTATTGTGATTCTTCTTTTCTTAATAAGTTTTTATATCTCCTTAAGCTTCATAATTCCATATATGGTCCTCTAAGATTGTGAAAGTAAGCCTTACACTTAATATAAAAGCTTCTGGGAATGACTAAGGTTGTCATACTTAAGCTTTAATATTGAGTGTGGCGGATTGTCACGTTTAGGGTACCCATTGGGGCGTGACATTTCCTCACTTTCACTTTTAGAAATTTTTTTGCAAAACTCTCTCCCTCTCCTCTCTTTGTGCCGTGACCTCCCTCTCTCTTTACATACACACATACACTTTTGTTTTCTTTAAGTTTTCTTGATCCAAACACTAAATAGGTAATAGATCTACACTTCATTATTGAAATGACCTAGATTTCAATTTTATTCAAATTCCATGTGTTTAAGTATTTATTTTAAAATGTTGAATTGAATGAGCATGGTTATGTTGTTAGTAGTTTAAGATATATGATTATGCATATGTATATGTTGACATTAACATTTTGTTATATATGTATTAATGTGTGTGTAGTAAAATTATTAATGTTGTCTTTTATACATTAAAAAGGTTAAGTTAAGATAGATTTATAAATCAACTTTTCTATTTTGTTAAAGGTTAATTGATAGAGTTTCTTGTAATTAAGGTAGCATTTATGCCCAAATATAAGCCAAATGAAGTTCAAATTCATGCCAAATGCAACCTAAGTTAAAGTATGCATTAAGGGATAAATTTGGAATATGTTTTATGCACAATTAAGCTTGTTTGAGCTTCTTTTTTTTCAGCCCTAATATTTATACGAATTTTGCTTCTTCTTTCTTTCCTTTCTTCTTCTTCTTTCAATTCCATTCCAAGCTCAAGACAAGGTCTATATCAAGTTTTAAGAATCAAAATTTTCTCAAGACAAGGTATATACATATATACTTGAATTAATTTAGTTAAGGTTGTTGTGTTGTTTTATTTTCCTTTCTTTAAGTAGTTGTATGGATTATTGGATGAATTGAGTTTAAGATGATCTAAATGGTTTGTGCATGTTTGGGATGAGCTTGTGAGTGTGTGAGGTTGTGTATGTATGGTTGAGGTAATATGAAGTGTTGGGAAGTTGTTAAGAGGATTTGTGTATGAGAATTTAGAATTGATGGAAATAGGTTTTTGAAGTGTTTAATGATGTTGAATTCATGCTTTGAATTGCTAGAATTGAGTGGTATAGATATGAGTGAGTATATGATGTTAGAAATGTAGTGGAGGAAGGTTTAAAGTGTATTAAGATAGAATTTTTTCAAAGTTGAAAACAGGGGATTTGAATTCTCTCGTTTAATCCTGTTTTTAAAACGTACGCCGGCATCTGGGGATTCTATGCCGCCGGCGTAGAGGCGGTGTAGAAAGCCCACAGAATCGATTTTCCTAACGCCGTTTGCAACGCCGCCGGCTTTTATGTTAAGGATTTGCCAGCATTTGTTCTTCAGAATGTACGCTGGCAATTTGAGTTTCTACGCCGCCGGCGTAGAGGCGGTATTGATAGTCCACAGAATCAAATTTCTTAAAGCCGACTGAACGCTACCTGCTTTCGCTAGGAAGTCAGCCGGCGTTCTTTCTTCCATATTGTATGCTGGCTTCTGGAAATCAACGCCGCCGGTGTAGGATACAAAGGCTGACGGCGTACCCTTGAACGCTGCCAGCGTTGGCAGTGTACATTTTCAGAACATTGAACACCGGCTCAACGCCGCCGGCGTTGAGTACCGGCGTATCTCCTGTGCTTTTGAATTTTAAGAGCTTTTTCTAAAAGTTTCCAAAGTTTGTTATTTGAGCAATTGAATATCTACTAAGCATTTTGGGATATAATAGGACGTTTAAATGCTTATTTGTGACTTTGTAATTAATGAATTGGATGTCTTTGATTAATTGTGATATATGGATATAATATGTGTATACTTGTGATAATGAGATCTATAATTGTTGATTTATTGATTATTGTGGTATTTCTATTACAGTTAAGGATTCTTCGGTTAGTTCTTCATCAAGAGATCCTAGTATTATACTAACGGGTTCAGGTACGCAATAACTTGTCTGATGTTTGCTAGGACCAGACATCTCTAATTTGACCTAAATTGATTCGACTTAACATTTGAATGAATTAGATGTCTATTACGCTGTTTAATCTGGTCCGAGGAGCAGCAAACCTGTCATGATGCAATGACATGTTAGCTAGGCGCTTAACCAAGTCATGATGCAATGACTGTACCATGATGCAATGGTACGCTATGATGCAATAGCGATTCTTTTGGTTAAGTGGGTAGCCGATAGGGGGAATTGTATCTGTGTAACGTTTGCTTAAACTCAGGGGGAAATACCATGATTTAGTTCAAAGTTTATGGGAACTTGTGAACTAGGTTCATGTTATGGACTAAGTTTAAGTAGAGTCGGGCAACGGCTTTTAAACCCTAGATGAAGCTATTATCTTCATGAAATAGATATAGGAGATATAAGTATTCGGACTGCTTATATCAACCCCCTGAGCAGCTGCTTACTCAGGATCCCTGGATTCCCGAAGTGTGACCGGGGTTTGAATACCCTCTTGTTGATGTGTGAAAGAAAATGTAATAAAGATAACCACTTGTTCTATGATGCATTACATCAATTGGATGACTTGTTATGCATTGGTTATTGTGTACTGGGCCTCTGGCTCACTTTTGCTGCTTTGCAGGTATTGGAGACGAGTATTACGATGACTTGGGCTATGGGTCCGATTCGAAAGATTTCTGGACGAGTGGGATGAATAGGATCCGATTACCCGGGACTTTTAGAAGACTTTTTGCTAAGGACAAGCTATGTATAGAAGGGTTAGTTAAGCCAATTTCTTTTTGTAATGACCTTAAGATCCTTTAGGGTCCTCATGTTTTGAGAAAACATGTAATTTTTTTGTAGTGTCATGTATTGACACAAAGAAATGTTTATATGATGTAAATATATGTATAGATTGCTTTTGTTAGCAATCTTGTTTTGTGTAAAAGCTCTTTACAAAGTTTAGTGTTTTTAATCAAACAATTCTCATAAACTGTTAGTTTTAGGACAACCTTACATATAATGTGAAAACGTTATATGTGGTTGGGGATTCGGTACTCTAACTCACGGGATTTAGAGGACCGGGTCTTTACAATTATCTTAAAAACATGTCATGACAAGATCATTCATGTGTGGTTCCACTAAAAAATTCCCATGAGCTTTAAGCTAGAGATGTGGAAACACTTGAGC
The DNA here is from genome assembly GCA_024138025.1 of Combretum micranthum. NCBI lineage: Eukaryota > Viridiplantae > Streptophyta > Magnoliopsida > Myrtales > Combretaceae > Combretum > Combretum micranthum. Next base: position 119,772 of record JAMXBD010001085.1, read on the forward strand.
ATGAGATCCTTGCCATCACAATGTAGTAGATCTTGTTATTTAAGATTATTGTGCTATTACTTTGTTTTATTGTTAAGCTATGTTGTTCTTATTAATGTTTTGTGCATGTATTCATCATCTAGTCATATCCACATAATGATCATAGTGTTCATGCATTTATGACTAGTATAGTAAATTAGATCTAGTGGTTTGGAGTTCATAAATGCCTTATATTTTTTTTTTATTTTATGCACACACATAACTTGTAATAGCATGATGATAGTAGGAAAATATTAGAAAGCTTAAGATCTACTTTAGTTTCAACAAAAATAATTTTTGAAAATTCGAATAAAAAAGGAACCTTATTTAGAAAAAGCTATTTTTCAACTTCAAAATGTGTGTTTTATATTAAAAATGAATGACTTAGGGAATAGATATTATAAATGAGTGATCTTGATGAGAAAAGCTTAGATTTACTAAGGAATATTTCCAAAATAAGGAAAAGTTTACAAAAGTTATGTTTTAATCCCAATAACAAGTTTTAAATTTGTAATAAGGGAAGCTTGAAGTGTAAATACCCAATTTTTTAACCCCAAAAAAAGATTTTTATTAGAGAAATGGAAGCCTTAAGAAGTAGGTTTGACTAGGGAATGGTTTTTGAAAGAATAAATGAGTTTTACAAAGGAAACAATCTCAAATGAAACTTTCAAAATTCGGATATGAAAATGGCTACTATTTAAATACCTATTTCCAAATGCCAAAATGATGATTTTTATGGAAAAATGGAAGTCCTAAGAAATACATGTAATAACGACCTAGTTTTGACAAGGATAAGTGAAATTTATTAAAGTATATTCTTAAAACAAGGAAAGTTTTCCAAAGGTAGATTAAACAATGTTTTCATTCCTTGAAAATCTTGTAAAATTCGTATCTAGGTAAACCTTCTATGTAAAAACTTATTTTTCAACTCCAAAACAAAGAATTTCATTAAAGTAACGAAGGTGATAGACATCTAGGTCATTAGGAAAAAATTTTGGTAAGAATAGTGTGAATTTGTAAGAAATAAAACTAGTTTTCTTAAGTTTTGAAATTTCAAAAGTTTTGCAAAGAAAAAGTTTTCTAAAAGAATTTTTGATATCATATCATTAAGAATATACATATAGATAGTTCATTTCATGGCATTCATGATGATAACTTATCGGTTTTGCACGTACACATAATACACTTGGTAGAAACAAAGTTAGGAAAATAGTGTCTTATACATCCTATCAAGCATTATCTAAGTACATGAGGAAATAGCTTTACCAACACCCATGAATCATGCATGATATTGAGTTATATATGCATATACTAGAGTCTTACAAGATATAATGATAGCTAAGTATCTATCAAAGCTTTAGTATGTGCTTGGTTTAAAATTAGGAGTTGAATTGTGGAATGGGAAATTCGTATAGTATTCTGTACCCTACTGTTCATGGACCAAACGACCTTGTTTTTGGAAATGACTCTAGAAATAGATAGCTTTCGTCGAATAGGTAGAAATCGGTATATAATAAGCGAAATTCTAAGTGAAAATGACCAAGTTATGGCCGTTTTAAGTTGGAGTTTTCTTTTATACGAATTTTGACGAACTTGTTAGAATAGAATTTATAAGTTCATTCAAACTTCATAGAAATACTCATTAGAGTTATTTCTTTTGATTAAGAGATTTGGCAAATGGAATAGACCTTTTCGAGGACTATTACGATTAAGTGGATTTTCGCGCTATGGCAAAGTGAGTTCACTATCTTTAAATTATATGCTTGTGATTGTGCTTGTGCTTGTGCTTGTGCTTGTAACGTTAGTGTCATTAGAATTAGGACAAGATAAAAATTTGATTGTGTGTATATGAGATCTACTTGGGTGAATCAATGATAAGAATATCGAAATGAACTTATTGTAAATATTTGTATGATTTAGTATAGAATTGAAGTGTCTGCAATATCTATGATCGCCCGTAAATTGTTAATTAATATGTCATGATCTTATAATCAAATTGATCATGCATACCATATGTGAGTCACATTGCGTAGGTTATTATACTTTTGTAGGAAGAAGGCATAATAGCTGGGCAACGAGAGGCTTGTAAACTCGAATGTTGGCGTAATGGCCGGAATTGAAAATGTGTATGGGTGGGCACCTGTATCAACCACAATAATAATGAGAAAAATTGAAATCTATGGTTGTATGGGCCTGAAACACCTAACCCCGAAGAGAAAGCGTAAATCTATTCAACATAAGATTTTCAGAAAGTCTTATATATTGTATGCTCACATGCTCGTGCATTTCATATGGTTGTTAATATAACTTGCTTGATATATATATTGTTTGTTGAGTATTTAATTTTGGAAGTGAAATTTACTAAGCTCGTAAGCTTATACCCCTATAGTTTCTTGTTGTAGTATGAATATTTATGGCTATCTCTGAGAAGCCACTTTCCTCAGGTACAGCTTTTGCACCTTAAGGAGCTTTTTGAAGAAGTCGAGACCTAAATGTAGGCATAGACTTCTAGTTGAATCACCTTAATCTATATATATATATAATAGTTGACGTAAGAGACTTTTGTGGACCTATGGACTCTTAATATTTTGATGGGGATATGCCCCTTAGATCATGTAATAGATTATTCTTGTTATAACTATTATGATTTACGTTCTTATTGCTATGTATGTCTCCTTAAGCTATTTCAATTCAAAGTATGGTTCCCTATATGTTGAACATGAGCCTTACACCCGGTGTTTAAACTCATGGAATGATTAAGGTCATCGTACTTAAATTTAGATATCGAGTGTGATGGATTGTCGCGTTTAGGGTACCCTTTGGGGCGTGACAAGGGCTTCACTTTGCCTTCATTGAGGACTTTTTTACAAATAGCTCTTATATGAGCAGATTTACAAACTGAAAGGCTCTTAAGTAAATATACAAATTTCCTTTACAAAGAAATGCTTCTACTTGAGCAAATTTACAACAAAAAATACTTTAGGAATTTTACAAATTCACTCCTCATTTTGCTATAAATGCCCCCCTCCTCTTTCACTCCATTCACACATTTACTACTCACAAACTCACTACCAAATCTCTCCAAAATTCTCATCTCAAAACTCTTTCCACAAACACTCCCAAAACTTTCTCAAAATCTCCTCTCAAAACCCTCTCATACTACAAACACAACCACCATTTTTACTTTAGATAAGAATTCTCTTTAAATTTCTCTTGTCATGTCATGTAACTTTACATGACCATGGTGTGAGTTTCCTAAACTTAATATTATGGAAGCTACACTATGTTCATATTGTCAAGCTCCGAAGGGTACCCTAAATGTGGCAGTCCGCTGTACACAATATTGAAGCCTAAGAACGACCACCTCAGTCACGCCAAGGCTTCCATACTATGTACAAGCATCTAACACATGGAGGAGACTCATTGGAGTAATACATTTTACATTGATATAACTTGAGTAACAGTGTAAAGGAATTTCAATTTACTATACTCCAAATACAAAACATTACACTTCCATTATAGTTCATCAAAAGATTTCACTACATAAAACTATTACAAGGCAAATTATGAAACCTAGCTAATAACTTCAAGCATTCTTATTCCTTGCCGGAATCCTGAAGTCATTCTCGGCTCCAACTATCACAGTCCCCACTTAGCATTCTTGAGATAACCTGTTTAATCAAACATCTATTGGTGTCACGCCCCGAAGGGTACCCTAAACGTGGTAGTCCGCCGTACACAATATTAAAGCCTAAGAATGATCACCTCAGTCACGCGAAGGTTTCCATACTATGTACAAGGCGTCTAACACATAAAGGAGACATATCGGAATGATACATTTTATGTTGATACAAAGGAGTAACAATGTAAAGGAAATACAAATTTACTATACTCCAAATACAAAACCATATACTTCAAAATACAATTCATCAAACTTCAACTACATTCATTCCAAGACTTCACTACATAAAGCTACTACAAAGCAAATCGTAAAGCTTAGCCAAAAACTTCAAGCATTCTTATATCTTGCCGGAATCTCGAAATCATTCTTGGCTTCAACCATCTCGGTCCTCACTTAGCATTTTTGGAATAACCTGCTCATTTAAACAACTATTGGGGTATAAGCTACACTAGCTTAGTGAGATTCATTTCCGCAATAATATACCCAATTGTAAAATATACAAACAAGTTTATTTAAACAATCATATGAATGCACAAGCACGTGAGCATACAAGCATATGACTTTTCGGTAGCCATATGTGAATGGATTTATGCCCTCCATTCGGGGTTTGGGGTGGTCCATGAACATGCAACCACAATTCCAATATTTTCTCTTGTGGTTTATAGTGTCTACTCCACTGCCCATTAACATAAGCGACCTCATAGGCCCTTGATGTTAACGAAGGTGGTCCTCCACCTGTTTATATGTATTGGTTTATAGTGTCTACTCCACTGCCCGTTAACTTAAGTGACCCTGCAGATCCTTAACGTTAACGAAGGCCCGCTGCTCCCGATCATACTTTTGTTCCCACCAAAAGCATTCTCGTAATGCAATGTGACTCACTGATGATATGCATGTACAGTTTATTTATAGAATCGTAGCAAGTTCATTATGCAATTAAGAGCGATCATAGAGTATTTCAGACAATCCAAGTCTATACTACTCATACAATATTATTTCAACAAGTCTCATCTGATATACTTATCATTCATTCAACATGAAAAGTTCATTTCTCATCAACAATTTCATCTTTACCTAAATCTAGTGCTACTACAATTACAAGCACACTCAATGAGCATAATTACTCAGGAAATGAACTCACTCGGCCATTGGATCACCGGTCTTCTAGTAATAATAATCCGGTGGCAAAGAGTCAACATTCACGGGTTCACTTAATCACATAAGAAATACTCTAATGAGTATTCTACCACCTAAGGATACTAAAACTCTAAGAAAACTTAGTGAAATCAAAATTCGCGTCATTTTCGAAGTCCCGATTTAAAATGACCATAACTTGGTCATTTTAACTCGGAATCTCGCAAATTTTATATCGATTTCTATCTACTTCGGAAGAGCTTTTTAAATGTGAAGTTTAAATCAAGTTTTGAAAATATCTAAGCCTCGGAAATGAGGGATTAGATCTGTACAGCGGTGACATAGGTTCCAAAAATGCGGTTTTCATGAATGCACTTGAGATTCCTAAGTGCAAAATGAAACTAAATGCAATGGTAATGATTTTCCCTATCATGAATGTCATGATATGAACTCTAATGAGCCTAAGTTCTTATAACTTTTTAGATTTAAGGAATTTAAATAAACTTTTTCTTAGAAAACCACTTCATGCTATTGTCTAACAAGTGAGTTTACTACATTTGGTCACACCTACATATTACAAGGATTTCCTTTTAGGAAAACTCTATTTTGCTTAAAGAATTTTGACCCTCATATTAGTTATATCCTAAGGCCTTTATTTCTTAAATAAAATCTTCATTTATAAACTTTTAAGTGGGTCCTTACTAGGGGTTTCCAAAATCCGAATTTAGAAAACTTCATTTTCAAGTTGATTCCTTTAAGAAAAATGTATTTTATACTCAAAACTTTAAGTATTTATTATACCTATATCCTAAGGACTCCATTTATTTAAGAAAATACCATTCTTGAAGTTGGAAAAATAGTGTTTTCTAGCCATCTATCCATTATTACGAATTTGGTTGTTAAGACTTTTAACTCTAAATTTCTTTTAAACTTCATCTCTTGTTTTCAACTATTTTCCTTAGTAAAACACATTTAGATCCATGAAAAATATTGCTAAACATTATCTATTACCTATAGGCTTCATTTTTCTTGTAAAATACATGTTTAGAAGTTGATAAAAGGGTTTTTAAACTAGGTTTCTCAAGTCATCCGAATTTACACTAACTCATTTCTTGAAAAGTATTTTCCTTTTTGACTTTATTAACTTATCTAACCATAGATCTATATATTAAGAAGGTTATTTACTAAAGACAAAAGCATTAAAGACTATTAATGCACATAGACACAAAATAATAATGAAACCTCAAATGCCTACATGATCATGAGTAATGAAATGATGGATCTACTTTATCAAATGCTTAAATGAGGTTTGAAAACATAAAAACTATATTTTTATAAAAGATCTTTTGTTCAAAATACTTTTTGATGGATAAACATAAAGCTTTTGACATGGAAACTCCTTTAAATGCTAGATCCACTTTGTAATGGTTCGGTATTCTTGTCTTGATATCTCATTGTCCCTACCAAAAGATCATAGGGACATTTGGTTGAAATATCCAAGAATCACTTAGCCATAACAAAGATCTCAAGGTGGAAAGAGGTAAAAGTTTACTTACTTGAAGTAATTTAAGAGATGAAATGAGAAAATGGAAAGTTGTGTGGGTGTGTGGGGAGCTTGGAAACTTTCGGCCAAAGAGGGGAAAGGAGAAGTTTTGAGAGCTTTTTCACTTTGTGAAGTTTGTAAAATGAGTGAATGAAGAAAGAGAGAGAAAATATGGCTTAAATATAAAGTGGATTTAGGTTAAATGAGACTAAAATAATTTAAAAGAATTTGCAAAATGGAGCTTCATGGGGAGGGTTTCACGCCAATCAATGTATGGGGAGGAGGGAAGAAGTTTGAAAATTTTTTACTTTGATTGATTGATTTAACATTGATGTGTAAGGTCATTAATTGTATGGAAAGTTAAGAGACAAAAAGTTATGGAGAAAATGGAGTGATTTCAGTGATGGTAAGGGTTGGATTGTAGAGTGTGCTAATAGGTAGTATAGGTGGTATAGGTGGTACTTTTTGAATAGTAGTGAATAGTTGACAAGACAATTTAATTTCCAGTAGAAGGAAATACGAATAAAAAGGCTATAACTGTATTTTTCGTAAGCCGGAAAATTATGAAAAATATATTTTTGAAATCCTTATTTTATTTCGATTCAAATGAGTACTCATAAGTATATTTTTGAAATTCTAGTTCCGGGACACGTTTTTCTATAATGGGTCTCGGGATGACCCGGAGTTGAAATTTTCTCAAAATCTGATCTTTTCTTGGTTTGAAATATAATCAAGAACTATATCCAAAATTAATTTTGCTTATAAAAGTTTCTTATTTGGAAATCGTGGAAAAGCCGGAATTTGGGTTTCTAAGTCTTTTTCACAAAGCTTGAGCTAAACTGATTTAGGGTTTCATTTTCTGGTTTTCGAAGTTTACTTGATTACTAGGAAACCCAGGGTATATAAAAAACAATAATAATAATAAAATTGTGTAATGAAATAAAATGAATAGTGCAAAAGACTAATCAATTACCGATAGAAATGAAAATACGATAAAAAGGTTATAACTGTAACTTTTATAACCCAAAAAATTATATAACTAATATATTTAGAAATCTTATAAAATTACGAGCCTAACGGTACTAATGATATATTTTTGATATCTCGAGCCCCGGGACACGCTTTTCGAAGTCTGTATCCGAACGGGTTCGAAATAGATCAAAAATTTACCAATCTGATATTTTTATACAAACTTATATTACTACGAGCTATTCTACTTATTTAAACTACACCTCGGCCTCTAGGGTTAAGGGCGCTAGATTGCCGGACTTACACTATTGTATTCCGGTTAGGGTTTCGGGTGATTTTCTGGTTTAGACCTTTGCCAATTTGGAAACTGATATTTATGTTTATATAACATATTTAATTTGAGAAATTTATTTTAAATTTTATTTTTGTAAGTATTTAATAACTCTTAATGTTTTTGGAATTCTTTAATTGGGTTTCATTTCCGAAAGTTAATCATTATTTACTTTTTAATAATTTGTTTTTGGGCTTTATATTACCCGATTTTACAAGCCGGAGCTAAATATGAAATTTTTCATACGTCGTGGTTTTGAATTTGAAAACCACTGAGTTCTTATTTTATTGTTTAAAGATTTTCATTTTCTCAAGATTGAGAAGTTTTTGAATTCGTTCGTGATTTAGGACTTGTCAAAATTCGGTTTTAATTTGGAGTGATTTTTAGTGTTTATTTTCGAAGTTCATTTTGAAATTATTTATTGAAAATTTCCAAGGCTTACAATTGGGGTATAAGCTACACTGGCTTAGTGAGTAAGAGCTTTCAGGATTACATTTATAACACATCATACAACTAAGTGATTAGTCAGACAAGTGATATGCATTAAACACGTGAATTCAACAAACATATGACCAGTCGGAAATCATATGTGGATACACTTGCGCCCTCCATCCCGAGTTAGCAGATTAACGAATCCTGCAGTACGACGCCATTTAAGCTTACGGTTAACTGAACTATAAATTCGTTTTAGGGATCATGATTAACCAACTCATATTCGTTTAAGGACAACGATAAACCAACTCAATAATTCGTTTAAGGACAACGATAAACCAACAAATGCTAATGCTCCATCCCCATCGTGATATGAATGAGTTCAATTTCATCTTCAATTCCGAATAATCAATTATACCAATTCTTTTAAGTGATCAATTAATAATCACAGACAATCAATTCTAATTCATCTATACAAGCAATAATTAATCAGCCGGCTTTGATATTTTTACATTCCATTTCTCATATCAACAACAAGCATACATAGTCCCAATTCGTCCCCATCATGCATATCCATTTTATCTTTACGAAATATCTAGTGCAACTATTATTACAATGACATACAATAAATGAAATTGGAAGTAATACTCACTTGGTCATTGGATCACCGGTCTTTTAGTAAAAGTAATCCGGTGGTACGAAATCATCGATTTCGGGATCACCTAAAAAGGAAGAGCTACTCTAATAAGTATTTCAAGTTAAACTAATCCAAACGATTTTATACGAACTATAAATTTGTAATTCTCGTCCTAAGCGGGAATACCAACTTAAAACGGCTATAACTTGGTCATTTTAACTCGGAATCTCACAAATTATATATCGATTTCTATCTATTTCAAAAGATATATCTAATTACAATATTATATTTAAGTTTTGAAAACTTTGAAGCTTCAAAAAGGTCCGATCAGTTCTGATCAGTAGCTATTTCAACTTCCAAAAAATAGTTTTGTAAATGTTTGTAATGTTTCTATTATATAGATTAGCTATACATGCAATATGAATGATTTCCTAACATGAATGACATGAGATGAACTTAATGTATGCATGATCTTGATGATTTTTGCTAAAAGAAAATTTTATAACTTTTTATTTTGCAAGACCATAATAACAATTACTTATGAAAAATCTAGTTTTCTAACTTTGATCATTTCCATTTGTTTTGAATTTATTTCTTAAGAAAATATAATTATCCTTGTTAAAATTGAGTCTTCATTATATCTATTGCTTATGAGCTTCATTTCTACATAAAAATTTCCATTTTACACTTTGTAAACATGTTTTCAAGTAGGGTTGATTCCAAAATCCGAAGTTTGTAAAAATTGTTTTTGAGTGATTCCTTTAAGTAAAAATCATTTGATATTTAGAAAATTAAGGCTCAAGCATCCATAACCACTAGAGACTTCATTTTTACATAAAGATTTGCATTTTATACTTTGCAAATATGTTTTCAAATAGGATTTACTCAAAAATCCGAATTTTTAGAAATCCACTTTTTTGATTGATTCCTTTGGGAAAAACTTGTTTAATGCATTAAAATTTAAGACTTTATGGTACCTATTACTTAAGGACTCCATTCATTACATAAAACTTTCATTTTGAGCTTGGATAATAGGTGTTCTTATGGCCTTCATTCAAAATTACGAATTTCACAAATTGACTACTAACTCATAATTTTTCATCTTGATTCCACTTCTTGTTTTACACCTTAATCTCATCAAAACTCATTCCAACTTATAAAAATCACTACTTAATGATACCTATTACCTATACCCTTCATTTTTCACATAAAACATGAGTTTTGGAGTTGATAAATGGGTTTTAAAAATTGGTCTCGGTTGAGATCCGAATTTACAAAATTTATTTTTGGACATATCTTTTGATAAAATTTATCTAAACTTATGAAAATCCATTCCTTACATATCCTATCCTAAGAGCCCTTCATGTCTTGAGTAAAAACTTCATTTTTGAGTTAGAAAACATATTTTTAAAATATGTCTCGACCTAAATCCGAAAATAAGATTTTTTATTTTGAAAATAACTTTTGAAAATCACCTTTGATTCTTGTAAAAAGAAGTCTTGGTGATATACATATATTAAGCCTTCATTATCTTAAATAAAAATTACATTTTGACACTTGAAAAGTGGGTTTTAAGTAGGGGTCTTGCCAAAATACGAATATAACTATTTTTGTTCAAGTTCAAATCTAAGATCTACACATAATATGGACATAAATATAAAAGAAATGCATGGTAGTACACTATAAACTCATAGATCTAAGATTTACTCATCAAAATCTTTCATTCATGTTATTGTCACGCCCCAAAGGGTACCCTAAACGCGACAGTCCACCACACCCGATATTTAAACTTAAGTATGACAACCTTAGTCATCCCATAAGTTTACATATCGAGTGTGAGGTGTACTCACACAAATTTTAGGATCACACTTTGATTCGAGTAGTCTTAAGAAAGCATACATAGCATTAAGAATATAAATCACAACAAGATAAATAGTTAAACTTTACAAAAGCCAAGGGGGCATACCCCCGCCAAAATAATAGGAGTTTACATCGTTTAGCTCCAATTACATATATCTGAATCTACATTAAAGAGATTTTCCTAGAAGTCCACGGCTATACTAGGTCCCGACTTCCTCAAAAGCTCTTTAATCCCATGTGATAACATGCACAAAGTGTCCTCTCGGAACAACCAAAAATAGGGACGCTGCAACAAAAACTATTGGGGTATAAGCTAATTGCTTAGTGAGATTCATTTTCCAAGTAACATACTCGGCCAAGCTAAAATATCTATACAAGCAAGTTATAATTAAGCAACCATATGAATGCATAAGCAAATGAGCAAGCAAGCATATAACTTTCCGGTAGTCATATGTGAATGGATTTACACCCTCCACTCGGGGTTTGGGATAGTTCATAAGTCATGCAACTACAGTTGCAATGATGGTCCATAAGACATGCAACCATAGTCCCGATCTTAAGTGGGGTGGTCCATAAGACATGCAACCACAATCTTTATGTTGGTTCATAAGTCATGCAACCATAGTTTCATTATTTGAATGGGGTGGTCCATAAGTCATGCAACCCTAGTCCCCTTCATTAAAGACCCGCTGCCTCCCAAATACACCTTTGTCCCACTAAAGGCATACTCGACAATGCTATGTGACTCACTACGTGATATGCATGTACAATTTTTTCATATAATCATGGTATATTAATTAGATAATTTAAAAGTGATCATACAGATTTCAGACACTCTAAATCTATACTAGCTCATATAAGGTTATTGCAACAAAGCTTGCCTTGATATACTTATCGTTCAATCATGCAAGTTTAGATAACTATTCAATCACAATTTTATCTTTTCCTAAGTCTAATGCCACTACTACTACAAGCACACCCAAGGGCATAATTAATTGAGAAATGAACTCACTTGTCCATGTAGTGAAATCCACTAGTCGTAATAGTCCTCGGAAGGGGTAACCCGTCCTCCAAGTCACCTAAGTACAAAGAATACCCTCAATGAGTATCTCTTATGAAGTTCTATTAAACTTAACAATTTTATTTACTAAGTTCGTCAATTTTCGCCTAGGTTGAATTCTTAACTTAAAAAGGTCATATCTAACTCATTTTAACTCGGAATTAAGCTTATAATATACCGATTTCTATCTACTTCGAAAGAGCTATCTATTTCCAAAGTTAATTCAAACATTTAAGGTCATTTAGGGGTCGGAAACATACTGTACAGTAGGGTTGCGAAAATCCAAGATTTGAGCCTTTGTGAAAAATTGCCATATCTACTCTATTTAACTACTTAGACCAACTTATTTTAGTCCTAAACTTGCAAGGAGATTCTCAAAACAAAATTAAGAGATTACACACTTATCTAATCCCAAACATAAAGTTCAAATGAAACTTCTAAAAATCCATTTTCATAAAACCGAAATTTACAAGTTGAAACTCATTGTCTTGTTTTGAGTAATTCCTTTACTAAAACTTACTTAGTTCAATGAAAATAATTTTCCTATATTATTTATCATCAAAGCATTCCATTTTCAATATAAAATACTTGTTTTGAGATCTAAAAGAAGGTTTTCAAAATTGGTCTCCCCTTAATTACGAATTTCCTCTTTGAAGTTTACAATGAAAACAAGACCTAAATTTTGTCTTTTACAAAGCACTTGATTTAAGCAATACTTTTTAGGAAAACTCATTTAAACTTATGAAAATTCATTCCTTAAGATATCTATACCAAGAGCCCTTTATATTTTTGTCTAAATCTTCATTTTAAAGTTGAATGATGGGTTCCAAAAATGGGTCTTGGTCTAGATCCGAATTTTCATAAATTTATTTTGAACATATCTCTTGAGAAAATTCATCAAAACTCATGAAAAACAACCCATTACATATTATATCTTAAGAACCCTTCATTTCTTGAATAAAATCCTCATTTTTGAGTTGGAAAACATGTTTTTATTTTAGATCTTTGTCTTGATCCGAAAATACAATTTTTGTTTTTGAAAATCAACTTTGATTCTTGTAAGATGAAGTCTTGATGATATACATCCATCAAACCTTCATTTTCTTAACAAAAACTTCCATTTTAAGACTTGGAAGAGGGTTTTTAAAATGGTGCCTTGACAAGTTACGAATTTTACTTTTTCATTCAAACTCAAATCTAAGATCCACTCAAAATACAACCATGAAAACATAAGAAAAACTTGGTAGTAGGCCTTAAACTTCTAGATCTACACATAAACATAACTAAAGCTTTGTAAAACTCTAGATCTACAAGTTATCACAAAAACAAGAAGATAAACAAGCCTTCAAGATAACAAAAATACTAAGAACAAAAGAGATCATCATCTAGAGGAGTGTTTCAATTCTTGGCATCATCATCCATAGCTTTTTAAGCTTGTGGAATGTCCTTTGATGCATGAAACATCCATAATATCATCCTATAACATCTTATGAGAGCTAAAAGAGAATGATTACCTCAAATATTTGCAAGAAAAGTATGTGGGAGTATGGAATGGAAATGGTGGCAGCTTGTTTCTTAAGAAGACAAAGCCAAGAAGAAGAGAAAAGAAAGGGAAAAAGAGAGAGGAAAAATGTAGGGTTTGTAAAGGTGAAAGAGGGGGAATGAGATACTTAAATAGAGAGTGGAGTGTATTAATAATTGATAAAAAAAATAAAAACCAAGCAGCTGCAAGGGAGGGGGGCTGGCGTGATTTGCTAAGGGTGGGGGAGTGTGTGTAGTTTAGTTTTAACTTGTATTTTTGAAAGTGTAACTTATAGCTTCCATTTCTAACTAAAAGAGACTTTTAAAATATCAAATAAATGATTAAAAATAAGGAAAAGTGGCTAATTTTTGGGGGATGGTCAGCTGCCATCTTGGGGAATTGGAGTGTAAGAAAAAGCAAAAGAAAACATAATAATGTGTAGTAATGATAATGGATGTGTACTTGAGGTATGGGTTGAAAAAGTGGCTTTTTGACTAAGAAAATATATAAAATAAATTAAGAAAAATATTTTTATTTAAGTGGCAGAATTTTTATGATTTAAATAAAATAATCAAATAAATTATTTTTAGAAATTTAACAATTAAGTTACCGGTAAGAGTAAAATAAGCTTATATGAGCTATAACTGATATTTTTAAAATCCGAAAAATTATAAACTTAATATTTTTGAAATCCTTATAAAAATACGATTCTAAAAATATTAAAGATATATTTTTAATTTTTCGAGTTTCCCAAGCAGTATCCAAACGGGTTCGAAATAAGCCGAAAATAAACCAATCTGATATTTTTAATAAATCAAATATTATTATTATCGGACTATTCTAAACACTTTAATTATTTTTCGACTCCTCGATTTACGAACTCGGGTTTGCCGGATCTAAACTGTAGGGTTTTACTCAAGATCCGTTGACTTAAGGGCTCTGATAGACTTTCCGGCTTAAGGTTTAGGGCTTAGAAAATAGGGGTTTACAGTTATCTATACCCTAAGCCCTTCATTTTAAATGAAAAATACATATTTTGAAGTTGAAAAATAACTTTTCTAAATATGGTTCATTTTTCATCCGAATTTTCAATAATGATTTTTGTTAAAAATAAAATAGATCTCGAGTTTTCTAAAACATTCCTACTATCAACATGCTACTACAAGTTATCCATGAACATAAAACAAAGTCTAATGCATTTTATGAACTCAAAACACTAGATCTAGTTTACTACACTAGTTTTAAATGCATGGATCACCAAGATAGACATGTGGATGATGGATCTATGTATAAATCATAAGAAATAACAAAAATAACAACTCAAATAACAAGATCTTTGGCATAAACGAAAATCAAAGCTACAAAAAGTTAGATCTATAAAATATAACTACTTTAAACAAGAAAATAATAATGATACAAGAGATTAACTATAGAGAAGAGGAGTGTTTCATTCTTGGCATCATCATCCTAAGCTTTTAAGCTTATGGAAGGTCATTTGATACATGAAACTCTCATTACACTTTACCTATATCACCTATTGATAAACCAAATTTATTCCTAAATTATAAGTGCTTAATTATATTTTAATAATCATTTTATTTATTAATATTATGAATTTTGCACTTAAAATTATTTAATTTAGCTTTCAGGATATTAATGGAAAAAATTTATAAAAGAAAGCAAAACGGGTCAAGAATACAAAGATGGAAGACCAAAAGTGTTCAAAATAGCAAGGAAAAGATACATCAAAAGGACACACCAGAAAGACACACCCTGTCAATTCACACTGTCTATTGAAGAGGAGTGCAGGAGGGACAACACATATTGAAACGTCCTGTCTTTTTGCTCTGTCTTTTTGACAGAATTTTTATCCTTAAAAGACACGATCTTTACGAAGGATGGTGACTTCTTGCTTCTTAAAAACACAATGGTTGGGCATTACAAAGAGACCATTTGGGAGCCAAAAGACACGTAGCTTCATGAGTATACAACTCTTCTACCTCAAAATTTCTTTATAAATTGAAGAAAGGGAGAGAATCACCAGACACACACACCACACCATACAAGAAAAACACAATATCAGAAGAGAGAGAGAGAGATTCAAAGAGAGAAATACAACGAAGGCAAGATTCTTGAAGACCCATTTACAACAACAAGTCAAGACTACTCTAGAGGAAAGATTCACAAGTTTTTGGCTTCAATTCTCAAGGGTGATATCATGATTTCTACTTTTCGTTTCAGATTTCATGTGTTGTCATCAATGACTATGTTAGAGTAAATTTGTAGATCTGGGTTTTGTTTAATTCCAACATTATTATGTGAAGAAATTGACTCATAATGAAGGATTGATGTATTTTTGTTCAATTTCATGTTCTTAATTGTGATTAATTTTGTATGACCGGAATACAATTTTATGTTTTGATTTTCATTTAAGTTAATCGATAGGTTACTTTTATGAATAGATCTATGTAATTGATGAGATTTGTTTGTAATTCTAGACATAGAATAGCAAGAATTTTCTGTATATGATAATTTAAATGGGGTTCATGATCTTTATGCAAATTTAGGTTGCTATGATTGAGGAGACATCCTAATTGATTAACCTAGGTTTAGACAAATTGATAGATTCGAAAGAATTATCTGTTTAATTAAGGAACTCTACAGCTTAAAGAATTCAATCCAAAATTCATAATTGAGTACCAATGATTCATATAATAATTAGGATGTAAAACAAAAATCTAGGTTATTAGCCTTAATTGAATCTTGCCCATTGTTAGAATTTTTATTCATTTTGCTTCTACATAATTTAGATTAGTTCATAGTATATAGTATAAAACCATTTAAATTTGTTGAGTTAGATAGTGAAATAAAGTTATTACTAGTACTTGCATATCATATTCTCTGAGGACGATCCCGATTAATCTCTATATTACATGATAGGTACACTGCCTTTGTGTGAATTTAGAATTAATAGGAGTTATAAATTATAAACTTAGTGTTTTCACACAGTCAAGTTTTTTGGCGCCGTTGCCGGGGAATTGGCAATATTAGGAAAGCTTGAAGTCTACTAGTCTAACTAATTTTTGTATAATATATATATATATATCTAATATAAATTTTGGGTTATTTGCTTTATTGAATGTGTTCTTGTGTTTTCTTGACTATATGAATTATGAATTGCATAAGATTTTTGTGTTGTATTGTGGAGGTGATCATGATCTTATAAATGTTTTAATCCATATTATTATCCCTCTAATTCATTTTATAACAAATGCATTATCCCCTATTATAGATACCAATCCTATGGTCTCAATGATATGATTTGTAGTGAGTGTGGTGGTAGACATTGGACTTTTGAATGTCAAAGTGAGAGACCTGTCTCACATTTTTCTGAAAATTCATATTGTAACCATACTCTAGTCATAAAGACAAAATCATCCATGTCCTTGAACCATACTGAAAAAGATCCTCAGGAAAAATCTCTTTTGGAAAGGATCATTGATTCTAGATTTGATGACCTAGACTTGTTTGTTAGGACGATGCAAGCAATTTTTGAAGCGGACTCATGGCAATCTTGTGCTCCTATTATTTATAAACTCATAAGCTTAGAAGAATTGGCCACTCTTTTAGGACCATCTCAAGAGTGGGTATCTAGTTTAATTGAAAATTTAGAAACTCTTGAGAGACATGAGAGAGTAAATGAGGAGATAATTACAAGTCCATTTCATGCATCAAGTGAAAATGATCTAGATATACAACTTGAGGAGACATTAAAAATGAAGGATGAGTTGGTGGAGAAAGGAAATGAAAGTGTAGTTCATAGGATAGATATGAATAGTCAAGAAGATAAATTAGAGTCTATTGAAGGAAAAGATGAATGTGAAGAGACTAATATATTATTTCTTAACTCTTTTCCAAATACTCTAATTCTTGAGAACACAAATTTAGAGAAACTTCCTCAATTTACCCTAGAAACATGGGAGTGGGACACATTCCCATGGGATCCTGGTGGATTATAAGGTTTTAATATGTCGAGCTAACGACTATAACCAAAAGCGCTTCATGGGAAGCAACCCATGTCTAATTTTTATTTTTCCTTTTTGTTTTATTTTTATTTTATTTTAAACTCATGATCTTATTATTCTTGATGCTTAAATCTTGTTCTTAAATGATTCTTAAAAAAAAAAAAAAAAAAAAAATTTGGCAGAGGACAGCACAAAAAGACACGGCCAGTCCCAAGGCCGTGTCCCTTGCTGCCCATTTTTCACTTGACACCAGCAGAAGGACAACACATAAAGACACAGCCTGTCAATTTGTCTTGTCCCTTACTTTTGTAAAAAAAAAAAAAATTTAAAAATAAAACGTCTTGTACGTGTATATTTATGCTTGAAGATCTTTGTTTGCAAAAAAAAAAAAAATAATAAAATAAAATAAAATTAGGACAGCACACAAAGACACGCCCTGTCAAATGACCGTGTCCTTTACTGCCCATTTCATTTTAAACAAAAAACGCAGGGGTCCTCTTTACTTTCATTTAGTTTATTTTCTCTTTAGAATTTAAAGAGAGGGTTTTATCTCTAAGACAAGAACTCCTTCTATACTTGCATTATATCATCCATAAACTCAACAATCAAACCCAAGGAGGATCAAGTAAGTATTTTGAAACTTTCCTTGGTTATCTTCTTCATTTTCTTCCGTGCTTCCATGATCATGAAGATGACTTGCTTAAGGATTTAGGTTTTATATATATTGCATGTAACCGTAACTCATAGCTATTGTTGTTGATGATTAGTTTGAACAAATTATAGGAGTTTTTATCTCATCTAAACACTAGTTATGAATTATTTTTGGGGTTGTTATGTTCTGAAAATTTCGTGGGTTCATAGGCATGATTTGGGTGGATTTTGCATTTCGTTTCAAATGTGGTTTGAGGCGTGTATGGTTGTTGAAATTTGGGGGTTATTGATCTCGAGATGATGGGTTTGTATGACATATGTTTCAAGTTTTGGGAGAAAGCTATATGAGAAAATTGGGGCTGTTCTTGGCGTGTTCATTGCGCGTTATGTTCTGAAATTTTCTGCAGATTTTTTGGCATTGATCCTTGAGTTGTTTGAGAAGATGAATGGTATTTGAAGTATGTGGAAATAGTGTGGATGATGGAGACGTGTATGAATTGTTGAACTTTGGGATTGTTAATTGCGCAAATTTGCTGGAATTTTTCTGGTTGTGCGTGAAGCTCCATTTGAAAAAAAAAAAAAAAATTCTGCAACTTTGAATGATATTTGTTGTTGATAAAAATTCTGCAGATTTGTATATGGGCGTGATTGCTATATACCCTATGTTCCTAGAGTATATTTGTTATATATGTGATCTTAATTGGTGGTTTATTTTGTTCTAAATGCTTAGAACTGTTTTGGATAGATGGAAATAAGGATCTTGAAGATGACATGAAAATTTAAGGCTGATAAAACAAATTACATGTACCTCACATTCACTTGAATTGTTTTGAAAGTGTGATATCTTTTGGGTTTGTTAAGAAGGATTGGAATTTTGTGCTTTAGGAAGAAAATTGTAGAAGCATGGGTTAATAGAATTGATTGATATCAGGCTGTTGAAAGGGAAAACATAGGCTATTTAGAGGACACGCTAAGTACAATGCCTTGTTTGTGTTGTTTTGGGCGTGTTATGCTGGAATCTGATCTTTTTCCCTTGATTTGATTTAAACTCATTTGACATCAATTTTAATGAGTTGTTGAAATAAATTTTTTTTGTGTTATGATCCCTATGTTGATCACCATTTAGATATCTATCCTTAGCTCTAGTTAACAATGAGAAGAACAGGTCATAATCTAATTGCCAAGATAAAGGATCTAAGGAAGAAGGAGAAGAAATATGTCAACTCCCACACCATCAGCTAGCAAGAAAAAGAGATAGAGAAAGAAAGGATGAGCCCAGATTCAAACTTGACTTGTTGTCACCATTACACTATTTGTTGATGATTCTCTTGCAACTGGCTTTTGTACTTGAACAGGGAAGTTCTATTTTCCTTTTCTCATTTTTTTTTCTCTTTCTATATATGTGTTGCCAATATGGGATAATGTTAGAATTAAGTGTGGGGGTGTAAAATTTTTGAAGGAAAAATTGGTTTATCCTTGTTTTATGATAAGTTGAATTTTAGAAAGAAACTCCTCACTTATACTTTGCTAATGTATTTTAAGAATATATTTTTGAATCTATAACTCATAAAATTATTTAAAATTAGTATAGTGACTTGTAATACCTTACTCATCTATTTTGTGATTAGTATACCTAGTTGAAATTGTAGGATGAAATCTTAGTGGGGTAACTTACTTGCTATTAGTAATGGACTCTAGATTCTAGAAAGGGAGTGAAGTCCTTAGATGAAATTTAAATAGTCATATTTTCTAAGCCTGTTAATTTGTATATATACTTCTTTCAAAGATTTTTTAAAGCTTATGCAATTTTTAGTGGAAGGGTATATGATATTTTTCACTTGGTGATTCTTTTGGAAAATCTCTTTGAAAAAATTGATGTGCTGAATTGTACATAGAAATTGAGTTGATATGGCATAAATCAAGCCTAACTCATAAAAAAAAAAAAAAAAAAGCTGAAAGAAGCGGGCAAAACACCTCTAGAGGAAAACAAGAAAAGAAGCGGGCAAAAACCCGTCCCTCTAAAGGCTTTGATAAAGAGATATAAAAAGAAGGAGAAAATTCCAAGGGAAAAATTGATACAAAATACTTTCACTTTAGATTGCTATGTTTAAGAGAAATAATTGAAGTCTTATATACTTTTAATTGGTGGTGAAAGGTAACTAGATTTATTTCTATTGATGACTTTGCTTTTATTTTGTGACTTTGGAATCTGTATTAAATGGTGAGGGTAAAGTTTAACTTACTTGTATTAGTTTTATAATTTTGATTATGGTATACTAGTTACATTTAGTAATAGATTTGAGCAATAGGTATAAAGCAAGTTGCTATTAATTAAAAATACTAAATGATTTTCCATTTCTGAGTTATTTGAATTTTTTTTTTTATGTCCTTAATTATTTGCTTGAGGACAAGCAATGTTTAAGTGTGGGGGAATTTGATAAACCAAATTTATTCCTAAATTATAAGTGCTTAATTATATTTTAATAATCATTTTATTTATTAATATTATGATTTTGCACTTAAAATTATTTAATTTAGCTTTCAGGATATTAATGGAAAAAATTTATAAAAGAAAGCAAAACGGGTCAAGAATACAAAGATGGAAGACCAAAAGTGTTCAAAAAGCAAGGAAAAGATACATCAAAAGGACACACCAGAAAGACACACCCTGTCAATTCACACTGTCTATTGAAGAGGAGTGCAGGAGGGACAACACATATTGAAACGTCCTGTCTTTTTGCTCTGTCTTTTTGACAGAATTTTTATCCTTAAAAGACACGATCTTTACGAAGGATGGTGACTTCTTGCTTCTTAAAAACACAATGGTTGGGCATTACAAAGAGACCATTTGGGAGCCAAAAGACACGTAGCTTCATGAAGTATTACAACTCTTCTACCTCAAAATTTCTTTATAAATTGAAGAAAGGGAGAGAATCACCAGACACACACACCACACCATACAAGAAGAAACACAATATCAGAAGAGAGAGAGAGAGAGATTCAAAGAGAGAAATACAACGAAGGCAAGATTCTTGAAGACCCATTTACAACAACAAGTCAAGACTACTCTAGAGGAAAGATTCACAAGTTTTTGGCTTCAATTCTCAAGGGTGATATCATGATTTTCTACTTTCGTTTCAGATTTCATGTGTTGTCATCAATGACTATGTTAGATAAATTTGTAGATCTGGGTTTTGTTTAATTCCAACATTATTATGTGAAGAAATTGACTCATAATGAAGGATTGATGTATTTTTGTTCAATTTCATGTTCTTAATTGTGATTAATTTTGTATGACCGGAATACAATTTTATGTTTTGATTTTCATTTAAGTTAATCGATAGGTTACTTTTATGAATAATCTATGTAATTGATGAGATTTGTTTGTAATTCTAGACATAGAATAGCAAGAATTTTTCTGTATATGATAATTTAAATGGGGTTCATGATCTTTAGCAAATTTAGGTTGCTATTGATTGAGGAGACATCCTAATTGATTAACCTAGGTTTAGACAAATTGATAGATTCGAAAGAATATCTGTTTAATTAAGGAACTCTACAGCTTAAAGAATTCAATCCAAAATTCATAATTGAGTACCAATGATTCATATAATAATTAGGATGTAAAACAAAAATCTAGGTTATTAGCCTTAATTGAATCTTGCCCATTGTTAGAATTTTTATTCATTTTGCTTCTACATAATTTAGATTAGTTCATAGTATAATAGTATAAAACCATTTAAATTTGTTGAGTTAGATAGTGGAAATAAAGTTATTACTAGTACTTGCATATCATATTCTCTGAGGACGATCCCGATTAATCTCTATATTACATGATAGGTACACTGCCTTTGTGTGAATTTAGAATTAATAGGAGTTATAAATTATAAACTTAGTGTTTTCACACAGTCACCTATGGAAGCTTTAAGAGGAAGATTTGCTTAAAAATCTTTAAGAATGAAGTGTGGAAGCAATTTTTAGAAGTGGGGCAGCTTGTTTTTCATGTAAGAACAAGAGGAAATGAAGAAAGAAAGAGAGGAAAAAGAGAGAGAAAAGATAAGGAATGAAAAAGGTAAAAGGTGTAAATGAAGGAAAGAGAGAAAAGGAGTGCATTAATGTGTGTTAATTAATTGAAAGAGAAGAAAAAATAAAACAATGGCAGAAAAATTGGGGGCTTCACGTGAATTTGGGTGAGAGAGAGAGGGAGGTTACATTGCCTTGTAACTTGAAATTTGAAAATGTAACTTACATCATTTAATGTGCTAACTAAAAGAGGCTTTAAATCATAAAATAAATAATTAAAATAAAGAAAAGAGGCTATTATTAGGGGTGTGGTCAGCTGCCATTGTGGGGAAAAGGAGTGTGAAATGAGTGAAAGAAAACTTGATTAATGTGTAAAAGTGACAAATGAAGTGTACTTAAAGTACGAGTTGAAAAAATACTTTTTATTGGAAAAATATATAAAATAAAATTAAGAAAAATGTTTTTAAAGGAGTAGCAGAATTTTCATAAATAAAATTAAATAATTAATTGAATTATGTTAGTATTTCAACAAATATGTTACCGATATGATCGAAATACGCGAATATGGGCTATAAATGATATTTTTATAACCCAGAAAATTCTAAAAATTATTTTATGAAAATAAAAATATTTTTAAAATATTTTCCAATCATTAAATTATTTTATTTTATTTTTTTGTATCGGGTCTTAAACAGAATTTGATCCCGTATAAGCCCGAAACGAACTAAATTTTTGAAAAACAAAATTTTCTATAATATATAAAATTTATCTAAAAATATAAGGCTTTATAAGAATAATAAAATTGTGTAATGAAATAAAAGTGAATAGTGCAAAAGACTAATTAATTACCGGTAGTAATGAAAAATACGATAAAAAAGTTATAACTGTAACTTTTATAACCCAAAAAATTGTATAACTGGTATATTTGAAAATCTTATGAAATTACGAGTCTAACGGTACTAATGGTATATTTTTGATATCTCGAGCCCAAGGATACGCTTTTCGAAGTCTATATCCGAACGGGTTTGAATTAGGTCAAAAATTTACCAATCTGATATTTTTAAACAAACTTATGTTACAATGAGCTATTCTATATATTTAAACTACACCTCGGCCTCTAGGGTTAAGGGCGCTAGATTGCCAGACTTAAGCTATTGTATTCCAATTAGGGTTTCCGGGTGATTTTCTGGTTTAGATCCTTGCCAATTTGGAAATTGATATTTTATGTTTATACATCATATTTGATTTGAGAAATTTATCTTAAATTTTACTTTTGTAAGTGATAAGTACAAAATACCCTAATTATTCACATGGTTTTAGTATGATATTATAGTGATTTTTATGTGAATAATTGTAGAAAAGGATACTGATTTGGGTAATATGTTAATTTCAGGATTAAGAGGATATAATAAGCATTTATGGAGATGTTTTGATGAATTACAACAAGTTTTGATGAAGAAAGTGCAAAGTGAAGAATTTCAACATACATGAGATTTCAACACAAGCTGTGTTGAATGCTGGTGTTGGCCTTGAAAAATGTACAGCAAGCTATTGTAAAGAACATAAGGAAGCAACACGAGCTATGTTGGATGCTTATATTAGAGATAAGAAATGGACAGAATGCTTTATGGAACATACACGACTTCGCAACACAGGCTATGATCGGGCTTGTGTTGGACTCCAAATCGTGACAAATTCGAGGAAATAGCTGACATGAGAAAGCAACACGGCCCCGAACACGTCCCGTGTAGAATGCCCGTGTAGAAGACGAATCCATTTTCTTATAAATAGATCTAACGACTCTTTGTTGAAGGGGGAGAAGAGAGGAGAAGAAACCCTAGGAGAGAAAACGTGCGAGAAGAAGAGGAACTCCTAATAATTTTCCATCACAAGACTCGTGGTTAAAGGGTGTAAGCATCATGTTTTCTCATTATTCTTCCATGGTTTATATTTGTAACTATTTTACAATGGAAGCTTAGATCTATATGCCCTAGATTTTGAGAAACCTTAACCCTAATGTGGATTGAATTGATTTGTTGAATGAAGTTCTTGTTCTTGAATCTATTCATGTTGTTTGATTGTCTTAATCTAGTATATGCGCAATATTAGATTATTGTATGATTCTTGTTAATTGAATCGACGGATTAATTAATAGGAAAGATCTAGCATGAGTAGAAGGGTTTGAATGTAAATCTAGAGATAGATTACATGAATCTTTTGCATCAAGAATTTATCTTTATGAGGAATTGTGATCATTAATGCAACCTTTATATGCATCTAGTGAGGAAGAGATTTCCATTAGACATATAGGGTTAGGATTTAATTATCTTGAGAAAGAGATTAATGAAATTAGGGTTCCTGCAATTCAAGAACACGTGCTGCATTGAC
This sequence comes from Combretum micranthum, assembly GCA_024138025.1. Taxonomy (NCBI): domain Eukaryota; kingdom Viridiplantae; phylum Streptophyta; class Magnoliopsida; order Myrtales; family Combretaceae; genus Combretum; species Combretum micranthum. Next base: position 144,047 of record JAMXBD010001085.1, read on the forward strand.
GAATGTTATTAATAAGATTGATAGGGTTAGTGGTGTATCAAGGTCTAGGGTATTGTTTTGTGATTGTCGAATTATTAAGGTTGTGAATATACATTGATTGCGAATTAATTAGTTAATTAGTGAATCGTAGTTGTTAGTAATAAATGCATTTAATTAGATTTGCTAAATAGTGGAAAACAGATTAATTCTAGTAATTGTCTTAAAGATCCTTGTGGACGATATCCGTTGACCCTATATAACTATAGATAGATACACTGCCTAACTAGGTCGTAAGAGTTAATTGGAATTATAAATTTAAGAGTTGATACGATCTACATCAGTAAGTATTTAATATCTTTTAACGTTTTCGGAATTCTTGAATTGAGTTTTATTTTCGAAGGTTAATCATTATTTACTTTTTAATAATTTGTTTTTGAGCTTTATATTATCCGATTTTATAAGTCGGAGTTAATTATGGAATTTTTTTGCATGTCGTGGTTTTGAATTTGAAGACTGTTGAGTTCTTATTTTATTTTTAAGGATTCTTATTTTTCTCAAGATTAAAAAATTTCTGGATTCATTTGTGATTTAGGACTCGACGAAATTCGATTTTAATTTGGAGTGATTTTTAAAGTTTATTTTCGAAGTTTATCTTGGAATTAATTACTGAAATTTTCCGGGGCTTACACATATATTGTTCTTGTTTATGAATATGTATTTATGAATTTCTATGTTGTTATTTTGCTCATATCATTATCGATTTTTATGTTAACCTTTTATATATATGTAACTAGATATAATTATGTATTTATATATATTCTTTAGAGCATATAAGCTCATTGTTATTTATTTACTTCCAAGTTATGTAATTTATTTATTTATTTCATGTTATTTTAAGACTAGTCTCTAGTCTTAGACTTATCCTCATTAAGTCAAAACAATATTTGCTTTCTTTTCCTTATTTCTTTGGGGACTACTCCATTCTTAGTCCCGGGATACCTTGATGAAGCTAAGGTTTCCAATACTTGACATTTCCCTTACTTGCTTATTTTATTACTTATTATATCTTTCTTATATTTTTATAATTTTATGATTTCATATTCATGATCATGCATGGACATATTGGTTTTGTCTCAACTAGATAAAGAAGGAAAAGTTTTCTTAAAATAGAAGTTCTTATCTAAAGATAAATGTTGTCATGAAGGAAATAATTTTTGATGAAAACTTAGGAATTTATCTTAACAAGTCTTTTCTAGAAATCTAGAGGAATTCATTATAAATTTTAATAACCAAGAAACATAGAAATTTTTTTTAATACATAAATACACTTTAAGTCATAAAATGGAAAAGAATTCTTGTTTAAATAAAAAAAATTTACTAAACTTCATTTTTCCACCAACAGTTTGGAATATAAAGGAATAGTCTAGTTTGACAAACACCAAGAAATTTCCTTTCATAAAAATAGAATGATCTTAAGGATTTAGATTAATGAACAACTTAGGAAATCATTTCTTTAAATATAGAATTATTACTACTTTCAAAAAGTATTAGAAACTAAGCTATAAGAAATGAAAATCATTCTTTTGAAATTTAAAAAGACTAAGGAAATGGAAGTAAGGAAAAGAAAATAATCATTTAAAATAACTTGAGAAATTTTCAAGTAAGCTAAAGAAGAATTTTCAAAAATTTTACTTTTCCAAAATTTCTAGAAAACTTTACTTTTACTAAAAATTTATGGTTGAGACAATTTCATTAATTTCATGCATTTAACATGAGTCAATGAATAATATATATATATACTTTTCAAAGGTCTTTCAAACCATTATAAATCTATATCTTTGATACAAGTTTTTGTAAAAAAAAGAAAAAGTAAATTTTGCAAAATTCGTGGTGAATCTGATCACGACTGTTTCAGAGCTCAAACGACTTAGTTTGATGAAAATAGTTTTAGATTTGGATAGATCTTTTCGAATAAGTAGAAAACGGTATATTATATGCGCAATTCCGAGTTAAAATGACCAAGTTATGGCCATTTTAAGTTGGAATTACCCTATATACGAATTTTAACGATCTTATGACATAGTTTTTGATAAATACCATAGAATCAACAAGAAATACTCATCATGGGTATTCTTCTTGATTAGGTGATCCCGAGGAGGAGTGTTTGTACTCGGAGGATTATTTTGATTAGTGGAATTGCCGATCGACTCATCTATAAGAAAGAAGTATCATCATGGCCGAGTGAGTCTACTCCCCTTTATTTTTCATACTTATGTTTGTACTTGTAAAAATTAGTTGCGTTAGCTTTAAGGGAAGATAAAATGAAAGTTGTATGATAATATGTTGAAAGAATATTAAGTATATCGAAGCATGAAATGTTTGTAATAAATTGTATGCTTAGTGTCACATTGAGGTGTTTGAAATTGGTTGATCATTTGTAAGAAATCAAAATATAACGGCTAGGATTTAATTAAAAATTTACGCATGCACTTCATATGTTGAGTCACATTGCATTCGCTCTTATACAATTGGTGGGACAATTGTATGATAGTGGTGGTAGGCATAACCGATATATCATGTATGTGGCGAGTAGGAGCCGGTAAAAACTACATAAATGGGTGGCTAATAGGAGCCGGTAATAACTACATGTTTTTGATGGTGTATAGGAGCTGGTAAGATCTATAAAAATGTTTTTTAAAAGTAGTGGCTGTAATGGGCCAGAATACCTCCCGAATGAAGGGCGAAATTCATTCAACATATGATTCCCGTAAAATCATATGTCTTGTATGATCATGTGTTTGTTGCATCTCATTTGCTTGCTTAATAAACTTGGTTGATATTTCGTTTCAAGTATGAATTTTTGGGATTTACTCACTAAGCCCGTAAGCTTATGCCCTTATAGATATTTGCATTCTCAAGAACACCTGTTTTTGTACCCGAGGTCCCTCTTATCCGCGTAAGTTTTCTTTTGGAGCTTTTGAAGGAAATCTACTTGAAGAATTAGATTAGAATTCCTTTGAAATCTTTTGATGTAGCCTTATATTATTGTAAAGACTATTAGTTGTTTTGATCTTTGGGTTTTAGCGGGGGTATGCCCATAAGAATCATGTAACAGATCTTTTATTATTAATATTATGATCTATTTATTTTTGGATTCTTGTATGTTTATTATCACTTGCTTAGACCACACTTCCCAAATGCGTCTCCTATTACCCTGCTAGACGCCTTACATGTAATACTAAGACTTTCGCATGACCAAGGTGGTCATTCTTGAGTCTTGATATTATATGTGGTGGGTCACATCGTTTAGCGTACCTTTTGGGGTGTGATACCATCCTCTCCAACTCTTGGTTCAGAGGGATTACAGCTTGTTCCTTGTGCTCAACCACCATCTTCTTAACCATCTTTGAGCCCATCTCAAATTGAAATCATCTCATCTATCATGAATCTTCTTCAATAGCAAGACACCATTCATCATACACCTCGTCAAACATTTCCTGAGCGCAAAAATATGAAGGCTCAAAAGTCTATCCAATCGATAGAATTTAAAAAAGATTAGAATCTTTTTCTTGCTATGAAATTTTATGCACTGCTTTTGTTACTTTTATGAACTGTTTACTTTTAATTCTTGGATATCTGAAGAGATTGAAAGATGAACTATTTTTTGCTTTGATTTTTGTTGTCACCTCTATTTCTCTGATCCTGCTTCTATTATTCTTTTATATGATGCTAACAAAAAAGGGGAGAAAAGTAAACAAGATCGATATTTGGATATTGATATAGCTGGAAGTAAAACTGCTGTAGTTATGGATGTTGAACAAATGGAAAGTTTATGAAGACATTTATTTTGTTTATATGGGTTTTGTTATCATCAAAAAGGGGGAGAATGTTGGTTTCTTTCAATATTAATTTTGATGATAACAAAAAAGATTAAGTAGTTACTAACAATTTTATTAAGTGTGTAGTACTTAAGTATAATCAAAAGTGGTTTATGAAAACGTGTTCAAAAGAGACTTTATTTAGAAAGTTTATTAGAAAGTGTTTGGAAAGATTTTTAAGAACAAATGGATAGTCAGAAGGTTACTCCGAAGGTAAAATCATTGGTTTAAAAGGTCAATCAGAGAGTAAATGTCTCTATGAGCGAGTTTTACAAACAAACTTTAAGAAATTGGATCTTCTATGATTATTCATTGATTTAAAGAGCCAACACTATATTTAAATGTATTTGGGTAGTATATTCAAATGTTCCACTAAGTTGGTTCAAATATCCAAGAGGATTCAAGTTTACATTGAATTAAAAGTGTTATTCTTAAAGATTTAATATTTTGACAGCAATAATATTCAAGAACGATGTCAAGACATGTCTAAGATACGTTTTAAATCTGTCATGAGAAGATTATCTGGTAAATCTATAAAATATCAAGGTCGTGTTTCAACAAAATTAAGGAATTCAAATTCACAAAGACAACAAGGATACGGGTCAGTTTTTAAAAAATACAAATATGTTTCAAGTGAACAGTATCAAAAGTGAAGAAGGCAAATATCTACCCCAAAAGGTCGTTTACAAGATAAGGATTATTTTTCAAATTATCCCAGCTGTTGCATGATATCAAGTTTTCTAAGATTATGATAACAACAACAATGGTATCAGGGACCATATCATCTTTAATTTTTATCTCTTAGAAGAAGTTCAAATTATGAAGCATGAGAAATCAACAAGGCTTATCCTTTTGTACATTATCCAACAGATTTCAATCAGAAGCAAGGAACTTATTCAACTTTTTCAGTTGAAAAAGATTCAACTAGAAGATAAAATTCGAAAAACAAGCATAATATCAGGAGTTAAGTTTATCAACTTCGATTTCTAGTTGTTGGAAGAAACAAGAATAAATTCTACACGCCTAAAAACAGAGAAGTAGAAGAACAATCATGTGAAAAAACAAAAACAAGTAGAAAACCATGAAATTCATCTTTATTTTATTGTTTCTACTGTTCGAAATTTTGAGGATTCATATTCTATTTTCTCTAATTTAGATTTATTCACTTAGTGTGGATTGAGAGTTATAAGTAGGCTCAGTATATTGATTGTTAGTTTAAGGAGAAGCTTGGAGAATCAAGCTGAGTGCATTGTAGCCAAGTGCTTTGGCGAATACAACTTGTAACTTATTGATTATTGATTAGATAGTTGAACATACTGGTATGGAATACTGGGTCCCCGGCTTAGTGCTGGAAGATAGGATTGACACTTAAGGTGGAACCTCCATATATCGATTTTGCACTCTCTACTCCCTCATCTCTTTTTATTTCATGCATAATTAATTTTTTTTCTTAGCTGTGTTATATGCTCAGAAAGTAAATCAGAGAGTAACTGAAGAATTTTTTTTTTTTTTTTAAGCAGAGTTTTAATCAAACAGTAAAACTGGGAGTTTAACTTTGAAATTATTGTTTGATCTTTTGTGGATTTGAGTAAACTCTTTTGATCCGAATTTTGTTTAAAGTTATTGGTCATTAAGTTTATTGTTTTCAAGTAAGTTTTAAAGCCATTAAAGTTTGAGTAACTAAGTTGTGTGAATTTGTTTGAAATTTTGAAAAGTAAATTTTTTATTTATAACCAATTCAGCCCCCTCTTGGTTATTCTTTTAGGACCAACGATAGGGTTGGTGATAAAAGTAGTAAATAAATGATGTATGAACTTGTAAGATAAAGCATAATTATGTTTATGCATGCCAGAACCAAGGAAATTAATGAAATGATTTGATGAAATAAGGTGTAATAACATGTATATAAATGTTGTAAATTATGGTGTTGAACTTGTATGCTGTTATTAAGATGTTGTGGGTTGAGTTTTGAAGATAAAATAAGTAAATAAGTAGTTAAAATTGGGAAAAAAGAAACAAGGGAACTCATAACTCAGAGTAATCTATCAATCACAAGTAGGTAATGCCCTTACCACAAACTGACCTATGTTTTAAAGAGAATCATGTGTGTGATTTAACCTAAAACGATCTTTGTTTTGAAAATTTTTCAAAATCATAGGCGTGATCTAACCCCTTACTAGCCTCGAGTTGTTTTAAAATTTTAAAACATAAGAATAATGGGCATGATTCTTCCCTTAGTAGCATTGGATTTGTATAGACAGTCACAGGCGTGATTTAAACTATGGTGGACTTCGTTTTGAAAATTTTGGAAAATCATGGCCGTTACTTTGCCCTTACCAGACACCAGTTGTTGCAATACTGTTTCATATTTTGATAATAATTTTTCATCTGGACTCGGATTGAAGTGATTGAAGATGCTACGAAAAGCTTAAAAAGAGCTTTATAACTTTTATGATTTATGTTTTGGGAAATTATAGTAGCATCAAGGCCTAAAATTTATTTTTTTAAACTATAACATATCCAAATCAAATTGAGCAATGGTTTTACTAATTAAGTGTATATAGTTGAGTATAGAATTCTATGCTCTCCTATCTCTTAGAAAATGAGTTTATCATTTAGAAACTTACTTTCTTAGGTTGTTGGCAAATTTTTATTTCTCTATGTGGATTTCTAAACTAGTGAGTTGATTTTTATTTTATCTTGAAAACTTGTCTTGTTCTTAGTTTTTATTATGAAGTGGGTAAAAACCGTATAAGTAAGTTTTTTATGAAGAATTTTCATAGTAAAGAATTATTAACATTAAAGTTTTAAACCAAAATTTTCATATTATTATTTTGAAAAGAGAGTGTGTATCTACTTAGTTAATTCCTTGAAGAAATCCTCTTTGTTGATACCTTAAAGTTTCATGAGGAGCTTGTCTAAGCTTTTGAAAATAATTTATTAAAAATAACATTTAAGTCATTTGATGGGAAAAAAAAAGTCCTTGCTATGTGACAAAAATTTATTTTAGGAGTTTAGTCTCATTTTATTAAAGAAAAACTTATTATTCCTTTTTGTTGAGACAAGATTAATATGTTCATGCATGAATGAGAATATGTAGTTATGAAAAAGAAGAAAATATCACATAATAAGATAGAAAGAGATATAAGAAGCAAATAATCATAATAATAAGGTCAAGTATTAAGAGCCTTAGCTTCATCAAGGCTTCCCGGGACTAAGAATAGACTAGTCCCAAAAAGAAAGAAAAGAAAAAGAAAGAAAAGAAAAAGCATAATAATAAGATGTTAGGTTAGAGAACACTTAGGCTCTAAGAAATATATATACATAAACATATATAATAATATATAGAAGTTAGATTAAAGCAATAATAATAACAATAATAACAATATAAAACAATAAAATAACATAACAACACAAAGAAATTTTGTGTATGAATAAGAACAAAACATGAACATATTGTTGCTTTTTTAACATTATGGTATTAGGAAACACATATTATGGTCATGTAATATTGCATGACATGAATAAGACGATGGTTTAGAACTTTTACCTAAGGTAGGTGATGGTGTGTTTAGAAAATTTCTTAACAAAAAATGGGTGTTTTATAGAGATGGAAAGGAAGAGAGTATTTGAAAGGAAAATTCTAGAGAGAGAAATTGAGAAGTGATTATAGTAGAGTTTTGTTAAGGTAAGAAAGTGTGGGAAAAGAATGAAGGAGGGAAAGGATATTTATAGAGTTTTGGAATATAAATTAGATGTAATAAATAAAATGAAAAAGAAAATAAATTAGATATGCATGGGGGAAGGTGGCACCGGTTTTGGATGATGGAGAAAGAGGAATTTGATTGTTTTGTATTTTTTGTAATGAAAAGTAATAATGTGTAAGGTGTGATGTGAATAAAGTTTTATGGGAAAGGTAAATTGTAAGACATAGGTATGGTAGAGTGTAAGATTAGATTGTAAGAAAAAATAGAGATAGTAAAATAATAATGAATAGTAGAAATAGTAATATGAATAGTAGACTATACAATTAAAATATTGGTAGTAAACAAAATATGCTTAAACAAGCTATATATGATATTTTTAGTCACCGAAAAATTATAAAACTGATATTTTTGAAATCCTTATATTTTTACGAGTCAAATGGTATTATTGGAATATTTTCTCTATTTTACTTATCGAGATCCTAATTTTAGAAACTGATCCCGTTCGGGTCCGAAACGAATTAAATTTTGGCGAATATGATCTTTTTAAGCTTTCTTATATAATTTTAAACTATAATTAGAAATTATCGCATCTTTATTTTTTTTAGATTTCACGTGTGGGATTGTTGGATTTAGATTCACTAGACTAAACATAGAATTAGTTTGACTTTAGGTTTCTGGTTTGACTTTTGGTTCTTAGGGTTTACTTATATTTACTAAAAAATTTAGGGGTTTACAACTTGTCAAATGGAGGTAGATGTTGCCTGACCTAGGGTCTACCTACCTGATTCACCATTGAATGGTGATGGTCAGTTTTAGCAATATATGTTTTACTTGCCTGATTCACCATAAATGGGTGATGGTCAGTTTTGGCAGTAGATGTTCTACTTGCCTGATACACTATAGATTGGTGATGGTTAGTTTTGGCAGTAGATGTTCTAATTGCCTGATGTCACGTCCCAAAGGGTACCTAGACGTAACAGTCTACTGCATGCTAAAGGAGACTTAGGAATCACTACCATAGTCATTCAAAAGTCTTGTATTAGATGCAAGGCGTTCCTTTACGATAATAAAATACATATGCAGTTGGAGATAGATAGTTTAACTTAATAAAATAAGCATAAAAATATAAACAACATATATCTCAGGATCATTTAAAAAATACTAAGGGGGATTCCTCAGCAAAATAATAAGTCAAGATATTAGTTTTTAATAACAACCCGAGTGTTTAAGGTATCCTATGAAAGTCTAGACAAAGCTAATCATAAAGTTGTAAGGGAAACTCCTAACTTCTCATTACCTGATTTGGTCAAGTCCGGGGACGCAACCATATGTACGAGAACTGCAAAAAGAAGCTATGGGGCTATAAGCTATGCTAGCTTAGTGAACTTCACTTCCAAAATTAAATACTCAATCCAACAATGAGGCAAGCAAGTTATATTAAACAATCATATGAAATGCACAAGCACGTGAGTATACAATACATAAGACTTTCTGCGAGTCCTATGTTGAATGGATTTACGCCCTCCATTCGGGGTTAGGTGTTTCAGGCCCATATGACCATAGATTTCTATTTTACTCTAACCATTTAGTGGTTGTTTCAGGTGCCTGCCCACTCGTTTATTATGTAGTTGATTTAAGGGCCTACTCCACTTCCATTTTAATTCAGGCGACCTCGCACCAATATCCGAGTTTTCAGGTTCACCCGTTGCCTAGCTATTATGCCTTTTTCCCACAAGGGTATAATAACAAATGTAATGTGACTCAACATATGTTATGCATGGACAATTTAGTTATATGGTCATCGCATATTATTTAAGTGAATTATAGGCAATCATAGAGATTTCAGACACTTTAATTCTATACTAAATCATACATATATTTATAACAATTCCCATTTCGATATTTTTATCATCAATTCAACCAAATAGAATTTATATGCACATTCCAATTTTATCTTGTCCTAATTCTAATGCCACCATCATTACAAACATAATCATAAGTATGTAATTTAAAGAAAGTGAACTCACTTGGCCATGGACACCAGTCTCTAGTAGTGGTAATGAGGAGATAAGAATTCTTTCGATTCAAAGTTTACCTAAATGAAAAAAATACCCAAATGAGTATTTCAAACCATAACTAATTCCAACTTATTAAATACAAACTCTTAAGTTCATAGTTTTCATGGTAGATGGAAATTCCAACTTAAAACGGCCATAACTTGGTCATTTAACTAGGAATTTTGCAAATAAGCTATCAATTTCTATCTACTTCGAAAGATCTATCTATTTATGATGTTATTCTTAAGTTTTGAAAACTTTTAGGTCTTGAAAAGCTTGGATCAGATCTGATTAGTAGCTAAAAATTGCATTTCTGAAATTGTTTTGTGAAACTTGCATTGTTCCTACCAAGTATATTATATGTGCATGCAATATGTATAAGTTATTATCATGAATGACATGATATGAGCTATCTATATGCATATCCTTAATGATTTTCGGTTAAAAAGAATTTTTTTTGGAAAACCTTTACTTTGCAACATCTTCAAGAACACTTAGTTGAGAAAAACTAGCTTTATCTCTTTGAAAATCATCCATATTTTTACTAAGATAAAGCCTTGATGACCTATATGCCTAATACCCTCATTATCTTAATAAAACTTTTCATTTTAGAGTTAGAAAATAGATGTTTAAATAGGGGTTTTACCTAGTTACGAATTTTACAAGATTTTAAGGAATGAGAATATTGTTTGATCCATGTTTTAAAACCTTTCCTTTGTTTTAGGATTATACCTTGATAAAATCCATTTATTCTTGTCAAAATTACGTTTTATTACCTCTGTTTCTGAGGCTTCTATTTTTCTATTAAAATCCTCATTTTAGCATTTGGAAATAGGTGTTTAAATGGGGGTTATTTCTAGATCCGATTTTTGAAATTTGTGTTTGGGATTATTTCTTGTGTAAAATTCATTTTATCTTTCTAAAATTAAGTCATAACCAAACCTACTCCCTAAGGCTTCCATTTTCTTAATAAAACTCTTGTTTTAAGGTTCAAAAATAGGTGTTTACTTGGCATTTCACCTTAGTTACAAATTTCAAGTTCTTATTGGGGTTGAATCAAGTTCTAACTTATTTTTTATAATTTTTTTTCTTATTTTGAAAATTGCTCTTAGTAAAACTAAGCTTAACTTATAAAAATCATTCCTCTATGATACCTATCCCCTAAGCTCTTCATATTTAATGTAAAAACTTCATTTTGAAGTTGAAAAATAGGTTTTCTAAATGGTTGTTTCTCAACATCTGAATTTCAAAAATAATTTTTTGTTGAAACTAAAATAGATCTTGAACTTTTTAACATATTCTCATTATTATCATGCTACTACAAGTCTTTTATGTATATAAGACAAAAATCTATGGCATTTATGGACTCAAAACAATAGATCTACTATATTATTCTGTGATGGATGCAAATGTAATATAAACATTATGTAGACGAGGTTAAAGAGAGAATATAGGCACAAAATATCAATAAGAACAACATATAGAAAAATAATAGTAAAACAACTTAAATATAGAGATCCACAACATCATGATGGCAAGAATATCATGCTTAAGTATTTCCACATCCCTAGCATAAAGCTCATGGGGATTTTAGTGGAATCACACATGTATGGTCTTGCCATTACATGTTTTATTGTAGTAGGGTCAAGATCGATTACCTATTTAGTGTATAGAGTAAGAAAACTTGAAGAAAAAGAAGTGTGTGTGTGTGTGTATAGGGAGGCGGAGCTCACGGTAAGGAGAGGAGGAGAGGAGAGAAAACTTTTCCAAAGTTTGATTTTAAGTGTAAAAATAGAGAAAGTGAAAAAGTGAAAGTATAAGGATGTTTATATAGGAAAAGAAATTAGGGTTTTGTTTTGTGTGATTAATTAATTAAAGAAAAAATCAAACAAATAAGAGAGAAGACATAGGGGGGCGGGCGTGGGGGCACCGTTTCTAGTAATAGGGGAGAGAGAGAGATTTGAGTTTGTTTTGTATAATAAAATTCAAATTTAATAAGTAATTTTAAGTAATAAAATGTATTGGAAAAGTAAATTTGTAAGGAAAATGATGTAAGATTGTAAGAATAGGTTGTAAGGATGAAAAATAAGGTACAAGTGGTTGTACTTAGTGAATAGTGTGATAGAAATCAAAAGTAGATTGCATATTTAAATTACCGGTAATAATGAAAATACAATAAAAAAGCTATAACTATAATTTTTATAAACAAAAAATTCTTATAATTATATTTTTTTAATTTCTTCAATTTTGGTTCTAAAGAGTCCTATATAATATTTTTCTATTTTCAAGTCCCGGAGATCGGTTTTCGAGAACAGATCCTTATCAGGTTCGAAACGATTGACTTTCTCTGAAACCTGATTTTTTTTTTAATGTTTTGATAAATTATTAAGGGCTATATTCTAGAGCTTTCTCATTTTTATTGTTCCAAGGTTTCGTTCTCGGGATTGCTAGACTTAGGGTTCGTAGGTCCAAACCAGCCTTAGGGTATCCTTTTGGGTTTCGGTTTCTGGTTCCAATCTCCGAAATTGAGTCTAGGTTGCTAAGAGAACGAGGGCTTACACCTGATTCGCTATTAATTGGTGATGGTCAGTTTAATTCATCACTATTTGGTGATAATCAAATTTAACTATTAACCAATATTAACTAGCATAAATCACGTGAACACATTAAGGAATATTGCCTTCTACCAATGGCCCATAAGCATGGGGCAAATCTGGATGGACGCTACCACCAGATAACCTCATTTATGGTAAGACTAAGTGTCCCACACATGTAAGTATGGGAGACAACTGATATGTAGACAGCGTAAATCTATATCATTTATGGCTTCGAACTCCCATAGATGTGTTGCTTGCATTCATTATGTATGCATTCATATTACGTATAGGTAGATTTGCATGCATGTTTAATTGATGCTTGATAACTTGCGTGACCGGTAACATTGAGGAATAAATTGACTGAGCTGTGGTTTCGCTCACTCCCCAAGAGTTTTTGTGTAGGAATAACGTTATCTAAGATTAGGCTAAGAATGTATGAAGAGTGCTTCTCTATCAAATCTTCATGAAATAAGAAAGCTAGGTTGCAAAGAATTTAGAATATAATTCTAAATAATTTGTACAAATAGCCGAGACTTTACATTTTGTAGGATTGGAACCCCAATTTTACTATTTGGTAAGAGATATCGATTCTCTGCAATCTTAGTAGAATGTAGAAAATCGGATTCCATAGTTAAGTTTCAATAATACTATTATAAGTATATATAACATTTGTAAGAGATATTAATAAATAAGTAGAGTATTTGTAACGCCCTAATCTGTTGGCATTACAACCCGCTACGTGTCCTCTCTTAATAGGACATGCTAAGGCTATAATTTCCAGAATTAACCTGAATAACTCCTGAATAACTCACAAGGTATAAAAGAAGACATGTGGTCCTCCTAAATAAATCATATGATAAGAATATAATCTCCATAATTAGCAACTAGATATTGTTGACATAACTGTAGGTCAACAAGTCAAACCATACTCTAAAACTATCACCATATGAAAACTCCAAATACAACTTAAAAATTCAATGAACAAAATATAAATTAGACATAAAAAGTCTTCTCTGATCCATCCTATATCAGCTATGACTATACAACTAGTCATCCGTAGGGTAGTCAGGATCGCTAACGCCATCCCCATCCTCATAGATGATATCAAAACCCGATAGATCATATATCACACTATCATCACCTGCACCTAAAATATAACAGAATGAGCGGCGAAGCCCAGAACGATAATATCCAATCCAGTTCAAACAAGGTTATGCACAAACAGCATGTATAAATAAATGCAACTGAACCAAATGCATACAACAGTTTATTATCTATTTTAGTCTAGCAAAACAACACAGTTCATAATCCAGTATACATAAATCCTGAACTCAGAGTAACTCATACTCTACTATAAAAATAACCAACTGATTTTGAAAATATGTAATCATATATACATATATGGATGAGTGGGTACTCCCCAAACATCCCAATTCCTGAACACCTAAATTCTACCGGAATCATATCTTAGCACGAGTCTACTCGGGACAACCTCACACTAAGATCATCAGGGTGCTTCACCAGTATCACTGTCTGCCAGGTCTCTACTGGTCAAATCCAACCACAACCAGAAAAACAATTATTAAGCCAAATAGTTATTAAGTTCATTATGCAATTTTGTTCCTACATCCATTCACAAAATTCTAATCTACAAGTACATACATCAAACAATGGATTGGTTGTACCTTTCTAAATCTCAGGAATCTAAATCAAATCCTCAGAACCTGATACCAACAACAATAAAGTTGACCTAAACTCCACAAACTCCTATATCCACACCAATAACAGTTTCACAAACTCCAAATGTCCTGTTACAACATATATATATATATACACGTCAACAGATATGATCGCATTATCAAAATACCCTAACCAACATGAATTCTCCAAAAATTCTAACCTAAAAAGAAATCTCTGCTATCTGCATTGTCTATTCCGATCAAACTCCACAAACACCAATTATTTCACCCAAATCCCTAATATGCACAACAATAAGAATGTATGAGGATTATTTAATTCGTATTTTGTTCGAATCCATCATAGAGGAGATTTATTTACTAGTTTGAATCACTAAAACCCATCTCGAATTCACCAATTCACAATCTCACACGTGCTAGTGTTTTTCTCCAAAAACCTTCATATAAAAATTCAACCAAACCCTAAGAAACTTGTATAAATTTGTATAAAATCCCAATGAGAAGGTTAGGATTACTAACTTTGGATCAGAAAATACTCTCCCGATGATTTTCCAAGCATAAATCTCCAAGAACACTCCAAAACTCTCTTACATGAAGGAGAAAATAATATAAAAGAAATCTGTCGAAAATGTTTTTCGCGTCTCGTATTTATAGAAATTTGGTCATACGCCTGCCTTACGCTGGCGGTATACCTACAGATCTTGCCGGCTTACACCATACGCTGGCAAATCTTCACGAATGCCGACAGCGTTCGTCGGGCTTTGATTTCCAGAATTCAAATTCTCCCTTCATACGTCGGCAATCTTTGCTCTACGCCAACGGCTTCCATGCCAGTGTTGAGAAGAAACCCTAATGAACGCCGGCAGCTTTCCTCCCAGTGTTAAGAAAAACGCTACTGTTCCCATCCTACGTCGTCTCTAAGCCGGTGGCTTAGATTCTCCAGGAGGCGGCGTACAGTCTGTTACAGAGTATGCGGGCAATTTAAAAACTAGGCTGTCGGCGTTCTTCATCAGAAATGCCGGCCTTCATTGCAGAAAATAATGAAATTGATCCAATTGATGTCAATCTGTTTCAACACATAATTGATCAACCTTAACTTATTTTCTAACATCAATATAATGGCCTCTTAATATTTGGTAACTTGTGAATACTTATCACTTATATTTACTTTGTATATCACATTTATCTCCTCCTAAAAGAATTTTCGTCCTCGAAAATTTACCTGAATTATTGAAATATATTAGGATATCTGGATCTCATGTCCTCTTCCAGCTCCCATGTAGCTTAACGTTCTGTTTGATTTGTCCACTGATCCCAAACATATCTGATAACTTTGCTCCTCAAAATTTTCTCTTTAGAATCAATAAATTTTATGGGCTTTTCCACTGTAGTAAGATTTGGTTGAACATCTAATGGTTCAAGAGCAATGACTTCATTCGGATCCCGGACATACTTTCTAAGCATTGACACATGGAACACATTGTGTACCCCCTCTAGGTCAGGCGGTAAGGCCAATTTGTAAGCCATGTCGCCTATCCTTTCCAATATCTCGTACGGTCCTACGTATTGAGGGTTTAATTTTCCTTGTAGTCCAAATCTGACAACCCCTTTTGTTGATGATATCTTGAGCAATACATGCTCACTCACTTCAAATTCCAAGGGTCTTCTTCTTTTGTCTGCATAGCTCTTTTGTCGACTCTGAGCAGCTTGTAACCTCTGTCTGATCAAACTGATTTTATCGACTGCATCCTGAACCAACTCAGCTCCCAACATTTGTCTTTCACCTACTTCATCCAGTGAATAGGTGATCTGCACTTCCTACCATACAACGCTTCAAATGGAGGCATACCGATCGAAGCTTGATAGCTATTATTATATGAAAACTCTACTAAAGGCAGATACTCATCCAAGATCCTTTAAAGTCCAACACACACCCTCAACATGTCTTCTAAGGTCTGAATAGTCCTTTCCGACTGACCATCTGTCTGTGGGTGATAAGCTGTACTGAATACCACTTTTGTTCCAACGCCTGATGTAGACTCTTCCAAAACCTTCCACAAACCTCATGTCTTGATCTGATATAATGGATACCGGCACTCCATGCAACCTCACAATTTCTTTAATGTACAACTGAGCTAACCGTTCCAACTTATACCCGTCTTGATAGGTATGAAATGAGCTGCTTTCGTGAGATGATCCACAATAACCCAAATCGAATCAAACTTCTCTTTCGTCTTGGGTAAAGCGGAAACGAAATCCATTGTGATGTGTTCCCACTTCCACTGTGGTATTGGCAATAGTTTCAACTCTCCTGCCGGTCTCCGGTGTTCGATATTTATCATTTGACACATGTGACACTTAGAGACGTATTCTGCAATTTCCTTTTTCATGTTATTTCACCAATACAACTTTTTCAAGTCTTGGTACATCTTGTTCCCTCCCGGATGTATGGAATAACTAGAATAGTGTGCTTCCTTTAGCAGTTCTTTCTTTAAATCTCCTTGAATCGGCACACATAACCTTCCTTTGTGCGGCAAAATACCTTCATCGTCAATAAAATTCTGGTGCTCGCTCCTTTTCCATTCTTCTCTTGATCTCCAATATACTGTGATCATCTGACTGACCCATTTTAATTATGTCCACAAGAGTAGGTTGTATTCTCATGTTAGCCAAAAGTTCACTTACTTGTCTTGTGACTATCTCTAATCCGAATTTCCTCATATCATCAATCAGATACCGTTCTGTAGTAACCATAGCTGCCAAATTCTCTACCCGCTTCCTGCTCAACGCATCTACCACGACATTTGCTTTCCCTGGGTGATACTGCATGTTAATGTTGTAATTAATTCTAGCCACCTTCGCTGTCCCCATATTCAATTCCCACTGTGTGAATATATACTTGAGACTCTTGTGATTTGTGTACACTTTACATCTCTCGCCATACAGATAATGTCTCCAAAGTTTCAAAGCGTGTACAACTGCCGCTAGTTCCAAGTCATGTGTAGGATAATTCGTCTCGTACGGTTTCAACTGTCTCGAGGCATATGCAATAACCCTACCCCCTTGCATCAAAACACATCCTAAACCCTGAAGCGAGGCATCACTATAGATTGCATATTCCTCACTACTCACTGGCAATGCTAACACTGGTGCCTTTACTAATCTGTCTTTCAACAACTGGAAACTGCTTTCACACTTCTCGCACCATTCGTACTTAATTCCTTTCTGTGTCAACCTCGTCAAAGGACTGGCAATCTTGGAAAAATCTTCCACAAATCGCCGATAATAACCTGCCATTCCTAGAAAACTTTTGATTTCTGACACAGTTTTAGGTCTTGGCCATTCAACCACTGCTTTGATTTTCTCGGGGTCTACCGATATTCCACTTCCATTTACTATATGCCCCAAGAATGATACCTGCTCCAACCAAAACTCGCATTTCGAAAGCTTGGCATATAACCGCTCCTCTTTCAACCTATTCAAAACCAATCTTAAATGTTCTTCATGTTCTTCCTTATTCCTCGAGTATACCAAAACATCATCTATGAATACTACCACAAACATATCAAGGTATTCTCTGAAAATTAGGTTCATTAGATCCATAAACACTGCTGGAGCATTCGTTAATCCAAAAGGCATGACCACGAATTTGTAGTGTCCATACCTCGTCCTGAAAGTAGTTTTCTGAATATCCTCTGCCTTTACCCTCAATTGATGATATCCAGATCTCAAATCAATCTTAGAGAAAAATGAAGCTCCTGCTAACTGATCAAACAGGTCGTCAATCCTTGGTAACGGGTACTTACTCTTTATTGTCACCTGATTTAACTCCCTGTAGTCTATACATAACCGCATGCTTCCATCTTTCTTCTTAACGAATAGTACTGGAGCTCCCCATGGCGATACACTCGGTCGTATAAACTTTTTCTTTAGCAGATCATCCAACTGCGCCTTAAGCTTTGTCAACTCGGTAGGAGCCATCCTATAGGGTGCTTTTGATATCGGTGTAGTTCCTGACACCAAATCTATCCCAAACTCCACTTCCCTCATAGGTGGTAATCCAGGTATCATCTGGAAAAACTTCTGGGTACTCGCTCACAACCGGTATATCTTCACTTCTTCCACTATCTGTTTATCTTCCTTTATCATCGATGCCAAAACTGATTTACCCCACAACTCATAAGTTGGTAGTACTGGGGGTCTTTATACCACTAACTTATACTCAAACTGATCTCCATCAGGTAAATCAAACCCTATCACTAGATGATGGCAATCTATAACAGCATGATATTTTGCTAACCAGTTACTTGTAAGCCCTAGAAAATTTCAGTAACTAATTTCAAGATGAACTTTGAAAATAAACCCTAAAAATCACTCTAAATTAAAATCGAATTTAAACTAGTTCAAAAACACGAGCGAATCCAGAAATTTCCGAATCTTGAGAAAAATTAGAATCTTAAAAAAAAAAAAAGAACTCATCATACTTCAATTCCAAAACCACTACGTACGACAATTTTCATACGTGACTCGACTTATAAAATCGGTAATATAGAACCCAAAAACAAATTATTAAAAGTAAATAACGATTAACTTTCGGAAATGAAACCCAATTCAAGAATTTCAAAAACGTTAAAAGATATTAAATACTTACAAAAATGAAATGTAAAATAAATTTCTCAAATTAGATATGTTGTATAAACATAAAATATCAGTTTCCAAATTGGCAAGGATCTAAACTGGAAAATCACCCAGAAATCCTAAGTGGTATACAATAGTTTAAGTCTGGCAATCTAGCACCCTAACCCTAGAGGCCGAGATGTAGTTTAAATATGTAGAATAGCTCCTAGTAATATAAGTTTGTTTAAAAATATCAAATTGTTAAATTTTTGACCTATTTCGAACCCGTTCGGATACAGACTTCGAAAAGCGGTCCCGGAGCTCGAGATATAAAAAATATACCAATAGTACCGTTAGACTCATAATTTCATAAGATTTTCAAATATATCGGTTATATAATTTTTCGGGTTATAAAAGTCACAGTTATAACCTTTTTATCGTATTTCCATTATTACTGGTAATTGATTAGTCTTTTGCACTATTCACTTTTATTTCATTACACAATTTTATTATTCTTATAAAGCTTTATTCTTAATAAATATTTTATATATTATAGAATTTTTTTTTCTAAAATTTAATTAGTTCGGGCTTTTACGGGATCAGATTCTGTTTAAGACTCGATACTAAAAATAAAATAAAATAATTTAATAATTGAAAAATATTTAAAAATATTTTAATTTTCATAAAATATTTTTTTAGAATTTTTCGATTATAAAAATATCATTCATAGCCTATATTCGCGTATTTTGATCATACCTATAACATATTTATTAAAATACTAAAATAATTCAAATAATTATTTAATTTTAATTATGAAAAATCTGATACAAATATTTGGAATAAATTTTATAATTTTATTTTATTTTGTTTTATTTTATTAAGAAAGTACTTTTACAACCCATACTTTCAAGTACACCTTACACATATCTTCCTTTTCACTTCAATCTTTTTACACTTCATTATATCTATTCATGGCAGATTTTGACTCCTTTATGGCTGCCATTGTCCTTTATTTACTCCTATTTTGACTAAATTAATTATATTATACTCCTTCTTAAGAAAGCTACATTACACAATTCAAATTCAAGTCAAATTTCAACAAAATTTCTCTCTCTCCCTCCCACATAATTCACGAGCCCCCTCCCTTGCTGCCTTGTTTTATTTTTTCTCTCTCTTTTATTCAATTAATACACTCATTTTCTCTCTCTCTCTCCCTTCATTTACTCCTTCTTCCTTTTTCATTCCTTAACCTTTTCTCTCTCTTTTCTCCTCTCTTTTCTTCTTCTTCTTACTCTTGTTCTTCAAAGAACAAGCTGCCTCCTTCTTCTTCCATGAGCTCCCACACATATTTTTAAAGATTTCTAAGAAAATCTTCTTGCCAAAGCTCCATAGGTGATATAGGTAAAGTGTAATGGAAGTTTCATGCTTCAAATGATCTTTCATAAGCTTAATAGCTTAGGATGATAATGCCAAAAATGAAACACTCCTCTTCTCCACTATTATTATCTTGTATCATGATTATTTTCTTGTTTAAAGTTGATATATTTTGTAGATCTAACTTTTTGTGGCTTTGATTTTCGTTTATGCCATAGATCTTGTTATTTAAGTTGTTATTTTTGTCATTTCTTATGATTTATACATAGATCCATCATTCACATAACTATTATAGTGATTCATGCATTTATAACTAGATCTAGTTGTTTTTAGGATCATATATGCATTAAACTTTTGTTTTATGTTCATAAATAACTTGTAATAGCATGATGATAGTAGGAAAGTTGTAGAAAACTCAAGATCTATTTTATTTTCAACAAAAATCATTTTTGAAAATTCGGATGAAAATGGAACCATATTTAGAAAAGTTGTTTTTCAATTTCAAAATGTGTATTTTCATTTAAAATGAAGGGCCTAGGGTATAGATAACATAAATGAGTGATTTTAATGAGTGAAGTTTAGATCTATGAGTTTATAGTTTACTACCATGGTTTCTTTTAGATCTATGTTCATATTAAGTATAGATCTTAGTTTTGAACTCAAACAAAATTGTGAAATTCGTATTTTGGCAAGACCCCTATTTAAAAACCACTTTCCAAGTGTCAAAATGTAATTTTTACTTAAGAAAATGAAAGCTTAATATATGTATATCATCAAGACTTCTTTTTACAAAAATCAAAAGTGATTTTCAAAAGTTATTTTCAAAATAAAAATCTTATTTTCGATTTAGGTCAAGACATATTTTAAAAACATGTTTTCCAACTCAAAAATGAAGATTTTATTCAAGATATGAAGGCTCTTAGGATAGGATATGTAAGGAATGGATTTTTATAAGTTTAGATAGATCTTATCAAAATATGTCCAAAAATAAATTTTGTAATTCGGATCCCAACCAAGACCAATTTTGAAAACCTATTTTTCAACTTCAAAACAAGACTTTTATTAAAGAAATGGAAGCCTTAAGGTATAGGTTTGATAGGAAATGGTTTTTGAAAGACTAAATGAGTTTTACAAAGAAAACAAGCTCAAATGAATTTCTCAAAATTCGGATTTGAAAATAGCCACAATTCAAACACTTATTTCCAAATGCCAAAATGATAATTTTGATAGGAAAATGGAAGTCCTAGGGTATATATATAATATAGACCAAGTTTTGATAAGGATAAAAGAAGTTTATCAAAATATAATCTTAGAATAACAAATGGTTTCCAAGAATAGGTTAAACAATGTTTTCATTCTTTAAAATTTTGTAAAATTCGTACTTAGGCAAACCACCTATGTAAACACCTATTTTCTAACCCCAAAATGAAGGTTTTTATTGAAATAATGAAGGTGATGGTTATATGGATCATCAAGGTTGAGTTTTGATAAAATAAAGTATGATTTTGCAAGAAGAAAGACTATTTTTCTTAAGTCTAGTAAAATTCAAAGTTTTGCAAAGTAAAGGTTTTCAAAAAGAATTTTTGATATTATATGTATACATGTAGGTAGATCATCTCATAATCTTCATGACAATAGCTTGTAGGTAATACATATATGCATGATGCATTGTAGAAACAAAGTATGAAAATTGAGTTTATCCAAAATTTGTAAATTCGGATGATTTCCAAACCATGCCTTAAAAACCCATTTACCAACTCCAAAACTTGTGTTTTATATGAAAAATGAGGAGTTTAAGTCATAGGTATCATCAAGTAATGATTTTGATAAATTAAGATGGGATTTGCTAAGAAAAATATATAGAACAATGAGTAGAAATGAAGTAGGAAAAATTTGAGTTGTTGTCATTTTAGGAAATTCGTAACAATGGAACAATGGCATGAAAACTCATATTTTCCAAACTCAAATTAGAATTTTTATCAAGAAATGAAGTCCTTAGTGGCTAGGCATGGTTGAGCCTTAATTTTCTAAGTACCAAATGATTTTTACTTAAAGGAATCACTCAAAACAATTTTTACAAAATTCGGATTTTGGAATCAACCCTACTTGAAAACATGTTTACAAAGTGTAAAATGGAAATTTTTATGTAGAAATGAAGGTCATAAGTAATATATATAATGAAGATTAATTTTAACAAAAATAATTATATTTTCTTAAGTAATAAATCCAAAACAAATGGAAATGATCAAAGAAAACTAGACTTTTCATAAGTAGTTGTTATTATGGTCTTGCAAAATAAAAAGTTATAAAATTTCCTTTTAGCAAAAATCATCAAGATCATGCATACATTAAACTCATCTCATGTCATTCATGTTAGGAAATCATCATATTGCATGTATAGCTAATTATATAGTAGAACATTACAAACATTTACAAAACTATTTTTCGGAATCGGAAACAGTTACTGATCAGATCTGATCCCTCTATTCTGAGACTAAATGTTTTCAAAACTTGAAAATAATATTAGAATAGATAGATCTTTCGAAGTAGATAGAAATCGATATATAATTTGCGAATTCCGAGTTAAAATGACCAAGTTATGGCCGTTTTAAGTTGGAATTTCCGCTTAGAAGAATTACGAATTTGATAGTTCGTATAAAATCGTTTGGATTAGTTTGAGTTGAAATACTTATTAGAGTATTTCTTCCTTTTTAGGTGATCCCGAATCCGACGATTCCCTACCACTGGATTACTATTACTGAAAGATCGGTGATCCAATGGCTGAGTGAGTTTTCTCCTTATTTTGTTACCTTGTTTGTACTTGTAGTTAGTCGCATTAGAATTATAGGAACAAGATAAAAATCGATATGAATGGGGATGGGATATATGATGAGATGTGATAATGTATGCTAAAGAATACTAAAGCTTCGACCATGATTCGATTGGATAACTGCACTGTTCATATTATTTCTGTTATGTGTGTGATATTGGTTGGTTACTCTAAAGAATGTATGAATATTTTGACCTAAGTAAAAATTAAATTGGTCATGCATCGCATCGGACATATTGCATTGGTAGCATGCTACTCCTACGCAGGTCGATCGGTATAGTCCGAGGACTCGTTGGGATGACGAACCCAGTATCAGAGCTCATTAGGGGTACTAAGGCGCATGTGAATGCATTCCTCGGATGAGCCTAGCCGAGTCAAGTGCTAAGAGCCGAGGGCTTGGGGACTAGCTGCGGTCATGTAGACTTCAATACCATTCCTAACCCAAGATATGGAGGGCGTAAATCCGTTCTGTGTGTGTGTTCCGGATACCCATACATAATTGTTTGCTCATGTGTTTTTTCATGCATAGCATATGATTGATTATAACTTGTCTGTTATGGTACAGAGTTAAGGGAATTCTCACTAAGCTAGTGTAGCTTATACCCCAGTAGTTGTTTAAATGAGCAGGTTATCTCAAGAATGCTAAGTGGGGACCGAGATGGTTGAAGCCGAGAATGACTTCGGGATTTCGGCAATGAATAAGAATGATTGGAATTATCAGCTAGTTTATTGATTTGCCTTGTAATAGTTTTATGTAGGGAAGTCTTTAGATGAATGTAATTGAAGTATATTATGTTTTGGTATTTGGAGTATAGTAAATTGAATTTCCTTTACATTGTTACTCAAGTTATATCAACATGAAATGTATCATTCCGATGTGTCTCCTCCATGTGTTAGATGCCTTGTACATAGTATAGAAGCCTTCACGTGACATGGGTGGTCATTCTTAGGCTTTAATATTATGTACGACGGACTGCCACGTTTAGTGTACCCTTCGGGGCTTGACACTACTCCCAGAATAATATCAAAATACACCATATCAATCATAATCAAATCAACAGGCAGATATCTATTTTCTATCATAATATCTACAGATCTACAAACTCTATCCAAAACAGATCCAGAACCCAAAGGAGTACAAACAGATACATCAGACATGATCTCCACACATAAACCACATGTACTCACAAAAGATTCAGATATGCATGAGAAGCTAGCACCAGTATCAAACAAAATATAGGCACTATGTTGTAGTATAGATAACATACCCGCAACAGTGTCTATAGAAGCTGTCTCATTCCTTTGAAGAGCATAAATCTTAGTTGGTGCTCGCTGACTCTATCCATAGGAAACTCTGCCCAACTGTCCCTCTTTGTAGTCCACTGCTCTATGCCCTCTCTGACCACATTTAAAACAGAAAACCTGTGGAACTGTCTTTTCTGTGCAAACATTACTTTTGTGTCCCAACTTTCCACATGAAAAACATGCGTTCTCTGTCCACTTGCAGTCCCTTACGTCATGTGGCCCAAGGCATCTAGGGCATCTCTTATCAGAACTCTGCCCTACAGATCTGTATTGCTGCACAAATGGTCGTTTTCCCTTATCCTGGTTAACAATATTAACAACTGGTCTCTTCCCCAGATATACTTGATTTTTTGATGGTTCCTGACTCCTGATTCTGCTCAAACCCTGCTCGATCATTTTAGCTTTTTTCACAACCGCTGCATAACTGCTCAGATCCATCAAGTTCACTTGGTACTGTATCTTCGGTTCCAATCTAGTGATGAATCGGCTAACTTTTGCTTCCTCACTTTCTTTCAGTGCATCAGGTAGAAACCTCATTAATCTGTGTAACTCAGCCTCATATTCTTCAACTGAAAGCTTTCCTTGCTACAGCATATAATAGTCTTGCAACATCTTTTGCTTAATGTTGTCGGGGAAGTATTCTTTGAAGAAAGCCTGGTGAAACATCTGCCATGTGATCATCCCTGACATGTGCCTCTTAGTACTCGCCCACCAGTTATTTACCCTACCAGACAGCACATATGATGCATACTCTACCTTCTTGTTCTCAGGAATGTCTAGTGCTACAAATGTTTTCTCCACTTCCTCTATCCACACCTAAGCTTCCAATGGTTTTCCTGACACTGGCTCAAACTTGTGTACTAAATCTACAAACTTGTTAAGGCTTAACACATTTGGATGTCGAGCTCCATTTCCCCCATTTCCATTCAACCTTTGTGTCTCCTGCTTCCAAGCATCAGTATTTTGTTGGATTATCTGCATGTCCTTCCTCATATCCTGCTGCTGCTGACCCACCACTCCTATCAGGGCATGTGCCTATATTTTGAAATTGAGTGGTAAAATGTAAGAATTAAAGAAACATTGATGGAATTAAATTCTAGCTAGCAGATATAAACATGAAGATGGGTCAATAGGGTGTAAAGAATCAAAAACAAGAAGAAAAAGAGTGACAGAGAACCAATGGATGCATGGATAAAAAGGAGATAGTGATTCGGCTAACTTTCGAGGACGAATGTTTCTTTTAGGAGGGGAGAAATGTAATATAAAGATAAATAAATTATAAAGAAGGGCAAGTTTGTCATTTGATATAAAATAAGAGGGTTTTATGATCAATCCTAAAGTATATAAAAGGATTATTAAGAAGGGTCAAAGAGTCAAAGGATATTAAATAAGAAGATTTTATGGTCAAAGTTGAAATATAATTTTATTGTGTTCACATAGCCAAAAAAAAAAAAAAAACTTGATTAAGAATGGATTTTGGCAGCCTAAATTGGATATGAACCTAGGGTTTTTCCTAAACAACATATCTCTATAAATATACCCTTGACCTACGAGTTTGCCACACCATTCTTCAGTCAAAACCTTAAGAGATTTGGAGTACGTTTAAGACATTTGAAAACCGCCAGCTTATATATTCTTTCTTTGTCAACAAAAATCTAATTTTAATACAATTTTGGTCACATGATATACACATGACAGAAGATCAAAAGTCACGAATCCTTATATATTCTTTCTTTGTCTTTTCTCCAACAAAACCCTAAACCTAGATTCTTATCCTTTGAGAGTTTATAGCCGCCAAAGGATTTAAAAGTCCATATCAGAATTGGAAAACATACATATCGATTGAAGGAGATTCAAAATCTAGAAGCGCAACACTAGAGTGGTTTTGGAGAATATCAGATTCAAATCCAATTGAAGGAGAAAGATTTAAAAAATTAGGGTTTCTTATTTCAATCAAGTTCTACAAATTATAGTTATGTATGAATTTGTCCTATCTCTATAGATTCAAAGTTATAAACTTTTATAAGGGATCTATTCATGGAAGATTATATATATATATATATGTATGTGTGTATGTATGTTGTGAAGGATTGTGGAGATCAAGGAAGATTTGAGGAGCAATTGATGTTAGGGTTTCTATGAAGTAAAAACAAAATTAACAGGTGAGTTAAGATTTGGTTAGGGTTATGGTATTAGGCTTAGGGTTTGACATCATGATTACAATTGAATTTTAATTGCGACATATATTGATATACAGGAGTATTGTGAGATTAGGGTTCCATTTCAATTAAAGTTTCTGTTGAGTAGATTTGGATTGGAAGCAAATCCAGGTACATCCTTAGCTTGTTTGCTGCTTATGCGTGATAGGTTTAGAATTTATAACCTGATTAACGAATATACGACCTTAATTGAAATTGAGTGTTGGTTGTGAGTGGTTTCGACTAGAGTAGAACTCATGGTGAGGCCATGGTGGAGGGTGATCTCTAGTGAGATAACCTGATGATCCTTGTGTGAGGTTGTCCCGAGTGGACTCGTGCTTGGAGATGATTCTGGTAGATTAGGAGTCGTACTTTCGAGCTTTGGCTAGACATGCAAATTGTATATATGTATATATTATAATATGTGTTTCAGAATCTGAGTTATTCCAGGTTTGGGTTTATATCATGAGTATTCCTAAACTGTGTTGGTTGCAGCTAATGAAATGATAAATTAATTTGTGCTTGTTGCATTAGAAATTATAAGTTGTATGTGATATTGTGTTATGTATGATCATGTGCATGTACTTGTGGTTTAGATGTACTAGGCCTTTGTGCTCAATCCTTTATTTTTTTCAGTTATAGTGATGAAGACATTGTATATGATCTTTTGGGTTATGATCTGTATATAGATCATAGGGATGATGATAGCGGTCCAGATTACCGTGTTGAGGAATAGATTCAATATAGAATTATATGAGAAGAATTTTAAGATCATTTACAATATTTGAAACTATATTAAGAATTTATATGTTAAAAAGGATTTTCAAAATTTTATGTATTTTGGATTTGTTGGCTTTGGTTTCACCAACATTGTTTGGATCAACAAGATGTTTGAAAAGATTGTTATTTACAAGTTTTATAGGATTTGAACTTTTTGTTGTATCCTTTGAGAGAGTTATGGAGAGTATATTTTATATGTTTTAAATTGTGGTGTTAGAATGTTATAGCCTTTGCGTGTCCTATTTAATAGAGGACACGTGGTGGGTTGTAATTGCCAACAGGTTAGGGCATTATAGCTTATTTCCTTAATTTCATAACCTTACTCAAAGAATCTATAACCTAATCATAGATCTACGAAAAGAAGTCAACACACCTATCTTCTTTGTTTATAATTCAATGAAACCTTCAAACTCAGCTTTCTCCTCAATTTCTAATTTCTCCAAAGTTCCTTCAATACGTATATAAAATCTCCAATTAACAATTCTATTTACAACAACAAATAAATTTCATTTAATGATAAGATTAGATGGATCCTTACTTAACTAGAACTTGCAGATCTTGATTTGAAATAAAAACCTAAATTCAAACAAATAATTAACTACGATCATAATCCTATAATTTGCTAATATCGAGAAATTACAAATTCTAAGATAGATCTTACCTTTAATTGATCCTATATTCTACTAGATCTCGAAAAAAATAGATCTTGAATAAGAATACGGTTCTTCTTCGAAAGCTCCTTCAAAAACCACAAGCAAAATCTAAGAAAGATGTGAATTTCTTGAATCTTGAAAAATCATGATTAGGTCTTCTTACTTGAACCAAAATCTTAATCTCCTCTTGATGAAAAACTCACAATAGATCTTTTTAGAGAGGTTTCTAGGTCTAGAAAGAAGAGGAATAGGGTAAAGATATAAATAAACTTTTGTGACCTTTCAATTTCCATAACAGTACTTTGGAAACAAAAAGACAAGAAACCCTTCAATTCTTATGACAACACAGGAAACGAAAAGACACCTCATGTATTATATGCTTGCCATATAATACACATAAATAAAACTTATAAGGATGGACCATAAAACCTCTTATTTTTCAACATATGACAACCTTTGCCCTTTATCATAATTTATTGAAGATTTACTATTTTTAAAAACTTGTTGACCATCATCAATGTGAGGGTTGATAATAATATCTCATTTATTAGGGTTGACCATATGACCCTCTTATTTTATAACAAATGACAAACTTGCCCTTCTTTATAAAGTATTTATCTTTATATTACATTTCTCCCCTCCTAAAAGAAACTTTCGTCCTCGAAAGTTACCCGAGTCACTATTTCCTTTTTTCCATGCATCCATCAGTTCTCTGTCACTCCTTTTCTTCTTCTTTCTGATTCTTTACACCATATTAACCCATCTTCATGTTTATATCTGCTAGCTAGGATTTAATTCCATTGACGTCTCTTTAATTCTTAACTTTTACCACTCAATTTGGATTCACTTCCTCCGTTACTTCACAACACCTCTTGACTATAACTTAAACTTATTAACAATATTCATCAAGAAATCTTGCCTCGACCTCATTGTATTAAATTTTCAATTTAGTTTCCTCGAGCAATGTTTAGAAAGCTGAAAATCTCATAACTATAGTTCCCAATTTAAATTCCAAAAGTCAAATCTTACATTAGCCTGGAGCTCCAAATGTCACTGTGTTACTTGTACTTCCATTGATTCAACTTAGTTTTTATCCTTATTGTTCCATATCAAAAAATAATTTACATCACTTGCATATCATTCATCTAATCTCAAAATACTCATTAACTAATCATACTTCTTCCAATATGTTTTCTCAATCTCCAATATATTTCCCTATATTTTCCATCAATATATACATGAAGATTAAAATTAATACTTATGTCCTTAAGTAAACATTTAAACTCATCGAATGACTTCTAACTCTCCTTTGACATCATTACTCTAACGTTCCAATAATTCTTTGATATTTAGATTACTAATGCACTTTGTCTCCAGGGTTTCACCATACAAATCCATTTATTGACCCAATATTATGTGATTGTTCTTCACTTGGATTTGGTATCCTTATATAATATTAAATCTACTTCTCAACAAAAGATTTTCTTTGATTATATATTTTTATCTTAGTTCACAAATCAATCATTACATCCTCTAAAACAAATGTAGATTGAACTGTAGAAAACTCAATCCAACTCATTAACACAATCAAACCATTATACTTTATCTCTAATTACTACCATTTCCATCGAAACTTCGTTAGGACATAGTCACCTTATAATCCTTCAAATAACAATCAGAAACTCAAATCATGAAATTTAAGATTTTTCAACTCTATTCTAATGATCAAACCTTACATTTACTTTGTTATTTCAGATGATCATAACATCTATGTCTCTATTGGTTAATCAAATTTTTTTTTCATTATTGTCAGACACCATAGTTAATTCATAATTTTTTTTTACCATTTGTGCCATTCCAATTGTCTCCCAAACTTGTATAAGTACTTTATATAATGATTTATATATGTCGTCTCATATATACTTTTCTAAGATCCATCCTAAAACCCATCATCATATATTAGTTCAGATGTCATTATCGTCCGTCGTTCATAGATTACTCATACCTTACAATTCACTAATATCACATTTCTTTCTTGTAACTACTATTCCACATATACATTCATATCTATATAAGATTTAACTATTCTCTTATTTAATGATAATTCCAATCCTTCTCATCTAATCTTAAATATAATCTTTCTCACTTACTTTCATTCTTCAACATGACCTTTGTCACTTACTTTCATGTGTCTACTAGGCTACAATATGATTGTTAACCATCTATGAAGATTTTCTTTATACCTCCAGTTTCTTCTAATCAACTTTAGTCATCTTTCTTTCGCCTCTAACTCCTATCTACATATCATCTTTAATATTGTCATCCTATCTCAGTAATAGTCTTTATTTCTCTCTCATTTCACCAATCATTTTCTTACAGTTTTGACCCTTCATTGTCATACTAATACTTGTTATCTTAAACTTTACCGTAAATTACTTTGAATACTCCTCCAACAACTATATTAGCATTTTCTTCATCCTTACACTTGCCGATAACTTTAAGCGGTTATTTATTTCCATACTTCCTTCAAACACCATATTTATTCCACTTCATTATATAAAAGAAATGAAAGAAAAACCATAATATATATATATATATATAATTGTATTAATTTGGTTGTTATGCTCCTAATAAATTTTAATAGATGAGTTATTCATTGGTATATTTCACTTGCTGGTATTATCATTATTTAGACTTTTGTCGTTTTGATTCTCGATTTTTTTTTTTCATAATCATTTTACATTCTTCCTTTTTTATTTAAGTTGATTTTATGAGTTTACCATTTCATTAACAATTTTGACCTTTGCCATAATTGACAACTTTTATTACATCTGTTATTAATGTTAATGTTATAGATATAAGGTCAACCAATTCTCATAGTTATTTCTTATTTTTTTCTATCATAACTATAATTTTATTTTGTCTTTTCTTCACTCATTTAGTTATGTTATACATTTATACATGTATATATATATATTCTCATATATTTTGTTGTTTTGCTTGTAATAAAAAAATAATTTAATTTAATTTTTTTTATTATATCATAAATTTGATAGTGAGAGGGGCTGACAAATATCAAGAGTAACTAAACTGATCGGTACTAAACTAACATATGACTTGAATTTTAAGATAGACTCAAAATAACATGACTCAAAACAAAAAGGTTAGACATGATAAGAATGGAGATGACACGATTTGACAAAGCATGATAAAACAACAGACAATACTTACTAAACATAACATTTATAGAATAAAACAAACCATGAACTCGTCAGTCCCACTTCACATTTTCTTGTATTAGATTCATTGTTATTACATGTTTGTATACTAATTGAAGATTCAAATTACTATAATTAATCTTAATCCTTGAATTTTATAAGTTATCATTATTTAATCGTCACTACCACTATGGAAATTTAGTATGGTAGTTCTCATTTTCATTCTCTTTTATTTATGGCTCTAATATTTTACCTGTGTTATTTGTTATTTAAAATCTTTGGAGATGCTTATAATTTTTTTTTATCCTTCTGCCTTTTGAATTTGCATCATTTAATTCAAATAATGCTTCTTCTTCTTCTTCTTTTTTAACTTTTCTTTGAATTTCATAATTAACAATCATTAAAGATTTGTGTCATTAAGGATTTGTTGACTATCATTAAAGATTTGTTAACTATTGTAGGTTGTCTCTTGGTTAACTTAAGAGGATGTTTCAATAATTTATTTCATTAAATTAATTTTGGAATTTATAGTCATTAAAATTGTAACGGTTGAGTTCTAAATTTCTTTATGTAAGTTACGATTATTAATTTATGTATTTATATATTCTCTTTAACTTACTCTAGTCATTATTGTTTTGTCTATTACATTTCATTAAATGTCATTAACTTCTTGTATAAACATGTATATGTATGATAGTAGAATCTTAAAAGGTGTTAAGTTTAGTAAGAGGGTATTTTGGTTTTATAAATTATCATTTCTAGATTTTTGTTGAGCTTTATTTGTTTTATTAATCACTTTTCTATGTATTTAAGGGAGCAACAACAAAAACAAAAATAAAATTACAATTATTCCAAGGAAATACATGAAAATAATTACAAAAACATAATGACATAAATGAAATAAATATAATACTTATAAGCAATAAGCTATAATGAAAGAAACAATAAGAAATCATAATGAAGAGGTCAACCTAGAAAATTTTCATTAAAAGAAACAACTCTATGCTTTCCATAGCTACTAACTTTCCCGTGATCTACCCCCTCTCTTCATCTCACCGTCCTAAGGAGTTCATAACCTAATTTCCCTAAAGATCATAAACCTATGCTCTGATACCAAATAAGTTGTAACGCCCTAATCTATTGGCATTACAACCCGCCACGTGTCCTCTCTTAATAGGACACACTAAGGCTATAATTTCCACAGTTAACCTGAATAACACCTGAATAACTCACAAGGTATAGAAGAAGACATGTGGTCCTCCTAAATAAATCATATGATAAGAATATAATCTCCATAATCAACAACTAGACATTGTTGACATAACTGTAGGTCAACAAGTCAAACCATACTCTAAAACTATCAGCATATGAAAACTCCAAATACAACTTAAAAATTCAATGAACAAAATATAAATCAGACATAAAAAGTCTTTCTGATCCATCCTATATCATCTATGACTATACAACTAGTCATCAGCAGGGTAGTCGGGACCGCTAACGCCATCCCCATCCTCATAGACGATATCAAAATCCGATAGATCATATATCACACTATCATCACCTGCACCTGAAATATAACAGAATGAGCGGGGAAGCCTAGTACAATAATATCCAATCTAGTTCAAACAAGGTTATGCACAAACACATGTATCAATAAATGCAACTGAACTAAATGCATACAACAGTTTATTATCTATTTTAGTCCAGCAAAACAATACAGTTCAGAATCCAGTATACATAAATCCTGAACTTAGAGTAACTTAGACTCTACTATAAAAACAACCAACTGATTTTGAAAATAAGTAATCATATATACATATATGGATGAGTGGGTACTCCCCAAACATCCCAATTCCTGAACACCCAAATTCTACCGGAATCATATCTTAGCATGAGTCCACTCGAGACAACCTCACACTAAGATTATCAGGGTGCCTCACCAGTATCACTGTCTACCAGGTCTCTACTGGTCAAAGCTAACCATAACCAGACAAACAATTATTAAGCCAAATATTTATTAAGTTCATTATGTAATTCTGTTCCTACATCCATTCACAAAATTCTAATCTACAAGCACATACATCAAACAATGGATTGGTCGTACCTTTCTAAATCTCAAGAATCTAAATCAAATCCTCAGAATCTGATACCAACAACAACAAAGTCTATCCAAACTCCACAAACTCTTATATTTACACCAACAACAGTTTCACAAACTCCAAATGTCCTGTTACAACATATATATATATATATATAACAGATATGATCGCATTATCAAAATACCCTAACCAACATGAATTCTCAAAAATTCTAACTTGAAAAGAAATCTCTGCTATCTGCACTGTCTATTCCGATCAAACTCTACAAACACCAATTATTTCACCCAAAACCCTAATATGCACAATAATAAGAATGTATGAGGATTATTTAATTCGTATTTTGTTTGAATCCATCATAGAGGAGATTTACTTACTATTTTGAATCACTAAAACCCGTCTCGCATTCACCAATTCACAATCTCACACGTGCTAGGGTTTTTCTCCAAAAACCTTCATATAAAAATTTAACCAAACCTTATAAAACTTGTATAAATTTGTATAAAATCCCAATGAGAAGGTTAGGTGTAAACTCCGAAAATTTTCCACATTAGTACTCGACTCTACAATAGATTATATGAACTAGTTAATAGATTTAGATTCCAATAAAAACCTAAGAATAGAGCAATATATTGAATTTGGCTAGTTAAGGATTTATAGATTGAATAAAGAACTTCTTTAACTAAGTTGATACCAAAAACGAGATTTCGTATCCTGAATGAATAATTCAAGATATGATTAAAAGAAATTTAAAATTTAAACCCGAAACTTGTTATACAAATAGATTTAAATAGAAAAATATAAATATAAAGATTAAATGATTGCTTTTGAACTCGATAATGATTTGAGATTAGAACAATGAGTAGTAATGAGCTTAGACTTGGATTTAAACCCTAAATTCAAGGTCCCTAGATAACATTAAATGTTACTAATAAGATTTCATGATAGGTATTAAAAACTAAAGATATATATATATATATATATAGTTTAGCCTCTATATCAAGTTTAAGATATTAGCCACGTATAAGAATTTAGTTATACAATCTATATTATATTGATGAATACTTTATTCATCTTAATAGGTGACTTTGATACACTAGAAGATCTTCCAGCCGATTATTACGATTGAGTCAGTATGAGCAGGTGAGTAATTCAGTCATATTGTACTGTTTGTCCTTGTAAGTAGTTGAATATATAATGTAAAGATAATCAAACGAATGTTTTATTGAAAGTATGTTGTGATCTGATTGTATGATTGTCAATCTATCCTTACAAAAGTGATAATGCAATGATTTGATGTTGTGAAGTAGTATGATGATGATTGTGTGTAATGTATGATCAACATGAAATTGAATAAGAACTATTGACTTAATAAAAATAATTTGATCATGCATTGCACAAGCTGCATTATTGTATATATAAAGGGATGACAGCCTGCTATGTATTAATATTTCGGTTCTTTGTTAACGCTTAGTTCTTCCAAGGTGTTCTTTGTTCCGTTGGTTCTATGGGAACTAAGTGGTACCGAAGAACGCCGCCCGTAGTATCACTTTGAAGTGATTAATACTTAAGGAGTTTCTAAGGTGGATACAGGAAATGGTCAGTTTAATCGATTATATTTAAAGTGATAACCCTAAAACGAGAAATCGTTGATTTTCCTGTAAACTTAGTCTCTCTTGGGCAGGTGGGTCATGGAGTAATGGTTCTTCAACCCTGAAAAAGAGGGCGTAAATCTTTTTCTGTTTGGATTCTAGATCATCCAAGCTTGTATCTGTGCATATGGTTGAGTGCTTGCATTACATATGATTTGCTAATGACTTGTGTGATGTATAATATGTCTGGTTATTCATTGAGCTGTGGTTTCGCTCATACTCTAACAGTCTTTTCAGGTTTACCCTACGACCCTGGTTAGTCACTTCTAGGAATATGGCTCCGGTAAGAGCTTAGAAGCTGGAAGTCTATGGTTATATTTAGGAATAATGGTTATGTTTTCTTAGAATAGATTAGTTAATGCTAATGTATCAGTTGTGAGCTCCAGGAAGACTACTTGGTTTGTAATAGATTTGTAATGCTTATGTTTAAGATAGCACATATTCACTAATTTATTTCTTACATGTATTTATCCTTTCTTATCAAGCAACTAAAAGATCCTGTTGTTTTGAAAACCTGTCGTTCTTTGAAGGTAATCTAGTAATAGTATTCAAGTGAGACTTGTCTACCGCTACAAGGGTACCCTCGGGGCGTGACATTAGGATTACTTACTTTGGATTAGAAAATGCTCTCCCGATGATTTTCCAAGCATAAATCTCCAAGAACACTCCAAAACTTTCTTACACGAAGGAGAAAATAATATAAAAAAATCTATCGAAAATGTTTTTCGTGTCTCGTATTTATAGAAATTTGGTCATACGCTGGCCTTACGCCGGCGGTGTACCTGCAGATCTTGCCGGCTTACACCATATGGTGGTAAATTTTCACGAATGCCGGCAGCGTTCGTCGGGGCTTTGATTTCCAGAATTCAAATTCTCCCCTCGTACGCTGGCAAATCTTTGCCCTATGCCGGTGGCTTTC
Organism: Combretum micranthum; assembly: GCA_024138025.1. NCBI lineage: Eukaryota > Viridiplantae > Streptophyta > Magnoliopsida > Myrtales > Combretaceae > Combretum > Combretum micranthum. The sequence continues at coordinate 179,604 of JAMXBD010001085.1, forward strand.
ATGCCAGTGTTGAGAAGAAACCCTAATAAACGCCGGCAGCTTTCCTCCCAGTGTTAAGAAAAATGCTACTATTCCCATCCTACGCCGTCTCTAAGCCGGTGGCTTAGATTCTCCAGGAGGTGGCGTATAGTCTGTTACAGAGTACGTGGGCAATTTAAAAACTAGGCCGTCGGCGTTCTTCATCAGAAATACCGACCTTCATTGTAGAATATAATGAAATTGATTGGCTAAATTTAGAGATCAAGGAGCATGATAGGATACAAGTAGGGGATAATAGTTTTTCTCATCTTCGTTATTTTAAGCATTCACCGCATTTGTTGCATTTAGATCACGAGCAGTTAAATAGCATAGTAGACTTAATTATATCTTATAGTACAATTATCCACAAGGATTTAGATACTTTATATAAAGCTCACAACTTTTTAGAAGAATGGATGAAAAGGAAAGATAAATAGGTAAAGGAGATAATAGAAAAAGTAGACTATATAAAGCAAACTTAGGTTGATATAAAAAGGAAATCGAAGCAATTAGAACATACAAAGGATATATGTAAATCCTTGAAATTTTTGGATTTGAATAAAAGCTTAAACCCTAATTAGAAGTCAACCGGATTTCCAGAGTCAACAAAACCCTAGTTTACTGTAATCGCTTAAGTCCGGCATTGCCGTTTTCTCTAGCCCTAGAAAACGAAGTTTGAGTAATTAGCTATAATGGCTTGTAATAGCTATAGGTTATATAAAAATATCAGTTTGGCGAAATTCGAGTGTCTTTTGAACCCGATCGGACACAGTTCTCGAAAAACTTATCCCGAAGCCCGGAATAAGAAAAATATTCCAAATATGCCGTTAGACTCGTAAAAATATAAGATTTCCAAAATATCATTTTCGTAATTTTTCGGTAGCTAAAAATATTAGATATCGTATTTATACGCGTATTTTCTTACTACCAGCATTTAATTATCATGCCTACTTTTACATACACTATTTTCTACTATTCTATACTATTCATCTATCTCTACTTTTTCTTACAACCTACTCTTACAACCCATACACCTATTTCTTAGACATTTTTATTTCCAATACAATTTCACATCTTTCATTTCTTACTTTTAATTAACAAAATAACAAAAAAATAAATTTCACTCTCTCTCTCACCCCTTAAATTTGCGCCGACCATCCCCCAATTGTGCCCAATTTGTTTTATTTTTACTTTATTTAACTAACACAAATTATCTCCTACATTTTTCTATAAATACCCCTTCACACTTTCACTTCTTTCACACTTCTTCATTACTAAAGTTTCTCTCTAAAAATTTCTCAAGAATTCTCTTCCAAGAAGCTCTCTTTAGTTCATCTCTTTTAGGTAAACTTTCTTCAAGAAATTCCTATGTTCATCTACTTAGTATGAACTTAGTGTGTGTTTTCTAAAACCATGAAGGTTAAAAAAGCAACAATAGGTTCATATTTTGTTTTTGTTCATAATCTTAAACTCCTTTATGTTCTTTTATGTTCATTACTATCTAATATATCTATATAGCTATATATAATATTTAGAGCATATAAGCTCATTGTCTTGCAATTTATTTACCTTTCATGCAATTTATTTTCTTCCTTGCTATTTATTTAATTTCAAGTTGTTTTAAGACTAGTCTTTGTAGTATTAGACTTGTCCTCATCAAGTCAAAATATTTTCCTTTTCTTTTGGGACTAGTCATTTCTTACTCCGGGATACCTTGAACAAGCTAAGGTTCCAATACTTGATTTATTTTCTTAATTAGCTTATTCTTTCAAGTATTATGTTCCTTTATGTTTTCATAACTTATGACTCATATTCATGCATGAACATAATGGTTTTGTCTCAACAAAACAAATGAAGAAATATTTTCTAATAAAGATTCTTTTCTACAAACAAAAACAAGGAGTTAATGTTTTTCTAAGAACTAAGAAGCCATTTTTTTAAACAAACTTAGAGGAGTTCCTAATAGATTCTTATAAACATACATAAAAAGGATTTTATAAAAAAGGATTTTTCAACAACTTCATCTTTCTTCATATAATAAAAATTCCTCTTCATTAAAATAAGATGATCTCAAGAAGTCATTTTTCTAAATATAGAAGTGTCAAATACTTTCAAAAAGTGTTGGAAGCTAAGTTTAGAAATTAAAAATCATTCCTTAAGAAATTAAGAAGATTATGAAAATAAGATTTAGGAAAAAAAAGAGACTCATCATAAACAAACTTAAAATAATTTTAAAGCAATTACAAGCAATTAAATTTAGAGAAAGAAATACTCATTTCAAATAACTCAAAATCTTTTCAAGAATTCTTAAATTCAAATCTTTCAAAACTTTACTTTTTCAATTGAGACAACTTCATTCACTTCATACATTTGTTATGAGTCATTACATATATGTTTATACCTTTCAAAAAGATTACAAAAATATTTGGAGAATCTATCTCTTCAAGTGAGCTTTTGATAAAAGGAAGAAATCAAGTTTTTGCAAATTCGTAATGAATCTGGTCGCTGCCTTTTTGGGATCCAAACGACTTAGCTTGATGAAAATAAGCTTAGAAATGTGTAGATCTTTTCGAGTAGGTAGAAAACGATATATTATTTGCGAAATTCCGAGTTAAAATAAGCAAGTTATGGCCATTTTAAGTTGGAATTTCCTCTTATACGATTTTACCGCGATTTTAAGAAAAGTTTATAATCTTCAAGAATAAAAGTTTTATGAAAAACTCATTTTAGATATTTCAACTTGTTTAGGTAACGAAGGACCCGAGATCGTCTATCCGGAAGACTATTTCGATTAGATCTACTGATATGGAGTGAGCTATTCCTTTTACTAAGTTATATTTCCTTGTTTTGTGCTTGTAATTAGTAGCACTAGCAATTAAGAAAAAGATAAAATTGATAATTATTGTGTGACTTGGTATTATGAATGATTGAATACAAGTTAAGAATATCAGAAGTTGGTTTGATAAGTAAATTGTGAGTCTTGTTTTGATATGATGAAAATTGTGTTGATCGCCTTTAACTTGAACTAAACATCTATGGTTAAATTTTATATTGAAATAAATTCATGCATATCATTCACATGAGTCACATTTGTTTCACTACTATTCTTCGTGTGGGGAAACGAAGAAATGGTAGTGTGGCTGGTAGAAGCCGGAAAGTCTACATGGTGGCTAGTAGGAGCCGGAAAGTCTACAGGGCAAGCAGAAGCCGGTAAATCTGCGGATATTGATGGTCGTATGGGCCTATAACCTCCCAACCCTTGTCATGGAGGGCGTTAAATCCATGCTACACTTGATTTCGGTTAATCATGTGTATCTTGCTTGTTCATATAATTGGTGCATTTTCATATGTTTTGATTAAAATACTTGTATGAATTATGGAAATGTCTTATAAATGGAATTATCTCACTAAGCTAGTTTTGCTTATACCCTTATAGCTTTTTGTTACAGTACGATTACCTTTGGTTGGCCCCAAGGAGCCCCGTATGCTAGGTACGAGTATAAGTTACTAGGAGTTTGTGGGAGAAGCTTTATGTATTTAAGTTTTGAACATAGGCTTCTAGGAAAATCTCTGTAGTAGGCTTATGTTATAATTGTTATTAATTTGAAAGGCTATTAAAGTGGGGGAATGTCCCTAAGATGATGTAAGGATATTATTTATGGAAATCTTATGTTTAATTATATAAGTTCTTGCTTGCTTTTATTATCTACTTAAAGGTAATACCCCTGTGAGTCTCCTACTATCTTGGAAGTATGCCTTGCATATGATATCGAAGCTCCTGCATGACTAAGGTTGTCATTCATTAGCTTTAATATTATATGCGGTGGACTACTACGTTTAGGATACCCTTCGGGGCGTGACAATTTAAGTTGGTATCAGAGCACAAGTTTTAGATAAAAGATAGTAGAAATAGACCTTAAGATATAGCAATAAGATAGAACTCTAGCTTAAGATCTGATCCTCTTTTGTTTTACTTGATAGTTGTCTTTCCCCGAGGTCAAGGAAAAGTCCTGACAATTCCTTAAAGACCATGACGAGACCTTCGTGAACTACCGTCTTAGACTGAGGGTCCTGTGTGAGGAGTTCGCATTAGTTGGAAGGCCCAGCAGCGCCCGCGAAATGTTCAAGTTATGGAAGAAAGGATTGAGACATTCCCTGTGGAGGAACTTGCCCAAGGAGCTGAGGTTCGACGCTGTGAGCAATTGGAGATGGAGTGACGTAGAGGTTATTATGTGGTCGAAAGAATGATGGTTTTTGTGTACCGGGAGACTATGCTGCAACAGATGACCTTCATCTTGAAAGCGGAAGGTGGGCGATAGGAACCAGACTTCCGGACTTGGAATAAGTTGGGACCTCTATACATCTACGCACATGATGAGTTGGCGGATCATACGGACTGGTTGAGGGCAGATGCTGAAGAGCGATTTTATTGGTATGCCGCTTACCGACGGATTATCCCTACGCCATCAGAGTACAATACCTAGCCCAACTCCGTTGAAATGCAGCTAGACGTTATCCTAGACGAGGACTTCATCATGGAGGAGGCCCAAGCAAACGAGGGGAATGGAGAGACTGATGGTATCCCGGAAGGAGATCCGCATGAAGACTTGGAGCCAGAGGAGACCCAGTCTGCATCTCTCTGGGAAGACAGCCCTTTGATCCCCAGTCAGGCACCTCCCCGAAGGTTGAGCTAAGATGTACCTATGGAGACCGTTGCAAGGAACAACCTAGTAATTATCTCTGATTTTGAAGAGGAAGGGAGAAGAGATAATGCTTTTGATCCAAATAGATTCCTAAGAAGCAAATCTCGGACCCCTATAATAGCAGTAGCACCGGAGGGAGGAGACCTAGAAGGACCGGAGGAAACGAATGGAACGACCCGTGGAGAGAGGATTTCCATGCATGATGAATTTTGGCCATCTCAAGCAGAGATCACCTCACGGTACTGAGGAAAGAGAATCACTGTGAGTCAATACCTGCGACAATTTGTCAAACGGCACAAAGTTCCACCAGCAGGAGTATGAACCCAGCGCCATCTCCGTAAAAAGAAGAAGTTTGAATGAGAGAAGGAAGGAATGAAAGAAGGGAGCATAACCCAACAAGTCCAACCTAGCCTTTCCCTAGTCTTATCTTTGTTTTAAGTGCATTAATGATTTTACTTTTAAATGTTTATGTTTTAATGTCTCCTTATTTAGACAATTATCTTTTGTTGGGAATGGTTTCTACCTTCTCAAGGTTATGTAAGGATTATTAATTCCCTCTTTTATTTTGAATGCAAGTATTCTATGTGATTTGATGATTTCTGGATTTGATTGCCTTAAATATTTTCTATACAATTTCTGATACTTCCGATCTTTTCCCTTGTTGCGAAAATTTATGAAGTCCAAAACTTAACAGACATGGTAGGAGAGGCAAAAGACGCGAACGTTGCGCTTCTAATAATATACCAGCAGAATCGGAGAATCCCCCGGTAGGACAACAAGGCGATGTGTGGGCCACCATCAACCAACTAGTAGGGCTGGTCAATAATTTCATGCGGCATGCACAAAACATGCCACCGCCTGCTGCAAATGCACCAGAAGCAACCGTTGAGGCACCTGCAGCCCCGGAAGCTGAGTCTCATACTGTCCCTTTGCCAGCACCACCACTGTCTCGACCTTACAGAAGTTCCTTGCCAGACTTCATAAAAAGTAACAGATATTTCGACGGAAATTTCGGAAAGCCAGACGAAGTTGAAGACTGGCTAGCACAGATTGAAAGGTTGTTTGCCGCCTACGAAGTCCCCCATCATCTACGCCTAGATTATGGCATGTACATGTTGAGATTCAATACTAGGATATGGTAGGAGTCAAAGAGTAGGGAGTTGCTGCCACCCGTAACCTGGGCAGCCTTTTGTAGAGAATTTTTGGACAACTATTTCCTTGGGAGCTTGAGGGTACAGTATAGTGGAGACTTCCTCCACATATCCTAGAAGGGAAGGACAATAGAGCAGTACGAGACGGAGTTTAGCATTCTACTCCAATATGTGCCTGAATCCTTCAAGTATAGTGAGGAACTGAAGAGGTAAGTATTTCTGAGTGGCCTGGATGAAGATTTAAGGATGCATTTGGAGGAGTTGGATCTGAGGACCCTTCGTGAGCTGGTTGAAAAGGCTCGTATCATAGAGGGAGCCAAGAAGAGAAAAAACAAGGCACCAGAGAAGCGAACCTTTGTGTTTGGAAAGAGGGCACAAGATAGCTACAGCCCTAGCTTTCAAAGCAAAAAGTTTAAACCCTTCCACAGTTTCAGAGGAAGTGTTAGTGGCAACAAGGAGACACCTGAGATCAAAGTGACATGCTGGAAATGTAAGAAGGAATACTATCCGAAGTGGTGCCCCTTTCTTCAACACAAATGTTATTTTTGTGGAGACCCAAGCCAAAAGATCGGTGATTGCCTTAAGAAAGCCTCCACCATTTGCTTCGTGTGTAAGCAAGGCACTTCGCCAATGAAAGCCCACAAAGAAAGAATGCACCGGCAAGACCGTTTGGTTCTACGGAAGGAGCTGTAAGCCCCGGAAAATTTCAGTAAATAATTCTACGATGAACTTCGAAAATAAACCCTAAAAATCACTCTAAATTAAAACCAAATTTCAACTAGTCCAAAAATCACGAACGAATCCAAAAATTTCTTAATGAGAAAATGAAAATATTTAAAAATAAAATAAGAACTCAGTGGTTTTCAAATTCAACACCACGACGTATGAAAAATTTCGTATTTAACTCCGACTTATAAAATCGGGTAATATAAAGCCCAAAGACAAATTATTAAAAAGTAAATAATGATTAACCTTCGGAAATGAAACCCAATTCAAAAATCCCGAAAACGTTAAAAGATATTAAATACTTACAAAAATGAAATGTAAAATAAATTTCTCAAATTAAATATGTGGAATGAGCATAAAATATCAGTTTCCAAATTGGCAACGATCTAAACCGGAAAATCACCCGGTAACCCTAAGTGGTATACAATAGTTTAAGTCCGGCAATCTAGCGCCCGTAACCCTAGAGGCCGAGATGTAGTTTAAATATGTAGAATAGCTCATAGTAATATAAGTTTGTTTAAAAATATCAGATTGGTAAATTTTTGACCTATTTCGAACCCGTTCTGATACAGACTTCGAAAAGCGTGTCCCGAGGCTCGAGATATCAAAAATATGCCAATAGTACCGTTAGACTCGTAATTTCATAAGATTTCAAATATATCAGTTATATAATTTTTCGAGTTATAAAAGTTACAGTTATAACCTTTTTATCGTATTTTCATTACTACAGGTAATTAATTAGTCTTTTGCACTATTCACTTTTATTTCATTACACAATTTTATTATTCTTATAAAGCCTTATATTATTAGATAAATATTTTATATATTATAGAAAATTTTGTTTTTCTAAAATTTATTTAGTTAGGGCTTTTACGGGATCAGATTATGTTTAAACACGATACTAAAAATAAAATAAATTAATTTAATAATTGAAAATATTTTAAAATATTTTTATTTCCATAAAATAATTTTTTAGAATTTTTCGGGTTATAAAAATAATTTATAGCCTATATTCGCGTATTTTGATCATACCGGTAATATATTTGTTAAAATACTAAAATAATTCAAATAATTTTTAATTTTAATTATGAAAAATCTGCTACAAATATTTGGAATAAATTTTCTAATTTTATTTTATTTTATTAAGAAAGTACTTTTACAATCCGTACTTTTACAACCATACTTTCAAGTACACTTTACACATATCACTTCCTTTTCACTTCAATCTTTCTACACATTAACCCACACTTCATGACAGATTTTGACCCTCGTTATGGCTGCCATTGTCCTTTATTTACTCATATTTTGACTAAATTAATTATATTCTACTCCTTAAGAAAGCCACAGTACACATTTATTACATAATTCAAATTCAAGTCAAATTTCAACAAAATTCACTCTCTCTCCTCCCTCTCTTTCATGTGGACAGCAGCCCCCTCCCTTGCTGCCTTTGTTTTATTTTTTTTCTTCTTTTATTCAATTAAAACACTCATTTTCTCTCTCTCCGTCATTTACTCATTCCTTCCTTTTTCATTCTTTAGTTTCTCTCTCTCTTTTTCCTCTCTTTCTTCTTCATTTCCTCTTGTTCTTCCATGAAAAACAAGCTGCCCCCACTTCTAAAAATAGCTTCCACACTTCATCTTGAAGATTTTTAAGCAAATCTTCATCTCAAAGCTTCCATAGGTGATATAGGTAAAATGTAATGAAGGTTTCATGCATCAAATGACCTTCCATAAGCTTAAAAGCTTAGGATGATGATGCCAAAAATGAAACACTCCTTTTCTCCACTTTTATTATCTTGTATTACAATTATTTTCTTGTTTAAAGTTGATATATATTGTAGATCTAACTTTTTTATAGCTTTGATTTTTGTTTATGCCATGGATCTTGCTATTTAAGTTATTATTCTTGTTATTACTTATGATTTATGCATATATTTCTCATTCACATGTTCATGCACTTATAACTAGTTTAGAAAACTAGATCTAAGTTTTGAGTTCATAAAATGCATTAGACTTTGTTTGTCACGCCCCATAGGGTATCCTAAACCTAACAGCCCGCCACATACTATATAAGACTCACGAAATCCCTACCCGAGCCTTTCGAAGTCTTGTATAGATGTAAAGCGTCCCTTTACGATAATAGAATACTCAATCGATGGAGTTAAGAAGTTTAATGTGGCATTCGCTAGTCGTAGATAATAAACCAAAACGCATATATATACATTACAAAAGTCTAAGGGGCATTCCCCTGCAAAATAATATCAAGTCCAATTACAGTCATCCAGAGTCCTTTAGTTTCCAATGGAAGTCTAAACAAAAGCGAAGTAAACTTCTAAGGGAAACTCCTATCTCTGATACTGAGCTGTGGCTTGCCTCAGCCTAAGCCAAATGAACTCGTGCTGCAACAAATAAAAGCTATGGGGGCGTAAGCTAACTAGCTTAGTGAGCATAAACTTCCATATCACAATTAAGCCAATTCATTCAAACAAGTGATTATTCAAGCAAATGGTGTGCATCAGACAAATGTGTTCAGCAAACATATGACCAGCCCGAAATCATATGTGGATGGACTTGCGCCCTCCATCCCAGGTTAGCAAATTAACGAATCATGAGGTATGATGCCGTTTAAGCTCACAGTCGATTGAATAATAATTCGTTTTATGGATCACGATTAACCAACAATTTCGTTTTATGGATCACGATTAACCAACATATTCGTTTTATGGATCACGAAAAACCAACCAATGCTAATGCTCCATCCCTTCGTGATATGAATGAGTCCAATTATAATTGAAGCCAAATATAGATTAATTCAATTCTTTTAGGTGGCCAACAATTATTCGCAGACAATCAATATGAAATTCTAGCTAAGCAAGCAATAGCTTAACACCCGGTTTCGATATTCCTTAAGTTCCATTTGCACATCGACAACAGGCAATATATAATTCCCATATACCCCATCATACATAACCATTTTTATCTTTGCCTATACCATTAATGCCACTATCAATACAATCACAAACATTAATTGAGAATTGAAGTAATACTCACTCGACCATGGCTCGCCGGTCTTTTAGTAATAGTAATCGGGTGGTAATGTATCGTCTTGCTTGGGATCACCTACCAAATAAGAATAACCTAATAAGAATCTCATCACTAAACTAATTCAAATTATGCATCTAAACTACATGAAATCGGAAATTCTCGCTATTTGCGGAAGCTCCGACTTAAAACGGCCATAACTTGGTCATTTTAACTCGGAATTTTGCAAATTTTATATCGATCTCTATCTACTTCGAAAGATCTATCTATTCCTGATATTATTTTAAAGTTTTGAAAACATTAAGGTCACGGAAAAGTGAGATCAGTTCTGTTCTGTAACTTTTCCAATTCCAAAAAATTGTTTCGCATTTGATAAAAATGTTCCTAGTTGATGATTCATGTATAGATGGTATATGAATGAATTCCTAATATGAATATCATGTAATGAGCTCAATATATGCATGGTTTTGATGATCTTTAATGATGAACTCTTATGAACTTCTAATTACTAAGAATTCTATGATGATCACTTATACAAGCTATTCTTTCTAACTTTACATTTCCTAGGGTTTTTATGATTTTATTCTTGGAATTTACTTACCATCTAAATAAAAATGAGTTTTCAATATCTATACTAATCATGACCTTCATTTATGCATAAAAATCCACATTTTTCATTGAGTAAATATGTTTTTAAAAAAGCTACTCACAAAAATCCGAATTTTGTAATTTCCTTTTCTTGCATTTTCTTTATGAGAAAACTTGTTTGATGCATCAAAAATTGAAGCTTCATTATATCTATGATCTAAAGACTCCATTTAACTCATAAAACATGCCATCTAAGCTTGGATACCAAGTGTTTATGTAGGCATCATCCTAAAATACGAATTTGACTATTAATCACTATGTCAATATTTTTCATTCTAGTCTTCACTACTTGTTTTACATTTTTCTTATGCCTAAACTCATCTAAATTTATGAAAATCATTCCTTAAGGACATCTATTACATATACCTTCCATTTTCTATGCCAAATATGAGTTTTAAAGTGCTTTTGGTGGTCTTTAAAATAGGGTTTCAAAATCATCCGAATTTTCAACAAAGCATTTCTAACAAAACCTTTTCTTTTTCAATTTTCTTGCCTTATATACTTGAAGATCTACCATCTAACATATCTATACATAAGCAAGGCTACATTTTTATGATCATCAATGCATGAAAATCAAAATAACCATATGGACATGAATGTAGATGAAGATATAAATGTCTAAACACTAGATCTACTAAGTATAATGCATGAATCATAAGTTTCATGGCATGAACATAAATATCTATGCAAGATCTCTACTTTACATGCATGAACAATGTGATATTTCAACAAAAACTCATTTAAACACTAGATCCATATCTTGTGATGGCTTGATATTCTTGTACAAGTGTTTTCATGTCCCTAGCATATGCTCATTGGGATTAAATGTGAAAACACACAAGAATAGCTTTGCCATTGCAAGATTTGGTAAGAATGAAGCTTGAAATCAACATACCAATAGAGATTAGAGGTAGAAATGAAGAGGAAATGAGTTGTGTGTGTGAGTGTAGAAGGGGAAGGGGTTCACGGCACAAAGGGAGGAAAAAGAGAGGGTTTTTCACTTTGATAAAATTTTTGAAGAGTGAAAATGAAGAGAGAGAGAGAAAAATGTGTTTATATATGAATAGATTAGGGTTTGTAATTGAATAAAAATAACAAAAACAAAACAAATGAGAGGGGAAAGGGGGAGTGGGCGCCGGCCATAGGGGGGGTGTGTGTGTGTTTGAAATTTGTTAAATTGTAATTTATGTAATTAAAATGTAATAAATGTAATAATTATTTAGGAAACAAAAATTCTTGAAAAAGAAAATTGTAATAAGTAGTTGTAAGGATGTAAGATTAGGGTATGGGTAGTGTGTAGTGTAGGTTGTACTTATGAATAGTAGATAAGACATCTACTTTACAGGTTGTAACGAAAACACGAGAAAAGGCTATAACTGTAATTTTTATAGCCTGGAAAATTATAAAATTGATATTTTTGGAATCCTTATAAAATTACGGTTCTAATGAATATTCCAGAACATTTTTCTAAGTTCGTGGTCCCAGGGCACGCTTTTCCGTAATTGAGCTCGGGAAGGCCCGGAATTGAAAAATTCTCGAATTTAAAACTTTCAAAGGTCTAAAATATACTTTAGAATGATAATTCGTGTTCATTTATTTTATAAAAATTCTTTTTTATGAAACCAAAGGAAAACCGGATTTAGGGTTGCTAAGCTTCTCTCACTAGACTTAAACTGAACCGGATTAAGATTTCATTTTTCAACTCCCCGGGTTTTCTTAACTACTGAGAATACCGGGGTTTACATTGTTTTATATTCATGAGCAACTTGTAATAGCATGATGATGGTAGGAATGTTGTAGGAAACTCAAGATCTATTTTATTTTCAACAAAAATAATTTTTGAAAATTCGGATGAAAATAGAATCATATTTAGAAAAGTTGTTTTTCAACTTCAAAATGTGTATATTTCATTTAAAATGAAGGGCTTAGGGTATAGATATTATAAATAAGAGATTTTGATGAATAAAGTTTAGATCTATGAGTTTATAGTTTACTACCATGCATTTGTTTTATGTTTATGTTCATATTAAGTATAGATCTTAGTTTTGAACTCAAACAAAATTGTGAAATTTGTATTTTGGCAAGACCCCTATTTAAAAACCACTTTCCAAGTGTCAAAATGTAATTTTTACTTAAGAAAATGAAAGCTTAATATATGTATATCATCAAGACTTCTTTTACAAGAATCAAAGGTGATTTTCAAAAGTTATTTTCAAATAAAAATTCTATTTTCCGATTTTGGCCAAGGCATATTTTAAAAACATGTTTTCCAACTAAAAAATGGAGTTTTTATTCAAGAAATCAAAGGCTCTTAGGATAGGATATGTAAGTAATGGATTTTCATAAGTTTAGATAGATTTTATCAAAAGGTATGTCCAAAAATGAATTTTGTAAATTCGGATCTCAACGAAGACCAATTTTTAAAACCCATTTATCAACTCAAAAACTCATGTTTTATGTGAAAAATGAAGGGTATAGATAATAGGTATCTTAAGGAATGATTTTTACAAGTTAAAATGAGTTTAGGAATGAGTAATGTGTAAAACAAGTAATGGAATTAAAATGGAAAATTTTGAGTTAGTGATCAAATTATCAAATTCGTAATTTGAGATGATGCATATATAATCACTTAGTATTTGAGCTCAAATTGCAAGTTTTATGTGTTAAATGAAGTCCTTAGACAATAGATGTAGTAAAGCTTCAAATTTTGATGCATTAAACAAGTTTTCTCATAAGAATATGCAAGAAATGAAAATTTCCAAATTCGGATTTTTGTGAAAAGCTTGTTTAAAAACATATTTGCAAAGTGTAAAATGCAAAATTTGTGTAAGAATGAAGTCCTTAGTGGTTATGTATGATTGAACCCTAATTTCTAAATATCAAATGATTTTTACTTAAAGAATCACTCAAAAACCAATTTTTACCAAATTCAGATTTTGGAATCAACCCCACTTGAAAACATGTTTACAAAGTGAAAAAATATAGAAATGAAAGTCATAAGTAATAGATATAATGAAGACTCAATTTTAACGAAAATAATTATATTTTCTTAAGTAATAAATCCAAAACAAGTGGAAATTATCAAAGTTAGAAAACTAGATTTTTCATAAGTAGTTGTTATTATGGTCTTGCAAAATAAAAAGTTATAAAATTTCCTTTTAGCAAAAATCATCAAGATCATGCATACATTAAGCTCATCTCATGTCATTCATGTTAGGAAATCATTCATATTGCATGTATAGCCAATTTACATAGTAGGAACATTACAAACATTTAAAAAACTATTTTTCGGAATCGGAAACCGTTACTGATCAGATCTGATCCCTCTGTTCCGAGACTTAATTGTTTTCAAAACTTAAAAATAATATTAGAAATATTAGATCTTTCAAAGAAGATAGAAATCGATATATAATTTGCGAGATTCCGAGTTAAAATGACTAAGTTATGGCCGTTTTAAGTTGGAATTCCCACTTAGGACGAGAATTACGAATTTGATAGTTCGTATAAAATTGTTTGGATTAGTTTGAGTTGAAATACTTATTAGAGTATTTCTTCCTTTTTAGGAGATCCCGAAATCGATGATTCTCTGCCACCGAATTATTATTACTAGAAGACCAGTGATCCAATGGCCGAGTGAGTTTTCTCCTTATTTTGTTACCTTATTTGTGCTTGTAGTTAGTCGCATTAGAATTATAGGAACAAGATAAAAATCGATATGAATGGGGATGGGATATATGATGAGACTGTGATGAATGTATGCTAAAGAATACTAAAGCATATCGAACCACGATTCGATTGGATAACTACACTGTTCATATTATTTCTGTTATGTGTGTGATATTGATTGGTCACTCTAAAGAATGTATGAATATTTTGACCTAAGCAAAAATTAAATTGGTCATGCATCGCATCGGACATATTGCATTGGTAGCATGCCACTCCTACGCAGGTCGATCGGTATGGTCTGTCGATGCCTCGTTTGGATAACGAGCCTGGTGCTAGAGTAGCATTCCTTGGATGAGCCTAGCCGAGTTGAGTGCTAAGAGCCGAGGGCTTGGGGACTAGATGCGGTCGTGTAGACTCAATACCATTCCTAACCCAAGATACGGAGGGCGTAAATCCATTATGTGTGTGGGTTCCGGATACCCATGCATAATTGCTTGCTCACGTGTTTGTTCATGCATGGCATATGATTGATTATAACTTGCTTGTTATGGTATGGAATTAAGGAAATTCTCACTAAGATAGTGTAGCTTATACCCCAATAGTTGTTTAAATGAACAGGTTATCTCAAGAATGCAAAGTGGGGACCGAATTGGTTAGAGCCAGGAATGACTCCAGGATTTCGGCAAAGAATAAGAATGTTTGAAGTTATCAGCTAGTTTTATAATTTGTCTTGTAATAGTTTATGTAGGGAAGTTTGTAGATGAATGTGATTGAAGTTGAATGATTTGTATTTTGAAGTATAGTGATTCGTATATGAAGTATAGTGGTTTGTATCGGAAGTATAGTGGATTGAATTTCCTTTACATTGTTACTCAAGTTATATTAACATAAAATGTATCATTCCGATGTGTCTTCTTTATGTGTTAGACACCTTGTACATAGTATGGAAGCCTTCGTGTGACTGAGGTGGTCATTCTTAGGCTTTAATATTGTGTACGGCGGACTGCCACGTTTAGGGTACCCTTCGGGGCATGACAGGAGCAGCACCAGCAAAGAATGGAAGTGGAAGGAGCAACTTGAACCGATCTGGAGCGGTTGTCCACGGAATGAGGATAGACAACTTGGAAGGACAGTGGGTATGTGAGGAGTCAGATGATGAAGGAGCGGAGTTAGTAGCCATGGATGGAGATTGTAGCCTAGA
This sequence comes from Combretum micranthum, assembly GCA_024138025.1. Classification (NCBI taxonomy): domain Eukaryota; kingdom Viridiplantae; phylum Streptophyta; class Magnoliopsida; order Myrtales; family Combretaceae; genus Combretum; species Combretum micranthum. The sequence goes on from JAMXBD010001085.1 coordinate 194,761, forward strand.
TTTTGGACTAGTGACAAGTTAGAATCAAAACTCCTCTACCTTTGATGCAAGTTATTAAGTATCCTATGTTCTAATCTTATGCTAGAAATATAAAGTTTTTTACCGCAAATAGCTTAAGTATACCAGCCTCATAATGAGTAAAAAAAAAATTCGAGTGTAGGACATATACGCATAGCTAGTCAAACCACTTATGCTTTGTTTGACACGGGAGCTACGCATTCCTTTATCACCGTTAGCTTGGCTAAACAAACTGGATTACCCATAGATACTATCGCTACCTGTTTTCGAGTTAAGATCCCTACTGGGAGCATAGTAACGACTAAAGAAATGCTTAAAGGCTGTCCAATGGAGATACAAAGAAGTTACTCCAAGTTCATTATGCAATTCTGTTCCTACATCCATTCACAAAATTCTAATCTACAAGCACATACATCAAACAATGGATTGGTCGTACCTTTCTAAATCTCAGGAATCTAAACTAAATCCTTAGAACCTGATACCAACAACAACAAAGTCGACCCAAACTCCACAAACTCCTATATCCACACCAACAATAGTTTCACAAACTCCAAATGTCCCGTTACAACATATATATATATATATACGTCAACAAATATGATCGCATTATCAAAATACCCTAACCAACATGAATTCTCCAAAAATTCTAACCTAAAAAGAAATCTCTGTTATCTGCACTGTCTATTCCGATCAAACTCCACAAACACCAATTATTTCACCTAAAACCTTAATATGCACAACAATAAGAATGTATGAGGATTATTTAATTCGTATTTTGTTTGAATCCATCATAGAGGAGATTTACTTACTATTTTGAATCACTAAAACCCGTCTCGCATTCACCAATTCACAATCTCACACGTGCTAGGGCTTTTCTCCAAAAACCTTCATGTAAAAATTCAACCAAACCCTAAGAAACTTGTATAAATTTGTATAAAATCCCAATGAGAAGGTTAGGTCTAAACCCGGAAATTTTCCACATTAGTACACGACTTAACAATAGATTATATGAACTAATTAATAGACTTAGATTTTGATAAAAACCTAAGAATAGAGCAATATATTGAATTTGGCTAGTTAAGCATTTATAGATTAAATAAAGAACTTCTTTAACCAAGTTGATACAAAAAACGAGATTTCGTATCCTAAATGAATAATTCAAGATATGATTAAAAGAAATTTAAAATTTAAACCCGAAACTTGTTATACAAATAGATTTAAATAGAAAAATATAAATATAAAGATTAAATGATTGCTTTTGAACTCGACAATGATTTGAGATTAGAACAATGAGTAGTAATGAGCTTAGACTTGAATTTAAACCCTAAATTCAAGGTCCCTAGATAGCATTAAATGTTACTAATAAGATTTCATGATAGGTATTAAAAAACTAAAGATATATATATATATATATATAGTTTAGCCTCTATATCAAGTTTAAGATACTAGCCACGTATAAGAATTTAGTTATACAATCTATATTATATTGATGAATACTTTATTCATCTTAATAGGTGACTTTGATACACTAGAAGATCTTCCAGCCGATTATTACGATTGAGTTAGTATGAGCAGGTGAGTAATTCAGTCATATTGTACTGTTTGTCCTTGTAAGTAGTTGAATATATAATGCAAAGATAATCAAATGACTGTTTTGTTGAAAGTATGTTGTGATCTGATTGTATGATTGTCAATCTATCCTTACAAAAGTGATAATGCAATGATTTGATGTTGTGAAGTAGTATGATAATGATTGTGTGTAATGTATGATCACCATGAAATTGAATAGGAACTATTGACTTAATAAAAATAATTTGATCATGCATTGCACAAGCTGCATTATTGCATATATAAAAGGATGACAGCCTGCTACGTATTAATATTTCGGTTCTTTGTTAACACTTGGTTGTTCTAATGTGTTAGTTCTTCCAAGGTTTTATTTGTTCCGTTGGTTCTATGGGAACTAAGTGGTTCCGAAGAATGCTGCCCGTAGTATCACTTTGAAATGATTAATACTTAGGGAGTTTCTAAGGTGGATACAGGAAATGGTCAGTTTAATCGATTATATTTAAAGTGATAACCCTAAAACGAGAAATCGTTGATTTTCCTGTAAACTTAGTCTCTCCTGGGCAGATGGGTCATGGAGTAATGGTTCTTCAACCCTGAAAAAGAGGGCGTAAATCTTTTTCCTGTTTGGATTCTAGATCATCCAATCTTATATCTGTGCATATGGTTGAGTGCTTGCATTACATATGATTTGCTAATAACTTGTGTGATGTATTGAGCTGTGGTTTTGCTCATACTCCAACAGTCTTTTCAGGTTTACCCTACGACCCTGGTTAGTCACTTTCAGGAATATGGCTCCGGTAAGAGCTTAGAAGCTGGAAGTCTATGGTTATATTTAGGAATAATGGTTATGTTTTCTTAGAATAGATTAGTTAATGCTAATGTATCAGTTGTGAGCTTCAGGAAGACTACTTGGTTTGTAATAGATCTGTAATGCTTATGTTTAAGATAGCAAATATTCACTAATTTTTTTCTTACATGTATTTATCATTTCTCATCAAGCAACTAAATGATCCTGTTGTTTTGAAAACCTGTCATTCTCTGAAGGTAATTTAGTAATAGTATTCAAGTCAGACTTGTCTACTGCTACTAGGGTACCATCAGGGCGTGACATTAGGATTACTTACTTTGGATCAGAAAATACTCTCTCGATGATTTTCCAAGCATAAATCTCCAAGAACACTCCAAAACTTTCTTACACGAAGGAGAAAATAATATAAAAGAAATATGTCGAAAATGTTTTTCGCGTCTCGTTTTTATAGAAATTTGGTCATACGCCGGCCTTATACCGGTGGCGTACCTGCAGATCTTGCCAGCTTACACCATACGCTGGCAAACTTTCACGAACGCCGGCAGCGTTCGTCGGGGCTTTGATTTCTAGAATTCAAATTCTCCCTTCATAAGCCGACAAATCTTTGCCCTATGCCAGCGGCTTTCATGCCGGTGTTGAGAAGAAACCCTAATGAACGCCGGCAGCTTTCCTCCCAGTGTTAAGAAAAACGCTACTATTCCCATCTTATACCGTCTCTAGGCCGGTGGCTTAGATTCTCCAAGAGGCGACGTACAGTCTGTTACAGAGTACGCGGGCAATTTAAAAACTAGGCCGGTGGCGTTCTTCATCAGAAATGCCGTCATTCATTGCAGAAAATAATGAAATTGGTTAACTAAATTTGAGATCAAGGAGCAAGATAGGATACAAGTAGGGGATAATAGTTTTTCTCATCTTCGTTATTTTAAGCATTCACCGCATTTGTTGCATTTAGATCACGAGTAGTGAAAAAGCATAGTAGACTTAATTATATCTTATAGTACAACTATCCACAAGGATTGAGATACTTTATATAAAGCTCATAACTTTTTAGAAGAATGGATGAAAAGGAAAGATAAATAGGTAAAGGAGATAATAGAAAAAGTAGACTATATAAAGCAAACTTAGGTTGATATAAAAAGGAAATCGAAGCAATTAGAACATACAAAGGCTATTGTAAATCCCCGAAATTTTTGGATTTGAATAAAAGCTTAAACCCTAATTGGAAGTCGACCGGATTTCCAAAGTCAACAAAACCCTAGTTTACCGTAACCGCTTAAGTCCGGCATTGCCGTTTTCTCTAGTCCTAGAAAACGAAGTTTGAGTAATTAGCTATAATGGCTCGTAATAGCTATAGGTTATATAAAAATATCAGTTTGGCAAAATTCGAGTATCTTTTGAACTCGATAGGACACAGTTCTCGAAACACGTGTCCCGGAGTCCAGAATAGGAAAAATATTCCGAATATACTTTTAGACTCGTAAAAATATAAGATTTCCAAAAATATCATTTTTGTAATTTTTCGGTAACTGAAAATATCAGATATCGCATTTATACGCGTATTTTCTTACTACCGGCATTTAATTATCATGTCTACTTTTACATATACTATTTTCTACTATTCTATACTATTCATCTATCTCTACTTTTTCTTACAACCTACTCTTACAACCCATACGCCTATTTCTTATACATTTTCACTTCCAATACAATTTCACATCTTTCATTTCTTACTTTTAATTAACAAAATAACAAAAAAATAACTTTCACTCTCTCTCACCCCTCAAATTTGTGCCGACCACCCCCCAATTGTGCCCAATTTGTTTTATTTTTACTTTATTTAATTAACACAAATTATCTCCCACATTTTTCTATAAATACCCCTTCACACTTTCACTTCTTTCACACTTCTTCAATACTAAAGTTACTCTCTAAAAATTTCTCAAGAATTCTCTTCCAAGAAGCTCTCTTTAGTTCATCTCTTTTAGGTAAACTTTCTTCAAGAAATTCCTATGTTCATCTACTTAGTATGAACTTAGTGTGTGTTTTCTAAAACCATGAAGGTTAAAAAAGCAACAATAGGTTAATACTTTGTTTTTGTTCATAATCTCAAACTCCTTTATGTTCTTTTATGTTCATTACTATCTAATATATCTATATAGCTATATATAATATTTAGAGCATATAAGCTCATTCTCTTGTAATTTATTTACCTTTCATGCAATTTATTTAATTTCAAGTTGTTTTAAGACTAGTCTTTCTAGTCTTAGACTTGTCCTCAACAAGTCAAAACATTTTCTTTTTCTTTTAGGACTAGTCATTTCTTAGTCCCGGGTGTCACGCCCCAATGGGTACCCTAAACGTGACAGTCCGCCACACTCAATATTAAAGCTTAAGTATGACAACCTTAGTCATTTCCAAAAGCTTTTATATTAAGTGTAAGGCTTACTTTCACAATTTTAGAGGATCATATATGGAATTATGAAGCTTAAGGAGATATAAAAACATATTAAGAAAAGAAGAATCACAATAATTATTTGTTCATGGCAACGACTTTACAAACTTAGGGACAACTCCTTAAATTATTCATCTATCATATAAATATATGCATGCTAATACTAGGCTAAATTTTACCCAAATTTCTAATGTTCAAGAGAGATTACCTGCCCGCATGGTCCACGTGGCCTTAACCATAAGTACGGGAACTGCAAAAGATATCTATTGGGGTATAAGCTAATAGGCTTAGTGAGAACTATTTCCATAAATAACTTCTTGTAACAAGATTCAAACAAGTTGATTTAATCAAACAAATGTAATGCACAAGCACGTGGGCAAACAAGCATATAGCTTTCCGGGAACTATATGTTGAATGGATTACGCCCTCCATTCGGGTTTGGTGATACTTATCCTCAAAACAAGTAGTTTTAATAACAGAAAATTTTAAGCTTGCGAGCACTCATCGCCAAGCATTCATTAAAAGTTTTAAACTTGCGAGCACTCATCGCCAAGTATTCCGAATCTACTTGATTTGACCTTGCTTTCGGATCAACCGCCAAGCATATTCCATTAAGCCGCCAAGCAATCGCTTTCGGATCTCTCGCCAAGTGTTGCTTTCGACATGAGCTTACTGTCCTTCTCACCCAAGGATAATAACCCAACCATGCAATGTGACTCACTTCGTGGTATGCATGAGTTCATTGATTTATAAGTCATAACATAATTATTTTCAACTTTATGGCGATCAAGGAATTTCACACAAATCAATATTAAACTAAAACAATCACTTAGAACAATTCGGGCTTCGATATTCTTAGAATTCTTTCAAGGAATTATTTTACATGCATATTGGTTTATCTTTTCCCAACTCTAGTGCAACTAGTTTACAAGCACAACAAGTATAGCATTTAATGGAAATAAACTCACGATGCCATTGTCGTCTATTCCTCTAAGCGGATGAGTCGTTCACACACTCCACTTAATCGTAATAGTTCTCGGGGTAAAGGAATCCTTCCTCGGGGTCACCTAGCCAAAGAAAATACCCACAATGAGTTTTTCTTGATGATTTTCTTGAATTTTGACAAAACAATGTCAAAGAACGTTAAAGTTCGTATAGAAGAATGTTCCAACTTAAAATGGTCATAACTTGGTCATTTTAACTCGGAATCGCGCATATAATATACTGATTTCTACCTACTCGAAAAGATCTACCCATTTCCAAAATTATTTCCATCAAACAAAGCCATATAGGCTCCGAAACAGTGGTGACAAAAATTCACCACGGATTTTCAAGTAAAAACAACTTTGGTTCAAGAAATCGAAATTTGTTTGATAAATACTTAGTTATCTATATAATTGAAAATTTCTCTTTTTATAACTATATAACTCATATTTAAGCATGCTCAAGTGTCTTGTTGTCCAAATTATTTTTCTTAGGTAAAACAATGTCGGTTTGAAGCTTTTCGGAAATTGTTTTTGTAAATTTCTTTGAAATGAATACCTTGTTTTCTTTGTTTTCTAAAAACGTGTTATGTTGGTTTTATTTATCTCTTTCCAAGTGACTTTTTGAAAATAAAATTTTCTACTTTCTAAGTTACATTAATACTATATTTGAAGTTTTCTTAGGAAATATGCTATTCTTCATTTTTCTTGTGTAAATTCCTTTGTTTACTTGTTTTGCAAAAATTCCTTTCTTGATATTTCTCATTCTTTTTCTCATTTTCAAAAATAATCATCCATGCATGAAAATTTGTTTTCTTCATAAAAACAATGTGGAACAATTAAGGATTTTTTGTAGAAAACTAATTTCTATAATCTTATTAACTTCCTCTTGTAACTTGAAAAGAAATAACTTTATTATTTTCAAACCATAAATTTTCTTTGCCTATTTGTTTGCAAGGTCTTTACTTAAAAATTTCCTTAGTCATCCATCTTATTTTCTTTCTTTATGAAAAGAACCCTTTTTGTGAACAAAATATTTTCTTTTGAAAAACAAGGTGGGATAATAAAGATCTAAGTGGCTCCTTAAAGTAAAAGTAGTTTATGAAATTATAGTGAGTTCTTTTTTTTTGTAAAAGGAATGAGTTTATTTGTGTTGCTTTATAGATTTTATACTTTACATAAACTTATTTCTAGGTGACAAAATTCTTCTTTTTGTTTAAATAAAATTATGGACAACAATCTAAATGAATATGATTATGAGAATAATAACAACCAAAATAACATAAAGCATAATAATAAAGTCAAGTATTGGAGTCTTAGCTTTTTCAAGACTCCCGAGACTAAGAAGTAAACTAGTCCCATAATAAAATGAAATGAAAGAAGGAAAAGCTTGTTTTGACTTGATGAGGACAAGTCTAAGACTAGAGACTAGTCTTAAAAACAACTTGAAATAAATAAATTGCATTGAAGTAAATAAATTGCATGAAAGGTAAATAATTTGCAAGATTATGAGCTTATATGCTCTAAATAGCATATATAGCTATATAGATATAATAGATAGTTATGAACATAAAAGAAACATAAATCAATATAAGAGAAACATAAATGAATATGAACATAAAGAAATTATGATTATGAACAAAAACAAAGTATGAACCTATTGTTGCTTTCTTAACCTTCATGGTTTTAGAAAACACACACTAAGCTCATACTAAGTAGATGAACATGGAGACTTCTTGAGGAACTTTTACCTAAAGAAGATGAGCTTAAAGAGGACTTCTTGAAGAACTTCTTGAAGAGAAATTCTTGAGAGATTTTGAGAGAGTAATTTTAGTGTAGAAGTGGTGTGAAAGAAGTGAAAGAGGAGGGGGGTATTTATAGGAAAAAGTGGAGTGATTTTTGTGTGATTAAAATAAAGTAAAATTGAAACAAAAATTGAGGCATGTGGGGAGGGGGTAGCGCCGGCCATGCTTGTAGGAGGGGAGATGTGATTTATTTTTTTGACTTTTTGATAAATAAAAGATGTAACATGTAAGGTAGATGTGATATAAAGTTATGGGAAAGGTAAAAAGTTAAGATTATAGGTTATGTAGAGTGTAAGAATAGGTGTAAGAAAAAGTAGAGATAAAAGAATAGTGTAGAATAGTAATGAATAGTGTAATGTAAAGTAGATATGACAATTAAAGTACCGGTAGTAAGAAAATACGCGTATAATAGCTATATCTATTATTTTTACTTACCGAAAAATTACGAAACTGATATTTTTGGAAAACTTATATTTTTACGAGTCTAACGGTATATTCGGAATATTTTTATTATTCCGGGCTTCCGGACACTTTTTTCGAGAACTGTGTCCGATCGGGTTCGAAGGACACCCGAATTTCGTGAAACTGAAACTTTTATAAAACCTTTGGTTATTACGAACTATTCTAGCTAATAAATCCAACTTCGTTTTTCAGGGCCAAGGAAAACGGCAATGCCGGATTTAGATGGGTACGGTAAACTAGGGTTTTGTTGACCTTTAGGGTTTCGTTGACTTCCGGTTTAGGGTTTTATGCTAAACCGATTCCGAAAATTTAGGAGTTTACACAGGGATACGTTGAACAAGCTAAGGTTCCAATACTTGATTTATTTTCTTAATTAGCTTATTCTTTCAAGTATTATGTTCCTTTATGTTTTCACAACTTATGACTCATTCATGCATGAACATAATGGTTTTGTCTCAACAAAACAAATGAAGAAATATTTTCTAATAAAGATTCTTTTCTACATACAAAAATAAGTAGTTAATGTTTTTCTAAGAACTAAGAAGCCATTTTTTTAAACAAACTTAGAGGAGTTCCTAATAGATTCTTATAAACATACATAAAAAAGGATTTTTATGAAAAAAAGGATTTTTCAACAACTTCATCATTTCTTCATGTAATAAAAATTCCTCTTCATTAAAATAAGATGATCTCAAGAAGTCATTTTTCTAAATATAGAAGTGTCAAATACTTTCAAAAAATGTTGGAAGCTAAGTTTAGAAAATGAAAATCATTCCTTAAGAAATTAAGAAGATTATGAAAATAAGATTTAGGAAAAGAAAAGAGATACTCATCATAAACAAACTTAAAATAATTTTAAAGCAATTACAAGCATTTAAATTTAGAGAAAGAAATACTCATTTCAAATAACTCAAAATCTTTTCAAGAATTCTTAAATTCAAATCTTTCAAAACTTTACTTTTTCAATTGAGACAACTTCATTCACTTCATACATTTGTTACGAGTCATTACATATATGTTTATACCTTTCAAAAAGATTACAAAAATATTTGGAGAATCTATCTCTTCAAGTGAGCTTTTGATAAAAGGAAGAAATCAAGTTTTTGCAAATTCGTAATGAATCTGGTCGCTGCCTTTTTGGGACCCAAACAACTTATCTTGATGAAAATAAGCTTAGAAATGTGTAGATCTTTTCGAGTAGGTAGAAAACGATATATTATTTGCGAAATTCCAAGTTAAAATGAGCAAGTTATGACCATTTTAAGTTGGAATTTCCTCTTATATGATTTTACCTCGATTTTAAGAAAAGTTTAGAATCTTCAAGAATAGAAGTTTTATGAAAGACTTGTTTTGGGTAATTCAACTTGTTTAGGTAACGAAGGACCCGAGATCGTCTATCCGGAGGACTATTTCAATTAGATCTACCGATATGGAGTGAGTTATTCCTTTTACTAAGTTACATTTCCTTGTTTTATGCTTGTAATTAGTAGCACTAGCAATTAAGAAAAAGATAAAATTGATAATTATTGTGTGACTTGGTATTATGAATGATTGAATACAAGTTAAGAATATCGGAATTTGGTTTGATAAATAAATTGTGAGTCTTGTTTTGATAGGATGAAAATTGTGTTGATCGCCTTTAACTTAAACTAAACATCTATGGTTAAATTTTATATTGAAATAAATTCATGCATCTCATTCACATGAGTCACATTTGTTTCACTACTATTCTTCATGTGGGAAAACGAAGAAATGGTAGTGGTGGCTGGTAGGAGCCGGAAAGTCTACATGGTGGCTAGTAGGAGCCGGAAAGTCTACAGGGCAAGCAGAAACCGGTAAATCTGCGGATATTGATGGTCGTATGGCCCTGTAGCCTCCCAACCCTTGTCATGGAAGGCGTTAAATCCATGCTACACTTGATTTCTGGTTAATCATGTGTATCTTGCTTGTTCATATTATTGGTGCATTTTCATATGTTTTGATTAAAATACTTGTATGAATTATGGAAATGTCTTATAGATGGAATTATATCACTAAACTAGTTTTGCTTATACCCTTATAGCTTTTTGTTACAGTACGATTACCTTTGGTTGGCCCCAAGGAGCCCCGTTTGCTAGGTACGAGTATAAGCTACTAGGAGTTTTTGGGAGAAGCTTTATGTATTTGAGTTTTAAACATAGGCTTCTAGGAAAATCTCTATAGTAGGCTTATGTTATAGTTGTTATTAATTTGAAAGACTATTAACGTGGGGGAATGCCCCTAAGATGATGTAAGGATATTATTTATGGAAATCTTATGTTTAATTATATAAGTTCTTGCTTGCTTTTATTATCTACTTAACGATAATACCCCTATGAATCTGCTACTATCTTGGAAGCATGCCTTGTATATGATATCGAAGCTCCTGCATGACTAAGGTTGTCATTCATTAGCTTTAATATTATATACGGCGGACTGCCACGTTTAGGGTACCCTCTAGAGCGTGACAATTCTAGCAACAGTAATTTTAACACATGATCTAGTATGTTAAATGGAGTTATTTATGTAGAAAAATGATGAGTTTATTGGTGATTGGACTAAAACGAATGAGAACCTTAAGTTCAATTTGGTCAAATTTCCATTCATGATTTATTTTTCCTATTCAACAAGCTTTTGTAAACCCCCAAAAATTTTCATAATCCTTAAAAATAATTTTAGAAGTATAAATATCAAAGACCCGAAAAATCAACTTGAGATTAAAACTCAATTCTAGACCAAGTCAAATACCGGAAACGAAACCCTAAAAGTTGAACCTAGTTAAAAATTTAATAAGAACAAAAACGAGTTCTCTCAATCTTGAGAAAACGAGAAACCCTGAAATAAAATATAAAGTCCAATTACCGATATAATCAACGTCCGTACGTCGATTAAATAACCTACCCAATTCCTAAAACGCAAATCGAAACAATAGATCCAAATACCGCTTAACAACGAGACAATAAAGTCCTAATTCCTTCAGTAAAAATTTTAGAATCACAAAATCCAAAATTTCCACAAAAGTCAAATCGAGTCAACTCATAAACCTAGACTCGGTTAAATGATTCCGAGAACTAAAAACTATTAAATAATCACAATGAAATAAAATAAAATAAAACATAAATTTCGAGCTAAAATTCTAAAACGCTCAAAACTCGAAAATTATACGATCTTAACGAATATCTCGATGAAAACGGAATTCAAAACGGAACCCTAAAAGTCAACAAGCCTATAACGAACCCTAGTAGTTAAGATCCGGCAATCCCGCGTTTTCAAACCTTAGAAAACGAAATTAAGTAAATAGCCTAGAATAGTTCGTAATAACGTAAGGTAACATAAAAATATCAGATTCGCGAAATTCGAGTGACCTTCGGACCCAAACGGGATCGATTCTCGAAAAGCGTGTCCCGGAGCACGGAATATTAAAAATATTCCGTTTATACCAATAGACTCGTAAAATACAAGGATTCCAAAAATATCAGTTTGGTATTTTTCGGTAGCTAAAAACTACAGATATCGCATTAATTCGCGTATTTTTATTACTACCGGTACTTTAATTGTCTAGTCTACTATTCATAGTACTTTTTCTACTATTCATTACTATTCATCTATCTCTACTTTTTCTTACACCTATTTCTTACACCTACATATCTATTTTCTTACTTTTTTCATTTCCAACACAACTTTAATCACATCAAACTTTACACATTACTTCTTTATTACACAAATTAAATCAAAGTTGTACAAAATGGCCCCCCATGCCCAAAACCGGCGCACTCTCTCTCTCTTCTACATCTATTTTATTTTATTTTTCTTTTATTTAATTACCTCTTAAATCCCTCCACAAAATTCTATAAATACCACCTCTTCCCTTCTCATTTCTTCACACCATTCCAAAGCAAAGAAATTATGCCAAAATCCTCTCCAAAAACTCTTCTTTATAATCTTACAAGAACTCACTTCTTGTAAAAAGAAAACACTCCTCTTCCATTACCAAAGAAAGTTTCTTTTCAAAGCCTCACTATCTACCACATATCACTACTCACATAATACCCATTCCATCTACCATCTTCATATCTCTTACATACCTTAGGTAATATTTCTTCCATCTATTATTCATCCATGTCATGTAACTTAACATGACTATGGTGTTGTTTTGAAACTCATATGAGTAGTAAAAGCAACAACATGTTCATGTTTTGTTCTTGTACATAAAGCTTCCTATTTTATTATGTTGTTATTATTATTTGCTTATATATATAGTATTATGTATATATATTTAGAGCATATAAGCTCATTTGTTATTTATTTATTTCAAGTTATGCAATTTATTTATTTTATGTTGATATTAAGACTAGTCTTTCTAGTCTTAGACTTGTCATATCAAGTCAAAACAACCTTGATTATTTATTTTCTTTAAATCTTTCGGGACTAGTCCATTCTTAGTCCCGGGATGCCTTGATAAAGCTAAGGCTCCAATTCTTGATCGGGATTCCTTGATGAAGCTAAGGTTCCCAATGCTTGATATTTTATTTTCTTACTCATTATTTGTTTCTAGTATTTTCTTATGTTCTTACTATTTTATATGCTCATTATACTTGCATTTGCGTAATGTTAATGTCTCAACTAATCAAAAAATAGAATTTTGTTTTACTAAATGAACTCAAAGCTAAGTTTTCAATCATATGATTTATCGCAAAATCATGAAGTTATTATCAACAACATAGAAATGGAGTTTTCTCAAGTTTTCCTAAATAACAAAGATAGTTTTATCAAGAAAACGTAAGAAATAAATATTTTCTTTGTATTTTATGGTAATCTAAGTTCTTAGAAAAATAAATCGTTAATATCGAAAGTTTAAGACTTAAATTCTTTTCTAAACTAAGGAACAAACTAGTTTTCAAAGTCAAGACAAAAATCAACTCATCAAGTTATGAACCCACTTAGGAAAAATAATGATTTTCAAATTTCTAAAAGAAGGAACTAATTTTCAAGGGAATATAAATAAGGTGAGATTTATAATGATGGGTTTTATCAATAAAAGATGATTCTTTTCAAAAGAAATGAAAGAACAAGTTTTGGAAAGTAAAAGCTTATATTTTAGAAATGAATATAAGAAAAGCAAGGCTCAATTTCTAAGACCATCTTAAATAAACAAATTATGAAAAGGATTTCGACAACTTAATGTACTTTTGATAAATTAATCATTTATCACTAGAAATGAAATATATGAAAGACTAGAGTTAAAGGGAATTTTCTTGTTTTGGAAAAGAGGAATGAAGAAAAATAAAATAAGATTATACTCATTTATAACAAACCTAAGAAAAATATAAAGTTTCTTTAAATACTTGAAAGGAAGTTTTCAAAGCTAAAGTTTAAATGAATTGTCTTATGAAATAAATTATTGAGACACTACCATTGGGATTTTTGCATATAAATTGAGCATACCTATATATTCAAAAGTGTTTATCAAATGTATATTTATATTATTACAAAAAGGATTTTCTTTAAATGAAGTGAGATAGAAAGTGGATTTTTGCAAAAGTTTAGAAAATTCGTTCTAAATCTGTACCTGACGTTTTTGGAACCCAAATGACCTTTTATGACCAAGATAAGTTTAGAAATGGATAGAACTTTTCGAATAGGTAGAAAACGGTATATCGTATGCGAAATTCCGAGTTAAAATGAGCAAGTTATGGCCATTTTAAGTTGGAATTTCTTCTTATACGATTTTACCACGAATTTTAAGTAAAGTTTAGAATCTCCAAAATAGAAATTCATGGAAGACTTATCCCGGGTATTTCTTTTGTCTAGGAGACAAAGGACACGAGGATACCCTACCCGAGGATTTCTACGACTAAGAAGATAGCGAAATGGACGAGTGAGTTATTCCTCTAAATTCGTTACTTTGCTTGTGCTTGTAAAGTAGTAGCATTAGTATATAGGAAAAGATAAAAATGGATTATATTTGGGGAATTCGGGATTATATATATGATTCTATGTTTGTGCGTGAATGAGAATTAAGAATATCGCAACTTCGATCTGCTTGTTTAAATAATTTTGTTTACTTACTTGTATGATTGTTTATTGTTGCTAAATTGATTGATCGCCCCAATAAACCTTAATAAGGTTTGACCTAAGAACAATAAAACGTTCACGCATAGCATCCATCGAGTCACATCTATTTCAGAAGGCTGCTACTCCTACGCGTAGAGTTGGATTGGCTGTGATCGTGCGGTGCCACGGGCCATGTTCCTTCCTGGAGAATCCAAATCGCTCGGGGAAAGCGACTCTAGGTTCGGAGCCGAGCCAACCGAACGCTGTGGGTGAGGACCTGGGGACTAGCAGTAGAAGGTCGAGGACCTTCAACCCCGATTCCCTAACCTTTGATACGGAGGGGTAAATCCGTTCTATATATGGTTTCCGGACGACTATATATATTCGCGTAATCATGTGATTGTTCATTGTATGCATAGCATATGTGTGATTAAATAAATAAACTTGTTTGAAAATGTGGTGCGAATGAAAAGGAATATCTCACTAAGCTAAGTTGTAGCTTATACCCCTATAGATTTGATTGAAACAGGTATATTCGTGGATTAAATTGAGGATCATGACATTAAGGAAGTCATGGACGGACGATTAAGGATATGGAATCATACGATGAAGAAAGTTGTAAGGTTCTTTATATGTGCTAACCTTTATGATTAGTGAGGTACTTTTATTTAAAGACAATAGAAGAATATGCCCTTAAGAATTGAAATGTGATATGTTTATGTTCTATATTCTCTTTGCCTTGTTACTTATTTATTATCGATATAAATTGCGCTACTCCGATGCGTTCCCTTAGTTGTGATGTACGCCTTGTACATGATATGGAAGCCTTTGCGTGACTAAGGTAGTCATTCCTAGGCTTTAGTATTGTGTACGGCGGACTGCCACGTTTAGGGTACCCCTCGGGCGTGACAGTTTAAGTTGGTATCAGAGCAACAAGGTTTTGGGAATTAAGAGATAGGATATGAGAAGTATAGAATGGTAGGACTTGATCTTATGTCTAAGAATCCTATGTCTAAGAATAGAACTTTATCTTGGAGAATATTAGGGAAGGCAGGAAGGTACTTACACAAAATCGGAGGATATTTAGTAAGATATGAAATGGAGGAATTACATGAAGAGGATTTACCCTAGATGTTGACCCAAGATTGAGAAAGGTGAAATGACTTGGAGATAGAACATAGCAGAATAATATGAAAAAAGATGAAGAACTTAGAATTTAGATATGAGTAAACATAGTAAGCCTACCTTAGCAAGATCAATAAGCCTTAATGCATAGTAACCCTATTCAAGACCAATAGGAACAATTTAAGTAAAATGCCTCTTTTATAGGTAAGACCCTTAGGTAGATAATATTCAGTACCTACGTTAACCTTTAATCAGACTAGCAAAAGTCTTTAACGCTTCTCTTTTCCTTAAAAACAAATAACATGAGCGTAAAACTCGAAATAAAGAAAATATCTAATACGATCGCTTCGTTTGGTTCTAGGAAGCTACCCGAGGAAGTTATGCCACAATCAAGCACCCCTCTCGAAGAACAACAAGAACCAGAAGCACTCCCACCACAAGATCTAACTCAAGAACTCTTGACCACCATAAGACGTCTAGAAGAGACGATAAGGACTTATATACAACAAACCCATAACCTCTGCACCGCTCCGGTTATAGACCTCAACTCGGAGCAACACCAGTAGCACAAGTCCCTTCCTTCATAGCCAATCAAGAACCCAGGCTAAGAAGCGTAAACAACCCAACCTCTTAAGGATTCCGCAACCCCTAAGGTCAGATGTTGGAAGTGTGAAGGAAGACATTTCCCCAAAAGTTGCCCACAACTGCAGAACAAGTGTTACTTCTGTGGAAACAAGACCACAAAATCCTAAATTGTCCTAAGAAGAACGGCACTATCTATTCTGGTCATGCAAAGAGAAAACACAGTGCCAACAATTACCCAACAACAATAAGGAAATGCTACGTATGCAGTCGTCTCATCTGTAGGACCAAGAATTACCCTACAAATGCCAAGGAAACATGCTACATGTGCAAGGTGTGGTACCTCTATGTACGTGAAGATCTAAAGACGCAAGGTTTATGGGACGACCCCATCTCAGCCCCGAAAGAGATGACCCATCCAAGAAAGAATGTGGGACTTCGTCTAGAGATCCTACCACCGAATCTCACCACAAAGGAAAAGAAAAAGTTACTGATAATGAAGACGAGGGATCAAGTGATCAAGGAAATATTCCTACCCTGTGAAGAGCAATCCGAAGAGGAATGGACGCTAAACCTTCCGTAAAAGCTTTAATACACCGATAGGAGAAATGCTTTTGTAATTAATCAAAGATGTATATGTGTTTATGTAATGATTTGAAATTTTAATTATGTTTTGCATCCTTTCTTTGAACTTTTGTAAAGGAAGTATTTAAGTCTTCCTTCTGTTTCCATGATATGAATTTCCTTTTTATATGATTTCAGTCAATTTTCAAATATTCTTCTATATATTGTATTCATTTCCGTCTCATTTCTATTGCATATTTCTTGACGTTTTTTCCGAAAAACGTCTAAGACTTAATAAAGTTCAAGAATCTCACGCTAGCTTAATAAAACCTGTAGAACAAATAGGAGACGTACTCGTGCACAACGCAACCAAGAAATACCCCCGTAGAACCTGAGAACCCGGAGGAACCTCAACAACCAAACCAACCCGAATGGATCAAGCTAACATCGAACAACTTGCCAACCTCATAAGGAATTTCGCACAACAGGCTCAGGCTATGCCTACACACACCTGCACAAGAAGCAGCACCAGAAGTTCCAACGCCACCAATTGAAACAGCACTAGCTGAGCCACCTTACCAAACCTTATCAAAGTATGTTGCCAGAGTTCATTAAGTGCAATCGATATTTTGATGGAGCTTTGGAAAACCGGATGAAGCTGATGATTGGTTAGCACAAATAGAACGATCTTTCAATGCTTTTGAAGTACCACAACATCTTCAGCTTACATATGGGACTTTCATGCTGAGGTTCAATGCAAGAATATGGTGGGAATCCAAAAGTAGAGAGCTACTACCACCAATCACATGGGAGACATTTAGGCATGAATTCTTGGAGAACTTTTTCCCTGGAAGCTTGAGAATCCAATTTAGTGCAGATTTCCTAAGTATTTCTCAAGGAGGCCGTAGTCTTGAACAATATGAAACGAGTTCAGTAAGTGTTACAATATGCCCCCGAATCATATAAGGATAGTGAGGAACTAAAAAAAGTCTTCTTGGAGGATTGGATGAAGACCTTCGTATCAAGTTGATAGAGTTTGACATTAAAGATTTTCGAGAACTAGTAGAGAGAGCACGAATTGTGGATGGTGCTAAGAAAAGGAGAAGGACGAAGGAAACGTCATGATGATTGAGGAAGAATCTATAAGTGAACCTAGCTCAGCATCAGAATCAATGAGCTCGAAACATCGGTCAGCCCGAGTAGAAAGAAGGATAAAAAGAAATTGGATACCCAATGTTGGAAATGCAAAAAGGGACATCAACCAAGACAGTGTCCTAAGTTGCAACACAAGTGTTACTACTGCGGGAGTCCAAATCACAAAGTCATGAGATGCCCAAAGAAAACCTCTGCCACTTGTCTGATCTGCAAGGAGTCGGGACATATTGCCAAGAAGTGTCCTAAGAAGAAAAATATGGAAGGAGATACTCAGCAATACCCCCACAAGAATACGTGTCAAACCTACAAGGACAATGGATTTGCGAGGAAGCCAACCAAGAGATAGAATTCGTTGTTTTAGAAGAAACGATAGTCACGAATACGAGTTGATATCAGGCTACCCTTAGACGCTAAAATTCTTGTTATACCGATAGTTGCCAGTAATGACCGTAGATTATGTAATCGTCACCTTACTCCAGATGGAATAAAATATGATTGTCGAAAATTTTGTATGTAACAAAAGAAGAAGGCAATTCAATTTTACCTTGAACACGCCAAAATACATCAAAAGCATAACTATTACCGCCTAAAGCTAGAACCGGTAATGATAAAATCTCAACAAGCAAATCCAAATTTTTCATCTTGACCTCAAACCTTGTCAAGATGACCACGTAAAGAATAAAACAACTATGGAATAAGTATAAACATTGTGTATGCATGTCATATATATACTCACATAAGAATGGAAAGCGAATTCACAACCTTCCTTCGTCAAGTGAATGTACCAGTGTCGTATCGAGTCGTCATCAGTTTAAGATCGAGTCAAGTCAAGTGTCAAGTCGTCAGTCGTCTGCTGTATTGGTTAAGTCTGAAACTCTTCAGAAAGAGTCAAAGTGAAGGTTGAAAATCGCTAAAACCAAATCTTATTGATTCTATATATGCTATATTGCATAAAATATTAAACGCACAAGATTAACAACATTCCAATATTACCGTCTAAAAATATATGCAAAAAGAAAGATATGAAAGAAGAAATTCAAAAACAACGATAGACTTCCCAACCCTTTTGTGGAAGTCAAACTAAGAAAAAGACATAATGAAATCATAATACCCTTTCAACAAATAGACGTAAGACAAAATTCCAAATATCACGAATGTTGATGAATGACGATATACAATTTCTCATCAACCTACGTACGTATGACAAGTTTTGAGGACAAAACTTTCTTTAAGGTGGGTAGGTTGTAAACCCCCAAAAATTTTCATAATCCTTAAAAATAATTTTAGAAGTATAAATATCAAAGACCCGAAAAATCAACTTGAGATTAAAACTCAATTCTAGACCGAGTCAAATACCGGAAACGAAACCCTAAAAGTTGAACCAGTTAAAAATTTAATAAGAACAAAAACGAGTTCTCTCAATCTTGAGAAAACGAGAACCCCTGAAATAAAATATAAAGTCCAATTACCGATATAATCAACGTCCGTACGTCGATTAAATAATCTACCCAATTCCTAAAACGCAAATCGAAACAATAGATCCAAATACCGCTTAACAACGAGAATAAAGTCCTAATTCCTTCAGTAAAATTTTAGAATCACAAAATCCAAATTTCCACAAAAGTCAAATCGAGTCAACTCATAAACCTAGACTCGGTTAAATGATTCCGAGAACTAAAAACTATTAAATAATCACAAATGAAATAAAATAAAATAAAACATAAATTTCGAGCTAAAATTCTAAAACGCTCAAACTCGAAAATTATACGATCTTACGAATATCTCGATGAAAACGGAATTCAAAACGGAACCCTAAAAGTCAACAAGCCTATAACGAACCCTAGTAGTTAAGATCCGGCAATCCCGCGTTTTCAAACCCTAGAAAACGAAATTAAGTAAATAGCCTAGAATAGTTCGTAATAACGTAAGGTAACATAAAAATATCAGATTCGCGAAATTCGAGTGACCTTCGGACCCAAACGGGATCGGTTCTCGAAAAGCGTGTCCCGGAGCACGGAATATTAAAAATATTCCGTTTATACCAATAGACTCGTAAAAATACAAGGATTCCAAAAATATCAGTTTTGGAATTTTTCGGTAGCTAAAAATTACAGATATCGCATTATTACGCGTATTTTTATTACTACCGGTACTTTAATTGTCTAGTCTACTATTCATAGTACTTTTTCTACTATTCATTACTATTCATCTATCTCTACTTTTTCTTACACCTATTTCTTACACCTACATATCTATTTTCTTACTTTTTTCATTTCCAACACAACTTTAATCACATCAAACTTTACACATTACTTCTTTATTACACAAAATTAAATCAAAGTTGTACAAAATGGCCCCCCATGCCCAAAACCGGCGCACTCTCTCTCTCTTCTACATCTATTTTTTTTATTTTTCTTTTATTTAATTACCTCTTAATCCTCCACAAAATTCTATAAATACCACCTCTTCCCTTCTCATTTCTTCACACCATTCCAAAGCAAAGAAATTATGCCAAAATCCTCTCCAAAAACTCTTCTTTATAATCTTACAAGAACTCACTTCTTGTAAAAAGAAAACACTCCTCTTCCATTACCAAAGAAAGTTTCTTTTCAAAGCCTCACTATCTACCACATATCACTACTCACATAATACCCATTCCATCTACCATCTTCATATCTCTTACATACCTTAGGTAATATTTCTTCCATCTATTATTCATCCATGTCATGTAACTTAACATGACTATGGTGTTGTTTTGAAACTCATATGAGTAGTAAAAGCAACAACATGTTCATGTTTTGTTCTTGTACATAAAGCTTCCTATTTTATTATGTTGTTATTATTATTTGCTTATATATATAGTATTATGTATATATATTTAGAGCATATAAGCTCATTTGTTATTTATTTATTTCAAGTTATGCAATTTATTTATTTTATTGATATTAAGACTAGTCTTTCTAGTCTTAGACTTGTCATATCAAGTCAAAACAACCTTTGATTATTTATTTTCTTTAAATCTTTCGGGACTAGTCCATTCTTAGTCCCGGGATGCCTTGATAAAGCTAAGGCTCCAATTCTTGATCGGGATTCCTTGATGAAGCTAAGGTTCCCAATGCTTGATATTTTATTTTCTTACTCATTATTTGTTTCTAGTATTTTCTTATGTTCTTACTATTTTATATGCTCATTATACTTGCATTTGCGTAATGTTAATGTCTCAACTAATCAAAAAATAGAATTTTGTTTTACTAAATGAACTCAAAGCTAAGTTTTCAATCATATGATTTATCGCAAAATCATGAAGTTATTATCAACAACATAGAAATGGAGTTTTCTCAAGTTTTCCTAAATAACAAAGATAGTTTTATCAAGAAAACGTAAGAAATAAATATTTTCTTTGTATTTTATGGTAATCTAAGTTCTTAGAAAAATAAATCGTTAATATCGAAAGTTTAAGACTTAAATTCTTTTCTAAACTAAGGAACAAACTAGTTTTCAAAGTCAAGACAAAAATCAACTCATCAAGTTATGAACCCACTTAGGAAAAATATGATTTTCAAATTTCTAAAAGAAGGAACTAATTTTCAAGGGAATATAAATAAGGTGAGATTTATAATGATGGGTTTTATCAATAAAAGATGATTCTTTTCAAAAGAAATGAAAGAACAAGTTTTGGAAAGTAAAAGCTTATATTTTAGAAATGAATATAAGAAAAGCAAGGCTCAATTTCTAAGACCATCTTAAATAAACAAATTATGAAAAGGATTTCGACAACTTAATGTACTTTTGATAAATTAATCATTTATCACTAGAAATGAAATATATGAAAGACTAGAGTTAAAGGGAATTTTCTTGTTTTGGAAAAGAGGAATGAAGAAAAATAAAATAAGATTATACTCATTTATAACAAACCTAAGAAAAATATAAAGTTTCTTTAAATACTTGAAAGGAAGTTTTCAAAGCTAAAGTTTAAATGAATTGTCTTATGAAATAAATTATTGAGACACTACCATTGGGATTTTTGCATATAAATTGAGCATACCTATATATTCAAAAGTGTTTATCAAATGTATATTTATATTATTACAAAAAGGATTTTCTTTAAATGAAGTGAGATAGAAAGTGGATTTTTGCAAAAGTTTAGAAAATTCGTTCTAAATCTGTACCTGACGTTTTTGGAACCCAAATGACCTTTTATGACCAAGATAAGTTTAGAAATGGATAGAACTTTTCGAATAGGTAGAAAACGGTATATCGTACGCGAAATTCCGAGTTAAAATGAGCAAGTTATGGCCATTTTAAGTTGGAATTTCTTCTTATACGATTTTACCACGAATTTTAAGTAAAGTTTAGAATCTCCAAAAATAGAAATTCATGGAAGACTTATCCCGGGTATTTCTTTTGTCTAGGAGACAAAGGACACGAGGATACCCTACCCGAGGATTTCTACGACTAAGAAGATAGCGAAATGGACGAGTGAGTTATTCCTTCTAATTCGTTACTTTGCTTGTGCTTGTAAAGTAGTAGCATTAGTATATAGGAAAATAAAATGGATATATATTTGGGGAATTGGGATTATATATATGATTCTATGTTTGCGTGAATTGAGAATTAAGAATATCGCAACTTCGATCTGCTTGTTTAAATAATTTGTTTACTTACTTGTATGATTGTTTATTGTTGCTAAATTGATTGATCGCCCCAATAAACCTTAATAAGGTTTGACCTAAGAACAATAAAACGTTCACGCATAGCATCCATCGAGTCACATCTATTTCAGAAGGCTGCTACTCCTACGCGTAGAGTTGGATTGGCTGTGATCGTGCGGTGCCACGGGCCATGTTCCTTCCTGGAGAATCCAAATCGCTCGGGGAAAGCGACTCTAGGTTCGGAGCCGAGCCAACCGAACGCTGTGGGTGAGGACCTGGGGACTAGCAGTAGAAGGTCGAGGACCTTCAACCCCGATTCCCTAACCTTTGATACGGAGGGGTAAATCCGTTCTATATATGGTTTCCGGATGACTATATATATTCGTAATCATGTGATTGTTCATTGTATGCATAGCATATGTGTGATTAAATAAATAACTTGTTTGAAAATGTGGTGCGAATGAAAAGGAATATCTCACTAAGCTAAGTTGTAGCTTATACCCCATAGATTTGATTGAAACAGGTATATTCGTGGATTAAATTTGAGGATCATGACATTAAGGAAGTCATGGACGGACGATTAAGGATGTGGAATCATACGATGAAGAAAGTTGTAAGGTTCTTTATGTGCTAACCTTTATGATTAGTGAGGTACTTTTATTTAAAGACAATAGAAGAATATGCCCTTAAGAATTGAAATGTGATATGTTTTGTTCTATATTCTCTTTGCCTTGTTACTTATTTATTATCGATATAAATTGCGCTACTCCGATGCGTTCCCTTAGTTGTGATGTACGCCTTGTGCATGATATGGAAGCCTTTGCGTGACTAAGGTAGTCATTCCTAGGCTTTAGTATTGTGTACGGCGGACTGCCACGTTAGGGTACCCCTCGGGCGTGACAGCTTTGCTATTTTGTTTTCACATGATAATTTACTTAAGAATAATCCAATGCTTAAGTGTGAGGGAATTTGATAAGTCATTTATACTCTATTCAATTTATAGGAACTCATGCTTTATTTGATCCATTATTAGATAAGCTCCTATAAATATGTGTTGTTATTATTGTATAATTGTTGTTTTTTGGCTCCTAAGATCAAGAAAAGAAGAAATAAAGTGATTTGAACTAGATTTGGAGCAAAACAACAATAACTTTTGAAGATAAGGACAAACCATGGCCTTAGAGAATGAACTAACGGCAAGAAACAAAGCAAAATACCAAACCGGCCCTGATTCACACCCATGGTTCTAACTACAATTCAAATTAAACATAAATCACTGCTCTGATAACTCAAACACAGCTTCTTTACCGCAACCAACCTTTAAGCCCACAGTCCTGCCCATGAAAAGTGACCCTGCCTTGTAGTCATGCGGATAAAGATATGTACAAAAGCCATTAAAAAGAATCTGCCATTTCTATGAATAAAATCTTCATGATTTTTGTGCCCTGACACTTGTAAATTAACGTGCACAAAAGTTGTAACAATATTGTATCATATGTAACAAGTTTTATACATAAAATAGAGTAAAGTGATAATTTATAGTGAGAGAAACTTTTCTTTTACAAGAAATTCAAGTTTTCTGTGTAATTTCATTTTAAACCGATGTTTGTTTTTGTAAGACCTTGTGTTTAATCAGAAATATTGATCTTTATTTCATATTGTTTCTCTCCTGAATCTGTGTTTAATGTTCATGTTTATGGAGAAATAATCATTTAACTTAGGGTTTGTGAATCCAACACCCGATTCATGTGATTTTAATGCATTTTAATTGAATATTAATTGGGTAATTGTAATTAGTAGCTCGAGCCTTAATTTGTAAGTTTATGCGAGTGCATCATGGAGATTTATGTCTGATTTTTGGCGAACAAATTGAGAAAACATTCTTTTGAATATAATAAGGCTACTAATGAAGTTGCTCAGAATCACCTAGGGATAGGGATGGTAAAACGTTTTGTCACATGATTTTAAATTCATTAAAATGGGTATTAATTAAAGGGTCTTAATCTTTATGCGGATCTTGGCCGTTTTTGAGAGCTTGTGAAGGGATTTCTAGTGGTCTAATCTGGATCTAGAGTTCTTGACCTTTAGAGGGGCTTTAACTTAGCTTAGTGAATTTGACAGTATAAGTATACCGAACAAACAACTCTCTGGTTTATTAAGAAATCACATGATAAAAACTTGGTGAAACAAATTGTAAGCTCATTCTTGCATTAACAAACCTATTTTTACAATTTTTCCTTGAAAATGTGTATACAATTCGAATAAACTTTAGCTCAGTGACTTTTCTGTTTACAATATTTTGCTGATTTTTTTTTTCTTGCTAGATAATAGATTAAAAGTGAGTACAGTAGATGCTAACAATCCCTAAGAAATATGTGCTAATACTTTTTATGCTACTTCAGTAGGTGCACTTGTGGAAATGGTATTTGTGCGACCAAAGTTGAATAGAAGTTAATAGCAATCTTTGTAAATTTTTGAAAACATTAACTTCGCGTCACATCCAAACCACAACATCAGATAAAGAAGACAACATTCAATAAGGCAGAAAAGAAGAGGTAATTGTGGTCACTCTTTTTCTATAAGTGCTTTTTAAAACTCTTTTTAGTCTCTCTTTAAATTCCTTTAAATAATCAGATTTTAACTAGTTAGTATACTAGGTGCATGTCCAGTCATAAATTTTGGTGAATACTAAGTCGTGTCTACAGGGAGTGAGGACTAGTTGTCAATTGTATTAGTTCTAATTGAAGCTAGGCAAATCAAAATTGTTTCCATTTTTGGATTTTTTTTATATATAACTAATGTAAATCCTCATTTTTCTTAGCAAACCAAACTCGGTTTCGGAAACCGAAACCTCAAAAAGAATTCTTAAGGCTAGCATAGAGCTTAGGAACCCTAAGTCCGGCAATACCGAGAAAAAAACCTCGAAATAATAAAAATGAGTTAGCTTTAGAATATAGTCCTAAAAAATATATCGAAACATAAAAAGATTAGATTTCAAAGAAATTCATCTGTTTTGGACTCGATTAGGATTTGTTTTCGAAAACTGGTCCCTGGTGCTTAAAAATAGAAAAATATTCTGGATGACTCTTTAGAATCTAAATTTAATAAGGAATTCAAAAATAATTATAAGAATTTTTCGGTTTATAAAAATTACAGTTATAGTCCTTTTATCATATTTTTATTACTATCGGTAATTTAATTATCTAATTTACTTTTTGATTTGTAATCATTACTATTCACTAAGTACAACCAACCATACCCTATTCTTATATCCTTACATCCTATTCCTTACAATTTATTTTTCCAATACAATTTTATTACTAAAATTACTTAATTAAATTTGAATTATTATATAACACATCATCTCTCCTCTAGCTCAAATCCAACCCTACCTAACACCTAACACACAACACACCCCCCCCCCCCCCCCCCCCCCCCCCCCCCCCCCCCCCCCCCCCCCCCCCCCCCTTTTTTGTACTCTTTCAATTTCCATTTTTTTTTATTAACACAAACCCTAATATCACTTTCTATAAATATCCTTTTATGTCTTTTCATTTCATTTTCTCTCTTTTTCTCTTAAACAAACTTTTGCATTTTTGTTTTCTCTCCTCACCCTCCCTCTCAACGTTACCACGTCTCTACACACACACACAATTTTTCTTCAAGTTTCTTCTTCAAACACTTAACAGGTAATAGATCTACACCCTACCACATATAAAACATATAATGGTAAATTATACAGGTGTGATCTCACCAGAAATCCCTATGAGCTTTATGCTAGAAATATGGAACACTTGTACATGATTCTCATACCATCACATGTTGTGGATCTCTTGTTTTAAATTGTTTTGCAATATTCTTGCTATATTATTGCTATATATATTCTTGTTGATATTTTTTTGGATACATCTTGCTACTAACCTCATCATCATAATGTTTTATCTTGCATTTCATGCATCTAACATCATCAACATGCTAATCTAACTTTTGAGACTAGTCTTTCTAGTCTTGGGAAGCCTTGAATATGATCTAAGGCTTCCAAGCTTGCATTTGCATCCATAAAATAAATGTTATCATACTCTTATTTGTTTTGAGTATATAAATGTCATAAAAATTTGTTTTCCTATTTTCCAACTCCAAAATGAGGATTTTACAGAAAATATGAAGGGCTTATGGAATAGGTATCATAAATAAATGATTTTGATGAGTTAAATCTAGTTCTAATAAGAGATATTTTCAAAATAAGAAAGATTTGCAAGAGTTAAATTAGAACTTTGCCTCAACTCCAATAAGACCATAAAATTCGTAACTAGGAGGAGTTGGTATATAAACACCTATTTTCTAACCTCAAAATAAGAGTTTTACAAAAAAATTGAAAGCCTTAGGGAATAGGTTTGATTAGGACTCAATTTTAGAAAGATCAAATGAGTTTTACCCAAGAAATAATCTCAAAACAAATTAGCAAATTCGGATTTAGAAAAGAGCCATATTCAAACACCTATTTCCAAATTCCAAAATGAGGATTTTAATTAAGAAAGAGAAGCCTTTGGGAATAGGTATAGTAAGGATTTAATTGTAGCAAAAACAAATGAATTTTATCAAAGAATATTTCTGAAATAAAGGAAAGTTTCAACACATGAATCAAACTTTATTTTCATCACCAACAATTCTTGTAAAATTCGTAACTAGGCAAGACCCCATTTAAACATCTATTTTCCAACTCCTAAATGAAGAAATTTCTTAAAATAATGAGGGTATTAGGGATATAGGTCATCAAGGCTTTATTTTAGTAAAAACAAAGGTGATTTTTCAAGAAACAAAACTAGTTTTTCTAAATCAAGTATTCTTGAAGTTTTTGCAAAATGAAATTTATCTAAAAATTCTTTTTAACCAAATATCATCAAGGACATACATATAGATAGCTCACAACATGTCATTAATGATATTAACTTGTTAATATTGCATGTACATTTAATATACATAGTAGAAACAATGTAAATTTTCATAAAACAATTTCGGAAATATGATTTGTGTGCACTGACCAGATTTGATCCGAACTTTTTGGGACCTAAAAGTTTTCAAAACTTAGGAATAACATTAGTATTATTTAGATCTTTCAAAGTAGATAGAAATCGACTACTTATTTGCGAAATTCCGAGTTAAAATGACAAAGTTATGATCGTTTTAAGTTGGAATTTCCACTAACCACGAAAGTTATGAACTCGAAAGTTTTTGTTTGTTAAGTTAGGATTAGTTATGGTTTGAAATAATCATTTGAGTATTTCTTTCGTTTAGGTGATTTTAAATCGGGGGATTCTTTACTCCCAGACTATTATGATTAAAGATCGGAGACCATGGTTGAGTGAGTCATACTTCCTATTTACGATTCCTGATTGTGCTTGTAATTAGTAATTGCATTAGAGTGATAGGCAAAGATAAAAATGGAAATGCATGATAGGTGATTATGGAATTATGTATGCTTTCTTGATGTATTGAGAAAAATGTGTTAAGTATATCGTAACCGGGTGATTAATTGATGGATGTCCATATGCCATGATTATGATTGTTTGCGAATTGCTTGATCACCTATGAAATTGTATTAATGATTATTCGGATTAACAAGGAACATGGACATAATCACTTCACGTTGAGGATTGTGCATTTAATCATATTGGTTACCCATGATCCATAAACGATATAAATGAAATAGGTTTCCCGTAAGCCATAAAATGGTACAGTAAATGGGTAGCCAGTGAACCATAAAGTGGAACAATAAATTCAAAGTAGTACCGTAGGATTCATTAATCTACCAACCCCCAATGGAGGGCGCAAATCCATTCAGCATATGATTTCCAATTGATCATATGTCTTGTATGCCCATGTTATTGTTGCATTTCATATGGATGCTTAAATCAACTTGATTGTATGAAATTGTTGGATACGTATATTTTGAAAATATTTAATCACTAAGATAGCATAGCTTATACCCCCACAGCTTCTTTTTGTTATAGTTTCCTTATATGTGGTTACGACCTAGGAATTGACTAACTCAAGTAAAGCAAGAATAGGAGTTTCCCTTAGAAGTTTATATTTAGCTTTTGTATAGACTTCTATAGAAAACCTTAAATACTTGAGTTGATGTCAAAAACTATTACCTGGACTTATTATTCTTTTGTGAGGGGATGCCCCTTAGTTTTTGTAAATGATCCTGAATATCTGTGGTTTGTATTTTGATGCTTTTTCTATCAAATTAAACTATCTATCTCCAATTGTGCAAGTATTCTATTGTCGCAAGAGAATGCCTTGCATCCAATGCTAGACTTCTGGATGACTGTGGTAGTAATTCCTAAGTCTTGCGGTGGACTATTACGTTTATGGTACAATTGGGGGCATGATAACTAAACTACAAAGAAATAGAGATTTCCAACACCTGTAATTGATTTATGTTAAGAGCTAATAGATCTGAACAATCAATCAAATGTATGCTATTGACCAGAAATGCAATAGCAAATCCAAATTGTTAATGGATTTAGTTTTTCAATCAATCAAGCACTAAATAACAACTTCTTTTTCCAAAGTAAGCAATTATCCTAAACTAACCAATCAATGTTCCCTATCCTAGGAAAGTGATTAATTGACTAATCTGTAAAAATTACCAAACCCTAATTGAATATAAAATCCATATGTCTATGAGATTTCTAATCCAAATTAACTAATCATAGAAATGGTTAGAAAGGAATTTTCCAATTACAATCCTAACCTATCATGAGTTCTAGATTCAATCCAAAATCCCTAATTGGTGAAATAGCATCAACAATTCAAAGACAAACAAATGGTCAATCCATAACAGATAAACAACAATCAAATAATTCAGATCAACAACTCAGAACCAAATTAAGATCAAAAGAAACAAGCTTTCAATACTATCCAAATATGAATATAAGAAAAAGAACAAAATCACCTTGCCAATAAATCTTGTTCTTGAATTCAAATTCAAATGATGTCTTCCCCTTGATCTTGGTGTGGAATCCTCAATCAAATTAAAACGAAAACCTTCTTACTAGTCTATGCCCTAATCTAAAAATCTAGAAGCAATGAAAACAGAGTATAATTTTATGCCTAAGGTAATCTCCTTTTTTTTCCAACAATAAGATCCAACAAGAGAATATATTTATGAAAAGTTGCTGGACACATAGGCTGGCATTCAAGGCCGGTGACCATCTTTTTAAATCAGTCATCCTTCATTTGTAAAATTGATTTTTGGGAGCATTTTTAATTGTACATCTACTTCAAGGCTGGCGATGTAGGATGTCCAGTAGCCGGCCTTCATTGGTACAAATTATTTCCAAATTGAGATGGCTGCCAGCATTAAAGGCGGTGTGGGTCTACACTAGCATGTACGTTGGTAGTGTAAATCTCCCTAATAGTCGACGTACATACAAAAATATGAACGCCGATGAAATTTGTCTTGTAAATTGACAACGTTGAAGCCATCTTTAAAAATTTTGAATCTATGCTTGTTCAAAGCTTGTTAAATGTCGGTGGTGTAGAATGAAAATTGGCCAGTGTACATTGTAAAAATTCAAAGCTGTGAAATCCTATTTATATTTTGGCGGCCTCACTATTGTTTGTTGAAGGATAATGAATATTGTAAACCTCGGTTTTTCTAGTAATCAAGTAAACGTTGGAAATCGGAAACGAAAACCCTAAATCGGATTAGTATAAGCCTTGTGAGAGAACCCTAGGAACCTGGATCCGGCTTTCCTTCGGTTTCATATTAAAAGAACTTTTATAAAATAATTTAATGTAGAATATTGTTTTAAAGTATATTTCAAACCATAAAAAGTTCTGATTTCGAAAAATTTTCTATTCGGACCTTCCGAGCTCCATTACGGAAAAGCGAGCCCGAAACTAGAAATTCAGAAAAATATTCTGGAATACTTTTAGAACCGAAATTTTATAAGGATTTCAAAAATATAAGTTTTATAATTTTTCGGGTTATAAAAATTACAGTTATAGCCTTTTTCCCATATTTTCTTTACTACCGGTAAAGTAAATATCTTGTCTACATCTATTACTATTCATAAGTACAACCTACTACACACACAACCCATACCCTAGTCTTACATCCTTACAAAACTCATTACATTTTCTTTTCCAAGAATTTTTGTCTCTTAACAAATTATTACATTTAATACTTTTATTACATAAATTACAAATTAAAACAATTTCAAATCTCTCCCTCTCTTTCCTCCTTGCATGGCCGGTGCAAACCCCCCTTTTTTTCCCTCTATTTTTTATATTTTTTTCTTCTTTTATAATACAAAAAAACCCTAATTTCACTTACTATAAATAATCTTTTACTTTTCTCTCTCTTTCATTTTTACTTCATTTGTTCAAAAACTCAAAAATCCTCTCTATTTACTCTCCTATTGCCGTGAGCTTCCACCACCATCCACACACACACACACAAAAGCTTCATTTCTTTTTTATTTCTCCACTTGATTCAACTTTAGGTGATAAATCCTAAGACTTTATACTCTTTGATCTTGTAATGGCAAGATTATTTATGAGTATTCTCACTTTAAATCCCCATGAGCATTTGCCAGGGACAAGAAAATACTAATACATGAATATCAAGCCATCACAAGAGTAGATCTTGTGTTTGAATGGGTTTTTGTTGAAATATTTCCATGTTCATGCATATAAAAGAAGAGTAAAATAGAGATCTTGCATAAAAATCTATGTTCATGCTTTTAAACTTCTTTTCATGCATCATAAGTAGTAGATCTATGCTAGACACCCATAATATACTTGGCATTCATGATCTCATGAATATTTTGTGTTATCATGCATTAATGCTTAATAAAGGCTTTGTCTTATACATATAAATGTTGTAGTTAGTAGATCTTTAAGTAGATGAGACAAGGAACTTAAAAAGGAAAGGTTTTTGTTTGAAATGTTCAAAGAAAAATTCGTATGACTTCAAAGCCATGTTTTAAAAACCTTTGTATCAACTCTAAAACTCATGTTTTATGTGAAAAATGAAGGGTATAGGTAATAGATATCATTGAGTAATGATTTTTATAAGTTGAAATGAGTTTTGATGAGATTAATGTGTAAAACAAAGGGTAGAAACAAGATAGAAAATTTTGAGTTACTAGTCAACTTGTGAAATTCGTAGTTTTGGATGATGACCATGAAAACACCTATTATCCAAGCTCAAAATGAAAGTTTTATGTAATAGATGAAGTCTTTAAGGGATAGGTATAATAAAGTATTAAATTTTAATGCATTAAACAAGTTTTCCCAAAGGAATCATTCAAAAATTAGATATCTAAAAATTAGGATTTTTGAGTAAATCCTATTTGAAAACATATTTGCAAAGTGTAAAATGCAAATTTTTATATAAAAATGAAGGTCTTAGGTAGTATATGTTATGAAGA
Source organism: Combretum micranthum (assembly GCA_024138025.1). NCBI lineage: Eukaryota > Viridiplantae > Streptophyta > Magnoliopsida > Myrtales > Combretaceae > Combretum > Combretum micranthum. Next base: position 226,454 of record JAMXBD010001085.1, read on the forward strand.
CTCAATTTTAACTAAGATAACTAGAAATTCCTAAGAATTAATCCCAAAACACAAGTGAGTTGTCAAAGTTAGGAAACTAGATTTCTCAATAGTAATTATTGTTGAAGTCTTATAAAATAAAGAGTTCTAAAATTTTATTTTAGTAAAAAATCATCAAGATCATGCATACATTAAACTCATCACATGTCATTCATGTTAGGAAATCATTAATATTGCATGTATAATTGATTTGTCAAGTAGAAACATTTTCAAACATTTACAAAACTATTATTCGGAATTGGAAACTGTTACTGATCAGAATTGATCCTTCTATTTTGTGACCCAAATATTTTCAAAAATTGAAAATAATATTATAATTAGATAGATCTTTCGAAGTAGATAGAGATTGATGTATAATTTGTGAAATTTTGAGTTAAAATGAACAAGTTATGGCCGTTTTAAGTCGGGACTTCCGCAAATAGCGAGAATTACGAATTTCTAAGCTTTGATAGATAGTTTGGATTAGTTAAGTGATGAAATACTTATTAGGGTATCTCTTCCTTTTTAGGTGATACCGAAACCGACGAATCTTTACCACCGGACTACTACTACTAAAAGACCAGTGAACCATGGCTGAGTGAGTATTACTTCCGATTTCAATTATTGTTTGTGATTGTAATGGTAGTTGCACTAGATACTTGGCAAAGATAAAATGGATATGCATGATGGAGATGAATGGGAATTATATATGATTGTTGTTGACATGAGAAATCAAATATAAGAATATCGAAGTTAGGATTGATTGTCTGCGATTATTGATTGATCGCCTGAAGAATTGGCATAACTGAATATTCGGAATTGAAAATAAATATGAATTCATTCATATCATAATAGGGATGGATCATTAGCATTTGTTGGTTTTCCGTGATCCTAAACGGTGTAAAAATTAGTTAATCGTGATCCATAAAATGAATTAATGAGTTGGTTAATCGTGATCCATAAAACGAATTTATAAGTTGGTTGATCGTGAGCCTAAACGGCGTCGTACTACAGGATTCGTTAATTTGCTAACTCGGGATGGAGGGCGCAAGTTTATTCACATATGATTTTTGGCTAGTCATATGTTTGCTGAACTTACGTGTTTGATGCATATCACTTGTCTGATTAATCACTTGTTTGATTGATGTGTTATAATTGTGATCATGTAAGTTTTCACTCACTAAGCTAGTGTAGCTTACGCCCCCTATAGTTTCTATATATTGCAGCACGAGTTCATTTGGCTTAAGCCGAGACAAGCTATAGCTCAGGTACAGGAGCTAGGCGTTACCTCTAGAAGTTGTATTCAGTTTTGATTAGACTTCCGTAGGAAACCAAGAGTCTGGATGACTGCAATGAATCTCTAAATATTCTTTTGCGGGGAAATGCCCCTTAGACTTTGTAACTAATTACTTATGTGTCTTGATTTATTATCTATTGCTATTGAATGCTGAATTAAACTCCTTAACTCCATTGAGTCGAGTATTCTATTATCGTAAAAGGACGCCTTACATCTATACAAGACTCTCGAAGAACTTGGGTAGTAATTCAAGAGTCTTATATGGCATGTGGCGGACTATTACGTTTAGGATACCCCTATGGGGCATGACAGTTTAAGTTAGTATCAGAGCACTAGGTTATAAAGCAGGACAATAGAATTAAAAGAAACTGAACCTAGAAGTTAAATAAATAGGTTAAAATGGAGTTAAAAATCTTCTTTTTAGGCTAATTAAGAGTCTTTTCTTGTAGTAGGTCTCCTTAGGAGAGACTCGTGAACGTGCTAAAAACTTTACAAAAAGAAATGATGAAACACTAGTGGAGTACTGACTGAGGTTGAGGGAATTGTGTGAAGGCTTTGCATTGGCAAGGAGTCCCCGAACCTTAGGGGAGATGTTTCGACTGTGGAAAGAGGGATTGAGATATACGAGATGGGCAGCTGTGATTGATCAATTGAGATATGATCCTATAAGAAGTAGGAGCTGGACTAAGTTAGAGACCATATACACTCTAGAGAGAGTTATGGTGGAGTACAGGCATGAGCCCATGACTAGGGAGGCTACCTTTATTTTGAAGAACGAAGGGAACCCCACCCCTCTTGAATTTAGAGTGTGGATCACCATTGGATCATTATATGAATAAGCTCGTGAAAATCTTTCTGACCACCATGATTGGAACATAGCAGCTGCATGGAATCATATTGTGTGGCATGCTATTTACCTAGATATTCTCCCACCTCACATAACCATCCTACCTCCACCAGCTAGGGATGTAGGCATGTAGTTAAATAATGCACTTGTGCCGGAAGAGGGTAACGAGATTGAAGAAAAAGAGGAAGAAGAGGAAGAAGAGGAGAAAGAAGAGGATCCTGAGGAGAACCCATAGACATGGAAGAAGATCTGAACCCTGATCCTAATCAAGTCATTTGGGATTTCACCCAAGACTTGGAGGTTCTCGATAGCGAGAGAAGAGAGCTTGAAATAGATCCCCTTATACGGAGAGATATTTATATTGAAGGTGAACGTCCTCTAGTGATTAATGAAGTGGTTCTCAAACCCATGGTCTCTGAGCCATGGAAGTAGAGACAAACGATGAGAGGATTAGGAGGGAAGCCCGGGAGACTGTAGACCAGTTATGGGTAGAGGCAGGAAGGGAAGTTGGGATAGAGGAGAATCGAGAAAATGAGCAGGGAGTGAGGGTTAGTGAAGAGGAAGTGAACCCGGAAGAAGATCAAAGAGTGGAAACGAATGAGGGAAGTGAAGAGCATGACCATGAGGCTTTAATCCGACCTACTAGGAGGAGGAGATTGACTGTGAGAGAGTATCTCAGCCAGTTTTTCCGTCAGGATGACGGTAGTTCTACTAGTAGGGGACGGCTCCCCAGCCCGACTCTCGACGATCCAGAGAAGACTGAGAAGTGGGAAGTTAGTGTAACCCATAGAGTCCAAATGGAATTTCTTTTTGTTGCTTTGTTTATAGTAGGCAATGTGGGATGCTAATTTGCCTTAGGTTTGTTTGGACAACTTAATGTTCAGTTCCTTTCTTTTCTTGTAGCTTTGTTTTAGTTTCGACTAAAAAAATGATGTCTAGGACTAAGACTAGATGAGTAGCTTGCCAAATTTTGTGAACTGAAAAATTCTGATGTAATTCCTTGTATGGCTTGCTAAAGTAATGAAGGATCATGTTTTGTTTCAAAGGAAAGAAATTATTATTCTTTGATGAACAAGCATGTTTTGCATTAGCTATAAATGGCATTAACCACATATAGTCGCATGAGCACTTATTCATTCATACCATGATTCTGAACTTGTGAATTTATTTCTTTATATATGAGTTCCTTTTTTTTATGGTTTCCTTATGATTATATGAAGATTCATAAGATTGATTTACATTTCAGAAATTATGATATCTCGAATTTTCTTAAAGTCATGAAGCTTGTTTAACGAATTAACTTTTACAAATTTGAAAACATTAAAAAGACACTAAAAATTACTAAATAATGTGCAAATAGATGAAACCAATGGATTCACAATCGGGAGCAAGAACCTCTCCCGAATGAAGTCGACCAACCCGCAATGTCCCAACCAAATCAACAGGGAATAGCACCCCAGAACCCACAAAATGGTATGATGAATGCGATTGTGTAAGCCTTGGAAAATTTCAATAAATAATTTCAAGATGAACTTCGAAATAAACCCTAAAAGTCACTCCAAATTAAAACTGAATTTCAACTAGTCCAAAAACACGAACGAATTCAGAAACTTCTTAATCTTGAGAAAATGAAAATCTTTAAAAATAAAATAAGAACACAGTGGTCTTCAAATTCAAAACCACGACATATGAAAAATTCCATATTTAACTCCGACTTATAAAATCGAGTAATATAAAGCCCGAAAACAAACTATTAAAAAGTAAATAATGATTGACCTTCGGAAATAAAACTCAATTCAAGAATTTTGAAAACATTAAGAGATATTAAATAATTACAAAAATGAAATATAAAATAAATTTCTCAAATTAAATATGTGGTATAAACATAAAATATCAGTTTCCAAATTAGCAAAGATCTAAGTCGGAAAATCACCCGGAAACCCTAAGCGGGATACAATAATTAAGTTCGCAATCTAGCGCCCCTAACGCTAGAGGCCGAGATGTAGTTAAATATGTAGAATAGCTCATAGTAATATGAGTTTGTTCAAAAATATCAGATTGGTAAATTTTTGACCTATTTCGACCCGTTCGGATACAGACTTCGCAAAGCGTGTCCCGAGGCTCGAGATATCAAAAATATACCAATAGTACCGTTAGACTCGTAATTTCATAAGATTTCCAAATATATCAGTTATATAATTTTTCAGGTTAAAAGTTACAGTTATAACATTTTTATCGTATTTCCATTATTACCGGTAATTGATTAGTCTTTTGCACTATTCATTTTTATTTCATTAAAAAATTTTATTATTCTTGTAAAGTCTTATATTTTTTAGATAAATATTTTATATGTTATAGAAAATTTTGTTTTTCTAAAATTTAGTTCGTTTTGGGTCTTTAGGATCAGATTCTGTTTAAGACCCGATACTAAAGATAAAATAAATTAATTAATAATTAAAAAATATTTTAAAAATATTTTTATTTTCATAAAATAATTTTTTAGAATTTTTCGGGTTATAAAAATATCATTTATAGCCCATATTCGCGTATTTTGATTCATACCGGTAACATATTTGTTAAAATACTAAAATAATTCAAATAATATTTAAATTTAATTATGAAAAATCTGCTACAAATATTTGGAATAAATTTTCTAATTTTATTTTATTTTATTAATAAAGTACTTTTACAACCCATACCTTCAAGTACACCTTACACATATCACTTCCTTTTCACTTCAATTTTTCTACACATTATTTCACACTCCTTGGCAGAATTTTTGACCTTCTTTGCTGCCATTGTCCTTTTATTTAATCTTAATTTGACTAAAATAATTATTTTCCACTCCTTCTTAAAGAAGTTACATTATACATTAATTATACAATTCAATTTTGAGTCAAAATTCAACAAAATCTCTCTCTCTCCTCCCTTTTTTTCACGGGGACAGCAGCCCCCTCCCATTTGCTGCCTTGTTTTATTTTTTTCTCTCTTTCATTCATTTAATACACTCATTTTCTCTCTCTCCTTCATTTACTCATTTTCCCTTTTTCATTCTTTAGTTTTTCTCTCTCTTTTTTTCTCTCTTTCTTCTTCTTTTTCTCTTGTTCCTCCATGAAAAACAAGCTGCCCCCTTCTTCTTCCATGCCTTCCACACTTCATTCCTAAAGATTTCTAAGCAAATCTTCTTCCCAAAGCTCCATAGGTGATATAGGTAAAGTGTAATGAAGGTTTCATGCATCAAATGACCTTCCATAAGCTTAAAAGCTTAGGATGATGATGCCAAAAATGAAACACTCCTTTTCTCTACTTTTATTATCTTGTATTACAATTATTTTCTTGTTTAAAGTTGATATATATTGTAGATCTAAATTTTTATAGTGATTTTCGTTTATGCCATAGATCTTGTTATTTAGGTTGTTATATTTGTTATTTCTTATGATTTATGCATAGATCTATCATCCACATGTCCATCTTAGTGATTCATGCATTTAAAACTAGTTTAGAAAACTAGATCTAGAGTTTTGAGTTCATAAAATGCATTAGACTTTGTTTTATGTTCATGGATGACTTGTGATAGCATGATGATGGTAGGAAGTTGTAGGAAACTCAAGATCTATTTTATTTTCAACAAAAAACTTTTGAAAATTCGGATGAAAATGGAACCATGTTTAGAAAAGTGGTTTTTCAACTTCAAATTATATATTTTTCATTTAAAATGAAGGGCTTAGGGTATAGATACCATAAATGAAAGATTTTGATAAGTAAAGTTTAGATCCATTATGTTTATAGCTTATTACCATGCATTTGTTTTATGTTTATGTTCATATTATGTATAGATCTTAGTTATGAACTCAAACAAAATTGTGAAATTCGTATTTTGGCAAGACCCCCATTTAAAAACCACTTTCCAAGTGTCAAAATGTAATTTTTACTTAAGAAAATGAAGGCTTAATATATGTATATCATCAAAAGTTCTTTTTACAAGAATCAAAAGTGATTTCCAAAAGTTATTTTCAAAATAAAAATTATATTTTCGGATTTTGGCCAAGGCCTATTTTAAAGACATGTTTTCCAACTCAAAAATGAAGTTTTTATTTAAGAAATGAAAGGCTCTTAGGATATGATATGTGAGGAATGGATTTCATAAGCTTAGATAGATTTTATCAAAAGATATGACCAAAAATAAATTTTCTAAATTCGGATCCCAACCAAGACCAATTTTTAAAACCCATTTATCAACTTAAAACTCATGTTTCATGTGAAAAATGAAGCATATAGGTAATAGGTATCATTAAGTAATGATTTTTACAATTTAAAATGAGTTTAGGCATGAGTAATGTGTAAAACAAGTAATGGAATTAAAATGGAAAATTTTGAGTTAGTAATCAAATTGTCAAATTCGTAATTTGAGATGATGCATATGTAATCACTTAGTATTTGAGCTCAAATTGCAAGTTTTATGTGTTAAATGAAGTCCTTAGTGGTTATGTATTATTGAGCCCTAATTTTCTAAATATCAAATGATTTCTACTTAAAGGAATCACTCAAAAACCAATTTTTACCAAATTGGATTTTGGAATCAACCCCACTTGAAAATATGTTTACCAAGTGTAAAATGGAAATTTTTATGAAGAAATGAAGGTCATAAGTAGTATATATAATGAAGACTCAATTTTGACAAAATAATATATTTTCTTAAGTAAAAAATCCAAAACAAATGGAAATGATAAAAGTTAGAAAACTAGATTTTTTATAAGTAAGTTGTCATTATGGTCTTGCAAAATAAAAAGTTATAAAATTTCCTTTTAGCAAAATCATCAAGATCATGCATGCAATAGGCTCATCTCATGTCATTCATGTTAGGAAATCACTTATATTGCATGTATAGTTAAGTTATACAGTAGGAACATTTCAAACATTTACAAAACTATTTTTTCGGAAATTGAAATTGTTGCTGCCCTAATCTGATCCTAAATTTTCGAAACTTCAAAGTTTTCAAAACTTGAAAATAATATTAGAAATAGATAGATCTTTGAAGTTGATAGAAATCGATATATAATTTGGAGATTCCGAGTTAAAATGACCAAGTTATGGCTGTTTTAAGTTGGAATTCCCGCTTAGGACAAGAATTACGAATTTGATAATTCGTGTAAGATTGTTTAGATTAGTTTGAGTTAAAATACTTATTAGAGTATTTCTTCCTTTTCAAGTGATCCCAAAATCGATGATTCCCTGCCATCGAATTATTATTACTAGAAAACCGGTGATCCAATGGCCGAGTGAGTTTTCTCCTTTTTGTTACCTTGTTTGTGCTTGTAGTTATCACATTAGAATTATAGGAACAAGATAAAAATCGATATGAATGGGGACGGGATATATAATGAGACTGTGATGAATGTATGCTAAAGATTACTAAAGCATATCAAAACCACGATTCGATTGGATAACTGCACTGTTCATATTATTTCTGTTATGTGTGTGATATTGATTAGTCACTCTGAAGAATGTATGAATATTTTGACCTAAGCAAAAATTAAATTGATCATGCATCGCATGGACATATTGCATTGGTAGCATGCTACTCCTACGCAGGTCGATCAGTATGGTCCGAGGACTCGTTTGGATAATGAGACCCGGGATCAGAGCTCATTCATAGGAAACTAAGGTGCATCGGGGATGCATTCCATGTGTAAGCCTAGCCGAGGCGAGTGCTATGAGCCGAGGCTTGGGGACTAGCAGCAGTCGTGTAGACTTCAATACCATCCCTAAGCCAAGATACGAGGGCGTAAATCCGTTCTGTGTGTGGGTTCGGATACCCATACATAATTGCTTGCTTACGTGTTTGTTTATGCATAGCATATGATTGATTAATACTTGCTTTTATGGTACGGAATTAAGGGAATTCTCACTAAGCTAGTGTAGCTCATACCCCAATAGTTGTTTAAATGGACAGGTTACTTCAAGAGTGCAAAGTGGGGACCGAATTGGTTGGAACCGAGAATGACTCCGGGATTTCGGCAATGAATAAGAATTTCTGAAGTTATCAGCTAGATTTTTATGATTTGCCTTGTAATATTTTATGTAGGGAAGTCTACGGATGAATGTAATTGAAGTATTAATGATTTGTGTTTTGAAATATAGCGATTCGTATATGAAGTATAGTGATTTGTATCAAAAGTATAGTGGATTGTATTTCCTTTACATTGTTACTCAACTGTATCAATATAAAATGTATCATTCCGATGTGTTTGCTTTATGTGTTAGACGCCTTATACATAGTATGGAAGCCTTCACGTGATTGAGGTGGTCATTCTTCGCTTTAATATTGTGTACGGCGGACTGTCACGTTTAGGGTACCCTTCGGGGCGTGACAGATTGGGCAGTTGGCCAATCTTTTAAACACATTCATCCAGAACCAAAATCAAAATCAGAACCCCCATCAAGGACAAAGTATCAGGGATTCTGCTCCGCTACCACCACCACCCGCAGATCACCGGGAAGTGACTACCGAGGTCCTCGCTCCACAGGAGGAGCATTCTTACAATGCACCTTTACACCACCTCCACCATATCAAATGCCTCATCGAAGCTCCTTACCAGACTTTATCAAAGTAACTGGTATTTTGACAGGGCATTTGGTAAGCCCGATAAAGCCGAGCACTGGTTGGGTCAAATAGAGCGTTCTTTTGCTGCTTATGAGATTCCACCATATTTGCAGTTGGAATATGGGACATATATGCTGAGGTATAATGCAAAAGTCTGGTGGGACTCCAAAAGAAGAAGCTTAGCTCCACCCATTACATGGGAGTCCTTCCACGGGAATTCTTGGAGAATTATTTTCCCTCAAGTTTAAGAGTGCAATACAGTGCGACTTTTTGCATGTCAAGCAGAGATGTAGAACTGTGGAGCAATATGAGACTGAATTCACTCACCTGCTGCAGTATGCACCCGAATCCTTCAAGGATAGTGAGGAGTTGAAGAAACAAGTATTTTTGTGAGGTTTGCATGAGGATCTAAGGATCAAATTGGAGAATTTGGAATGAAAACCTACCCAGAGCAGGTAGAAAAGGCTTGAGTGATTGTAGGAGCCAAGAAGAGAAAATACCAGGAACCTGACAAAAGAGTGTTTGGAAGGAGGCCGTTTGATGCCTCGAGTTCAGGGTTTAAAGGAAAAGGTACAAGCCATATCATGGATTTAAGGACAATGCTAGTGGGAGGTCGAATCAGTCAAAAGGTCGGTGTCACTTGCTGGAAGTGCAAGGAGGGTCATGTTCCCAGGCAGTAGCCACAACTGAGGAATAAGTGTTATTATTGTGGCAAGTTTGGCCATATGGTCTACACATGTCCAAAGAAAATGGTCGTGACCTGCTTCATCTGCAAGGAAAAAGGGCACTTGGCCTCTGAATGCTCACAAAGGAAAAGTGTGGCTGCTAAACCTTTTGGGACTTCGAGCAATGCCAACACTATGAGATCCGGTAGCAAAAGTGGAAGCCGTGCAGTATCAACTATGCTTGGGATGAGATTCTATAATTTTGAGGCTAGTGGATGGTTGAGGAAGACGATGATGAGGAGGTGGAGTTGGCCACCATGGACCAAGGAGACGGCATGGATAGCGACCTAGTGATAGGTTAGTAACAAAATCTTCTTAAGTTAAAAGTTCTTTATTTAACAGTTTTCTGTAAGGAATTAAAATTTGTAAAATGGGAAAGCTGGAATCTAAAACCCCCAAATAGGTAGCAGTAAGAGTGTTTTAGGATCGAGTAGTGATGGATGTTTGTTGACCATAGGGCACATACGGGTGAATGAAATTGAGGCTTATGTTTTGTTTGACACGGGAGCGACCCACTCGTTCGTCACCACTAGTTTGGCTGGGCGACTTGGATTACCTATAGCCATAACTACTACTAGCCTGAGAATTAAAACACCCATCGAAAGTGTCTTGTCAACTCGGGAAGTAATAAAGGATTGTCCATTGGAGATTCAAGGGCATCACTCAAGGAGTGATTTGATAATATTGGAGATGAATAAGTACGAAGTTATTCTTGGCATGAACTGGTTAAGCAAGGTTAGAGTTGTACTGGATTGCCAAAAGAGGATGGTGAATTTCAATGATCAATTAGGAGAAAGAGTGGAGTTCGTAGGAGAAACCATAGTTCCAAGAAAGTTTGGTTAAATTCTTTTGAGTTGATGATGGAAGATGAAGAGATAGTGCCCATCGAAGGTATTCTAGACGAGGAGGAAACTCAGGAGGAAAAGGATATACCAGTGGTAAATGAGTACTTGGATGTGTTTCCAAAAATCTTACCTGGGCTACCACCGAAAAGAGAAATCGACTTTAAAATTGTATTAGCTCCAAATACCGAACCAATATCTAAAGCACCATACCGGATAGCACCGGCTGAGTTAAAGGTGCTAAAGACCTAATTACAGGAACTCTTAGATCAGAAATTCATAAGACCAAGTGTGTTGCCTGGGGCGCACCTGTCCTATTTGTAAAGAAAAAGCACGGATCTATGAGATTATGTATCGATTATCGTGAGCTAAACAAGGTTACTGTCAAAAATCAATACTCCTTACCAAGGATTGATGATTTGTTTGATCAGCTCCAAGAAGCATGTTTGTTCTCACACATTGATTTGCGCTCAGGATATCATCAGCTAAGAATAAAGCCTGAGGATGTATCGAAGATGGCTTTTCGTACCCGTTATGGACATTACGAATTTTTGGTGATGTCATTTGGACTGACTAATGCACTAGCTGCATTTATGGATCTTATGAATAGGGTCTACAAGCCACTTCTAGAGAAGTGTGTAATCGTCTTCATTGATGATATTCTAATATACTCCAAAAATAAGGAACAACATGAGGAACATCTTCGGATGGCGTTATAAACTTTGAGAGAAAACAAGCCGTACGCTAAATTTTCCATATGTGATTTTTGGTTGGATAGAATATCTTTTCTTGGACATGTTGTAATAGGAGAAGGGATATCAATTGACCCAAAAAAGATTAAGGTTGTAGTGGAGTTGAAACAGCCAAAAATATTTACCGAAGTAAGAAGTTTCTTGGGATTGGCTGGCTATTACCGCAAGTTTGTGAAAGATTTTTTGAAGATAGCTAAACCACTGACTCAATTGACACAAAAGAACGAAAAGTTTGTTTGGATGGATAAAAGAGAATAGAGATTCCAAGAATTTAAACAATAGTTGGTATTGTACCGATCTTAGTTCTGTTAGACCCGAAAAAGTCTTATACGGTGCATAGTGACGCTTTAAGGAATGGCCTTGAATGTAGGCTAATGCAATAAGGAAAGGTTATTGCCTATGCCTCTCGACAGTGAAGACCCCATAAGCAGAACTATCCTATGCATGATCTAGAATTGGTGGCAGTTGTCTTTGCCTTAAAACTTTGGAGACATTATCTATATAGGTAAAGGTGTGAAGTATACATGGATCACAAGAGTCTTAAGTATTTGTTCACACAAAAGGAATTGAACATGAGGCAGAAGAGATGGTTGGAACTGATAAAGGACTACGATTTAGGAATAAATTACTGTCCAGAGAAAGTTAATGCAGTTGCAGATGCCTTAAGTCGGAAAAATTATGGAGAAGTAGCTGCTTTAATCACAAGCCAAAGAGATCTAATCAGAGATTTTGAGAAGTTGAAGATTGAGTTCATAGACCAAAGTGTAGAGCTTGAAATAGTTAATCTGGTATTAGAGCTAACCTTAGTTGAAAGGATCGAAGAAGCCCAAAGGTATGATGAAATAATACAAAGGATTAAAAAGGAAATTCAAGAAGGTAAATACCTGGACTTCGTGATAGATGATGAGGATGTGGTTAGAATGAAGGGCAGATTGTGTGTGCCAGAAGATGGGGAATGAAGAAAGGAAATAATGAGTAAAGCTCACAACTCCGATTACACCATGCATCCTGGAGGTACCAAGATGTACCAGGACTTAAAAAGCCACTATTGGTGGAATGGCATGAAAACGAATATAGCAGATTATGTAATGAAGTGCCCAGTCTGCCAACAAGTGAAAGTGGAACACCAAAGGCTAGGAGGATTATTAAAGCCTTTGCCCATCCCTGAATGGAAGTGGAATCAGATATCCATAGACTTTGTATGTGGTTTTCCAAAGACTTCCTTGGGCTGTGACGCCGTATGGGTGATAGTGGATCGGTTGACTAAGTTAGCACACTTCTTACCCATAAACATGACCTATTCAATGGACAAGTTGGCTAAGATCTACATTCGGGAGATTGTGCAGCTACACGGCATACCAGCAGGATTATTTTAGATAGAGACCCGAGATTTGTGTCTGTCACACCCCAAAGGGTACCCTAAACGTGGTAGTCCACCACATACGGTATTAAAACTTAAGAATGACTTCCCAAAGTCATGCGAAAGTTTTCAACACCATATGTAAGGCGTCTATCACAACAATAGGAGACACCGGTGGGATGTATAGTTCGAGATGGTAAATACAACATACAAGAATCTAAATAATCATCCAATTTATAATTAAGAGAATATAATCCTTACATCATCTTAGGGGCTTTCCCTTATTATTCTCTAAACAATCATAATATCAACTTTATCTTTCTCACAACAAAATAACACTAATACCAAAAGACATTAAAGGATAATTAACCTAAGATCTTCAAAAGATTTCTAGAAGCTCCTTAAATCATAATCCCACTCGGGTATATGTAGTCCTCGATCATGAAAGATATTGGCCTTGTACAACAAAGGTCTATCAGAGTATAAGCATAACTAGCTTAGTGAGAATATTCTTGAATTAACGTACTTGTATAAATAATTTCAATCAAGTTATTAAACAAGCATATGAATGCATCAAGCAAGTGATCAAGTAATACATATGATCTACCGGAAATCATATGTTTGAATGGATTTACCCCTCCATTCAGGGTTAGGTGTTCCAGGTTCTTTAAAACCCATCTTTAAATCCAACTCATGTAATTTATTTCAGGTGCCTACTCGTCTATCTCAAAATAGTTCTTTCAGGCTCCTAATCGCCCATCTTGCAGATTTCTGGCTACTGCACACCTGGCTAATATACTCTTGTCCCATCGAGAATAGTAGCTCATGCAATGAAACTAACTATGTGATTTGCATGAATCAATTAATATAATCTATAGTATATGATTAGAGTAATTTAAAGGTGATCACAGAATTTGCATACATTCCAATAGAATAATAGTAAAACATAAGTTAATTAACAACGATTCTGCCTCGGTATGCTTAACATTCTTTCAACCAATATTATCATACATAATTCATTTTCATCTTTTCCTACTTCTAGTGCCTCTAGCTACAAGCACAACCAAGTACGAAAAAGGTAGGAAATAAACTTACTTGGCCATGAGGATCTATCCTTCTTATGGATAAGTCGATTGGCAATTCCACTAATCAAAATAATCCTCTGGGTATGAATACTCCTCCTCGGGATCACCTAATCAAGAAGAATACCCATAATGAGTATTTCTTATTGATTCTATGATACTTATCAAAATCTATGTCACAAGATCGTTAAAATTCGTATAGAAGATAATTCTAACTTAAAATGGCCATAACTTGGTCATTTTAACTTGGAATTGCGCAAATAATATACCGTTTTCTACCTACTCGAAAAGATCTATCCATTTCTAAGGTTATTTTTGTCATAAAAAGCCATTTGGGTTGGAAGATACTACGGTATAGATTAGTTACGAATTTATAGCTTCAAAACATGATTTTTCCAAACTTCACTTTACTAAAAAATCCTTAAGCAAAATATATGGATATATATATATAGTTGAAAAATCCTTTGATCATATATTTAAACTCATATTGTATGCCTGATTCTTGTAGTTGTCTCAATATTGATATTTCATAAACAATTTATTTTTAAGGGTTTTAAAGGATAAAACTTTTGGAAAATTTTTTTCCTTTTTAAATTGTTAGAAGGAAAACAAAAATATTTTTGAGTTGTTATGAGTAAATACTTTCTTATTTTAACTTTATTTTCTCACTTTTCAAAAGTAAATTCATTTTAAAAAATTTTGGTTCTTTAAGTTATCTACTAACTTTAACTTCAGTGATTGAAAATAAGCTTTTCAAAAGATTTAAGTTTTTGATGTGGTCAAATATTTGAAGTTATGTTAAATGTATGTTTTCCTCTTTTTATATTCTTTCTCTTCTTTAGGAAATAGATACACCTTTAAAACTTTACTTTTTGGAAAATTTTATTTTTCTAAGTTGGTTTTCAAAATAGTGAGTTGATTTTATCTTGGTTTAGAAAACTTGTTTATCTTAATATTTGTTAAATGGTAGAATAATTTCCTTAGACAAGTTTATAAGAAAAGCTTTCTTAATAAAGAATTGTTAATATTAGAACTTAGCAAAAATTTCATTTTAATTTTGAAAAGAGAAATTCAATATAAAATTTTAAGTTTTGGAGAAACTTTCTTAGTATGTGATTTCCAAAGTATATAGTGAACCTACTTAAGTCTTATAAAAGATATGGTTGAGTTAAAATTCTTCAATGCTTAAAATTCTTTCTTTATGAAGTATTAAGTTTCAATTTATAAAAGAAATGAGTTCCTTTATTATTTTGAAGAAATCTACATTGCTAATTCTTCTAGAATTTATGATTAGCTTATCTTTGGAAAAAAGTTTATTAAAAACAAAATTTAGATCTTTTGTTAAAAATTCCTTTTGTTAAGGAAATCTACTTTACTTTTCTTTATTTAAGAAAGAACCAATTTTTTATTTTTATTTAAACAACAACATTTTAATCATGTATGAATATGATTATGTAGCAACGTAAAAGTAAAGATAATACATAATAAAAAGAAATATTTGTAAGTAAATAAACATAATAAAATAGTTAAGCATTGGGAACCTTAGCTTCATCAAGGTAACTCGGGACTAAGAATAGACTAATCTCAAAAGAAAAGAAAGAAAAATTGTTTTGACTTGATATGGATAAGTCTAAGACTAGAAAGACTAGTCTTAATAAATTGCATAAAATAAGTAAATAAATAAATCGCAAGATGTTGGTTTCTCTCATATTTAATGATTTTGATGATAACAAATATGATGAAATAACAATTATCATGAGTTATGTTTTATCAGAAGTTTTCTCAGGTGATTGGAGTTATATTTTTAACAACTATGATGGTTAGAAGGTTCGGCAGAAGAAAAGTTCTTTATGAACAAGCTTATTCATAACAGTCAGAAGGTCCGTCAGAAAGAGAAGTGTATTTGCTCGAGTATGAAGAAAAATAATTCTATTTGATCTGATGAAGACCTAGCTCCAATGATTGAGTATATTTGGGAAATATATTCATTATGTTCCACAAAGTTGGTTCATTATCCACAGGGTTTTAATTTTTTTAGTTAAACTTAATTTACAATAGATTTGGATTTACTCGATTTGGTCTTAACACTTCGAATTTTGACTTGAAGAGAAAGTTAGTGTGCATAATATGAAGTACTTACAAATATGGTTCAAATTTTTAAGGAGTGTGTCCAAAGAATTTTTGAAAGTTCGAAAATCATGGAATTTGGATAAAACATGAACAGTACCAAACGAAGGATATAGTCAGCAACGGAGTTTTTCAAATTCGAAATTCAAGATCAAGATAAATACAAGTTGTTAGATGGTTGGGATTATATTTTCAAGCAGAAGTTTCAAGATTACTTCAAGAAATCAAAATTCAAATATGGACAAAATTATAGGATAAACACGAGTTGTTTGACAATTTTTTTCCTTGAGCTGATTTCACGCGAGAAAAACTGAAACAAAGTTTATCCATTTCCATTTCTAGCCGTTGGAGAAACAAAGTTAAAAAGGAAGGAAGACAAGAAAGAGAAGAAGAATCCAATACGTGTGAAAATCAAAAGAAGTGAATAGTCATCTTCATCGTGCGAAATATTGTCAATTTTTTTACTGTTCATCATTGATCAAATTTGTCGAGGATATCTTACTCTTGTTCCTCAGATTTGTTGTTACTCATCTTTGTGAGATTTAGAGTTGCAAGTAGACTCAGTAGATTGATTGATTAGGATAATCAAGCTGAGTGAATTGTGAACTTTTTGTAACTATTTTTATTGTTTGGATAGTGGCACAAAACCGGTGTGGATTACCGGTGACCCTAGCTTGAAGCTGAAAGAGAGGACTGACGCTCGAGGCGGAACCTCTATAAATCGCTTTACGCTTCTTACTTTCTTATCTCTATTTATTTCGTGCAATTTTAGTTTGTTTTATTGCATGTGTTCTCTAGTCAGAAGGTTTATCAAAGAGTAACTTATTTATATTTCTTAAGTCAGAGAGTTAGTCAGAAGGTTTCTGGGAGAAAACGATTTTAATAACAAATCTGATTTCTCGTAAGCTTAAACATATTGTTTCAATCTGACTTGTTGTTTAAATTATTTATTCACTAAGTGCATTATTTTTAATAGTTTCAAAGCCATTTTTAATAGCATAACCAAGTGGTATGAAATTTGTTTAAATTTTCAAAAGTAAATTTTTTTATATAACCAATTCACCCCCCCTTGGTTATCTTTTCGGGACCAACACAAGACATGAAAATAAATAACAAATGAGTTTATATGCTCTAAATAAATATATATGCATAGTATACATAATATTATATAAGTTAGATTAGAGCAAAAATAATAACAATAATAACAACAACATAATAACATAATGTAAAATATGACCATGAACAAAAAAAAAATATGAACATATTGTTGCCTCTTTAACTCATATGAGCCTAAGAAACATACACTAAGCTCATGCTAAGTTGTATGAATATGATAAAGAAATTTAAGTAGGATTTTACCTAAGGTTTAAAAGAAGGTTTGAAAAGAGATGAATGGGTTTTGTGTTTGTTATTTTCTTCTTGAAGTTGTAGGGAATGGTAGAGTGTATTTTGAGAGAGATTTGTTGGAGAGAGATTTTGAGAGAGTATTTTGGTAGAGTTTTGTTATGTAAAATGGATGTGTGAAAGAATGAAGGAGGAAGGGGGTATTTATAGAATTTTTGGAGTGAATTTTTTATGTAATAAAATAAATTGAAAAGAAAATAATAGAGTAAAAAGAGAGAGATGGTTGGCGGTTTGTGGAGAGGGAAGAGAGAGAAAAACTTATTCGTTTTGTAATTTTTGTAAAGAAAAGAAATAAAGTGTAAGGTTTGATGTGAATAAAGTTGTATTGGAAATGTAAAAAGTAAGATAATAGGTATGTAGGTAGTAAGAAATAGGTGTAAGAAAAAGTAGAGATAGTGAAATAGTAATAAAATAATAGGAATAATATTATGAATAGTAGATTAGATATATAAAATACTGGTAGTAATAAAAATACATGTAAACGAGCTATATCTGTTATTTTTAGTTATCGAAAATTTTTAAAACTGATATTTTTGAAACCCTTGTTTAATTATGAGTCTCTTGGTATTATTGGAATATTTTTAATATTCCGAGCTCTGGGACATGCTTTTCGAGAACTGATCCCGTTCGAGTCCGAAGGACACTCGAAATTCGCGAATATGATGTTTTTATGTTACCCTATATTATTACGAACTACTTTAAGCCATTAACTTAATTTCTTTTTCTAGGGTTTGAGAAAGCGGGATTGCCCGAGTTGAAATTGTTTAATTGTCTTGACCATTGTTGACTTTTGAAATTCCGGTTTGACTAGGGTTAGGGTTTAATCCAACTTTACCCTAGAAATTGAGGGGTTTATATCAGTGATTGGATAGGTAGTCCTTCTCATGTTCGGGTTTTTGTGCCGAAAGATTAACGAATCTTTTCTTATGAAATCCCGTGATCAAAATTGATTAAGGTTCGGTTTCAACTTGGGTCAAACTTTAGTGTTTCGATTCGGTATTCCAAAAGCATTCTCAAAAAATTCGGGAGCTTACAGTGTCCAAGTTTTGGACAAGTCTACAGAAGAGCTTAGTTACCAAATTACACTTCAGTACAGCATACCACCTCAGTCCGATGGACAGTCTGAGCGACAATCCAAATCTTGGAAGACATATTAAGAGCCTGTGTATTGGAATTCAAAGGGAGCTGGGATAACCATATACCTTTCATCGAGTTTTCTTACAACAACAGCTACCACTCAACTATTCAGATGCTACCCTTGAAGCCCTATATGGACAGCGTTGTAGGTCCCCTCTGTTTTGGGATGATGTGAAAAAAATAGCTATTGGACCGAAATTGGTACAAGAAGCAGCCGATAAGGTGAAGGTAATCCAACAAAAAATGAAAGAAGCTCAAGACAAGCAAAAGAGTTGGGTGGAATTGAAAAGAAGGCAACTCGAGTTTAAAGTGGGCGACCATGTATAAGCCCGATCAAAAGTATAAGGAGAATACGTACACAAAGAAAGTTGAGCCCGAGATACATTGAACCTTTCGAAATCTTGGAAAGAGTTGGAGATCTAGCATACTGGCTAGCTTTACCACCGAACTTATCAGGAGTCCATAATGTGTTCCATGTGTTGGTATTAAGAAAATATGTACCCGACCCTAAAAAGATTTTGGAATTGGAACCCATTCAGTTGAAAGAGAATTTGACCTGTGAAGAACAACCCATAAGGATTCTAGATAGGAAAACCTAAAAGCTTTAGAGCAAAGAAATTCAGTATGTTAAGGTGTTGTGGAGAAACCATGCCTCCAAGGAACCTACTTGGGAAGCTGAAGAGGAGATCCAGAGAAAGTACCTCGAGTTGTTTGAAAAACAAGGTATGTCAGTTCAGTTTTGAGGACAAAACTCTGTTTAAGGTGGGAAGGTTGTAAACCCCGATTTTCCTAGTAATCAAGTAAACGTCGGAAATCGAAACCAAAACCCTAAACCGGATTAGTATAAGCCTTGTGAGAGAACCTTAGGAACCTTGAATCCGGCTTTCCTTCGGTTTCATATTAAAAGAACTTTTATAAAATAATTTAATGTGGAATATTGTTTTAAAGTATATTTCAAACCATAAAAAGTTTTGATTTCGAAAAATTTTCTATTTCGGGCCTTCCCGAGCTCCATTATGGAAAAGCGAGCCCCGAAATTAGAAATTCAGAAAAATATTCTAGAATACTTTTTAAAACCGAAATTTTATAAGGATTTCAAAAATATAAGTTTTATAATTTTTCGGGTTATAAAAATTATAGTTAGAGCCTTTTTCCCATATTTTCTTTACTACCGGTAAAGTAAATGTCTTGTCTATATCTATTACTATTCATAAGTACAACCTACTACACACACAACCCATACCCTAGTCTTACATCCTTACAAACACTCATTACATTTTCTATTCCAAGAATTTTTGTCTCTTAACAAATTATTACATTTAATACTTTTATTACATAAATTACAAATTAAAACAATTTCAAATCTCTCCCTCTCTTTCCTCCTTGCATGGCCGGTGCAAACCCCCCTTTTTTTCCCTCTATTTTTTATATTTTTTTCTTCTTTTATAATACAAAAAAAATCCTAATTTCACTTACTATAAATAATCTTTTACTTTTCTCTCTCTTTCATTTTTACTTCATTTGTTCAAAAACTCAAAAATCCTCTCTATTTTCTCTCCTATTGTCGTGAGCTCCCATGTCACGCCCCATAGGGTACCCTAAACGTAACAGTCCGCCACATGCCATATAAGATTCCGAATTACTACCTTAGTCCTTCGAGAGTCTCATATAGATGTAAGGCGTACCTTTACAACAATAGAGTACAAGTCCGAATGGAGATAAAAGCTTAATTTGGCATGCATAGGCAGTAGGATATAATTCATGAAACATAAATAAATATTACAAATTCTAAGGGGCATTCCCCCGCAAAAGAATATTTAACGGTCTATTACAGTCATCCAAGTCTTAGAAGTTTTCTATGGAAGTCTAATACAGAAATTACAACTTCTAGGGAAAACTCCTAGCTTCGGTACCTGTTCAGCCGGGTCTCGTCGCCTAAGCCAAATGTGTAAGCTGCAAAAGGAATGGACTGTAGGGACGTAAGCTAACTAGCTTAGTGAGTGTAATCTCCCACAAAAACATTTATGTCACAGCAATTCAATCAAGTTATTAATCAAGCAAGTGTATGCATCAAACACATGAGTTCAACATACATATGACCAACCGGAAATCATATGTGGATGGAATTGCGCCCTCCATCCCGGGTTAGCAGATTAACGACTACTGCGGTACTAACAATATCCCGTTTATGGTTCACGGCTAACCTACGATTATTCGATGTCGTTTATGGTTCACGACTAACCTACGATTATTCGATGTCGTTTATGGTTCACGACTAACCTACGATTATTCGATGTCGTTTATGGTTCACGACTAACCTACGATTATTCGATGTCGTTTATGGTTCACGACTAACCTACAAATGCTAATGCTCCTTCCCCTTGTGATATGCACATGTCAATTTAGCATTAGTCCAAGTAGTTGATTAAGCCAATTTACTTAGGCGATCAATCAATTTATCAGACAATCCATCATAGCTAACTATACAATCAAAGTTTATCACCCGGTTTCGATATTCTTAATTTGAGTTCTCACATCATCATCAATCATATAATTTCCCATAATCCCCATATTCATATTCCATTCATTTGCCTACATTCTAGTGCACTACTTTACAAGCACATACAATAAATGAATCGGGAAGAAAAACTCACTCCGCCATTGGTACTCCGTTCTTCTAGTAATAATAGTCCGGAGGCAAAAGTCACCGTCCACGGGTTCACCTATTCATATAAGAAATACCCTAATAAGTATTCTACCAACTTAGGACACTAAAACTCTAAGAAAACTTAGTGAAATCGAAATCGCGTCATTTCGAAGTTCCGTTTTAAAATGGCCATAACTTGGTCGTTTTAAGTCGGAATTTCGCAAATTTTATACCGATTTCTATCTACTTCGGAAGAGCTTTCTAAATATGAAGTTTAAATCAAGTTTTGAAAATATCTAAGCCTCGGAATTGAGGGATCAGATCTGTACAGCGGGTTTATCAATTCCAAAAATGCGGTTTTCATGAATGCATTTGAGATTCCTAAGTATAAAATGATACTAAATGCAATGGTAATGATTTTCCCTATCATGAATGTCATGATGTGAACTTTAATGAGTCTATGTTCTATAACTTTTTAGATTTAAAGAATTTTAAAATAAACTTTTCTTAGAAACCATTTTATACCAATGTTTAGTAAGTGAATTTCCTACACTTGACCACACCTACATATTACAAGGATTTTCTTTAGAAAAACTCTACTTTGTTTAAAGAAATTTTGACCCTTATATTAGTTATATCCTAAGGCCTTTATTTCTTTAATAAAATCCACATTTATAAACTTTTAAGTGGGTCTTTTACTATGGGGTTTCCAAAAATCCGAATTTACAAAAGTCCATTTTCAAGTTGATTCCTTTAGGAAAAATATATTTTGTACTTAAAACTTTAAGTATTTATTATACCTATATCCTAAGGACTTCATTTGTTTAAGAAAATATCATTTTTGAAGTTGGAAAAATAGTGTTTTCTAACCCTACATCCATTATTACGAATTTTGTCTACATGACTTTTAGCTCAAAACTCTATGGACTTCATTTCTTGTTTCCAACATTTTCTTTAGTAAAAACTCATTTAGACTCATGAAAAATATTACTAAACATTATCTATTACCCATAGGCTTCATTTCTCTTATAAAATATATGTTTAGAAGTTGTTAAAAGTGTTTTTGACCTAGGTTTTCAAAGTCATCCGAATTTTCATAAGTCTTTTTCTTGTAAAGTACTTTTCTTTTTGACTTCATGGACTCATCTATCTATAGATCTATATACTAGGAAAGTCATTTACTAAAGACAAAAGTTTAAGACTATTAATGCACATAAAACAAAATAATAATGAAACTTAAATGCCTACATGATCATGAGTGATAAAGTGATGGATCTACTTTATCAAATGCTTAAATGAGTTTTGAAAACATAAAAACTATATTTTTATAAAAGATCTTTGTTTAAAAACACTTTTTGTTGGAGGAACATCAAGCTTTTGGTATGAAAGCTTCTTTAAAAGTTAGATCCACTTTGTAATGGTTCGGGATTCTTGTTTTGATATCTCATTGTCCCTACTAAAAGATCATGGGGACATGGAGTTGAAATATCCAAAAATCACTTAGCCATAACAAAGTTTTATGAGTGGAAGAAGTAAAAGTCTACTTACTTGAAGGTAAATGGAAGATGAAAAGAAGAATGGAAGTTGTGTGTGTGTGGGGGGCTTAAGTTTCGGCCAAGGGGAAATGGGAGAGAAAGAGAGCTTTTACACTTTGTAAATTTGGAAAGTGAAAGAATGAGGAGAGAGAGAGAAAGATAGTTATATAGGAGTTGGAATTAGGTTAAATGAGTAAGAAAAATTTCAAATGGAGCATGGATGGGGGGGGGGGGGTTGGCGCCGGTTTGGAAGCTGGGGGGGGGGGGGGGGTGTGATGATTTGTCTCCTTGATTTGCCTTTGATTTGATTCTTGCATCACTTGTCATAATTAAATAAAGATGAAGGGACAAAAGTTATGGAAGAAGGAAGGGATTTGATTGATGGTAAGAGTTAGATTTGTAGGGTGGCTAATAGGTAGACTAGGTAGTACTTTATGAATAGTAGTGAATAGTTGACAAGACAATTTAATTTCCGGTAGTAATGAAATACGAATAAAAAGGCTATAACTGTATTTTTCATAAACCGGAAAATTATGAAAAATATTTTTGAAATCCTTATTTTATTTCGGTTCAAATGAGTACTCATAAGTATATTTTGAAATTCTAGTTCGGGGCACGTTTTTCTATAATGGGTCTCGGGATGACCCGGAATTGAAATTTTCTTAAAATCTGATATTTTCTTAGTTTGAAATATAATCAAGAACTATAATCAAAATTAAATTTTCTTAGAAAAGTTTATTAATTGGAAACCGAGGAAAAGCCGGAATTAAGGTTCCTAATTCTCACTCTAGACTTGAGCTATTCCGGTTTAGGGTTTTGGTTTTCGGTTCTAGGGTTTTCTTGGCTACTTGAAAAACCGGGGTTTACATCCCACCACCATCACACACACACACAAGCTTCATTTCTTCTTCATTTCTCCACTTGATTGAACATTAGGTGATAAATCTTAAGCCTTTCTACTCTTTAATCTTGTAATGGCAAGATTATTCATGAGTATTTTCACTTTAAGTCCCTATGAGCATTTGTTAGGGACAAGAAAATACTAATACATGAATATCAAGGCATCACAAGAGTAGATCTTGTGTTTGAATAAGTTTTTGTTGAAATATTTTCATGTTCATGCATATAAAAGTAGAGTAAAGTAGAGATCTTACATAAAAATCTATGTTCATGCTTTTAAACTTCTTTTCATGCATCATAAGTAGTAGATCTATGCTAGACACTCATAATATACTTGACATTCATGATCACATGAATATTTTGTGTTTTCATGCATTAATGCTTAATAAAGGCTTTGTCTTATATATATAAATGTTGTAGTTAGTAGATCTTTAAGTAGATGAGACAAGGAACTTAAAAAGGAGAAGTTTTTGTTTGAAATGTTCAAAGAAAAATTCGTATGACTTCAAAGTCATGTTTTAAAAACCCTTGTATCAACTCTAAAACTCATGTTTTATGTGAAAAATGAAGGGTATAGTAATATCATTAAGTAATGATTTTTATAAGTTGAAATGAGTTTTGATGAGATTAATGTGTAAAACAAAGGATAGAAACAAGATAGAAAATTTTGAGTTACTAGTCAACTTGTGAAATTTGTAATTTTGGGTGATGACCATGAAAACACCTATTATCCAAGCTCAAAATCAAATTTTTATGTAATAGATGAAGTCTTTAAGGGATAGGTATAATAAAGTCTTAAATTTTAATGCATTAAACAAGTTTTTCCCAAAGGAATCATTCAAAAAATAGATTACTAAAAATTAGGATTTTTGAGTAAATCCTATTTGAAAACATATTTGCAAAGTGTAAAATGCAAATTTTTATATAAAAATAAAGGTCTTAGGTAGTAGATGTTATGAAGACTCAATTTAAACCAAGATAACTAGAAATTCCTAAGAATTAATCCCAAAACACAAGTGAGTTATCAAAGTCAGGAAACTAGATTTCTTAATAGTAATTATTGTTGAAATCTTACAAAATAAAGAGTTCTAAAATTTTCTTTTAGTAAAAAATCATCAAGATCATGCATACATTAAACTCATCACATGTCATTCATATTAGGAAATCATTAATATTGCATGTATAATTGATTTGTCAAGTAGAAACATTTCAAACATTTACAAAACTATTATTCGGAATTGGAAACTGTTACTGATCAAAATTGATCCTTCTGTTTTGTGACCCAAATATTTTCAAAAATTGAAAATAATATTAGAATTAGATAGATCTTTCGAAGTAGATAGAGATTGATGTATAATTTGCGAAATTTTGAGTTAAAATGAACAAGTTATGGCCATTTTAAGTCGGGACTTCCGCAAATAGCGAGAATTACGAATTTCTAAGCTTTGATATATAGTATAGATTAGTTAAGTGATGAAATACTTATTAGTGTATCTCTTCCTTTTTAGGTGATCCTGAAACCGCGAATCTTTACCACCGGACTACTACTACTAAAAAATCGGTGAACCATAGCCGAGTGAGTATTACTTCCAATTTCAATTATTGTTTGTGATTGTAATAGTAGTTGCACTAGATACTTGGCAAAGATAAAATGGATATGCATGATGGGGATGAATGGGGATTATATATGATTGTTGTTGATATGAGAAATCGAATATAAGAATATCAAAGCCAGGTGATTAACCATTGTTTGTATAGATGGATTAGGATTGATTGTCTGCGATTATTGATTGATCACCTAAAGAATTGGCATAACTGAATATTCGAATTTGAAAATAAATATGAACTCATTCATATCATAATGGGGATGGAGCATTAGCATTTGTTAGTTTTCCATTATCCTAAACAGTGTAAAAGTTGGTTAATTGTGATCCATAAAACGAATTAATGAGTTGGTTAATCGTGATCCATAAAACGAATTTATAAGTTGGTTGACCGTGAGCCTAAACGGCGTCGTATCACAAGATTCGTTAATCTGCTAACCCGGGATGGAGGGCGCAAGTCCATCCACATATGATTTTCGGCTGGTCATATGTTTGCTGGACTCACGTGTTTGATGCATATCACTTGTCTGATTAATCACTTGTTTGATTGATGTGTTATAATTGTGATCATGGAAGTCTTCACTCACTGAGCTAGTATAGCTTACGTCCCTATAGTTTCTATTTATTGTAGCACGAGTTCATTTGGCTTAAGCCGAGACAAGCTAAAGCTCAGGTACAGGAGCTAGACGTTTCCTCTAGAAGTTGTATTCAAGTTTTGATTGGACTTCCGTAGGAAACCAAGAGACTCTAGATGACTGTAATAGATCTCTAAATATTCTTTTGCGGGGGAATGCCCCTTAGACTTTGTAACTAATTACTTATGTGTCTTGATTTATTATCTATTGCTATTGAATGCTAAATTAAACTCCTTAACTCCATTGAGTCGAGTATTCTATTGCCGTAAAGGACACCTTACATCTATACAAGACTCCCAAAGGACTTTGGCAGTAATTCGAGAGTCTTATATGACATGTGGTGGACTATTACGTTTAGGATACTCCTATGGGGCGTGACAAATATAGGACGGCTTCTTTCTGTTCTGGCAGCCTTTGCTTGTTTCATCTCCAAATTTACATGATTCTTCTCTAAATTACTGGTATTTGTCATATAAGCCCTTTAAGACCTAAAATATCAAATTAAGCATACTTAAGTATTGTAAGCCCCAGAAAATTTTAGTAAATAATTCCAAAATAAACTTTGAAAATGACTCCAAATTAAAACCAAACTTCAACTAGTCTAAATCATTAGCAAATCTAGAAATTTCTTAATCTTGAGAAAATAATTCCTTAAAAATAAAATAAGAACTCAACAGTCTTTAAATTCAAAACCACTACGTACACAAATTCTATACGTAACTTTGACTTGTAAAAATCGGGTAATATAGACCCAAAAATAAATTATTAAAAAGTAAATAACGATAAACCCTTGGAAATAAAACCCAATTCAAGAATTCCAAAACTTTAAAAGATATTAAATACTCACAAAAATAAAATTTAAAATAAATTTCTCAAACTAAATGTGATGCATAAACACAAACCCTCAGTTTCCAAATTGGCAAAGATCTAAACCGGAAAATCACCTGAGACCCTAAGTGGAATACGGTAGTTTAACTCCAGCAATCTTGCGCTCTTAACCCTAGAGGCCGAGGTTTAGTTTAAGTATGTAGAGTAGCTCGTAGTAATATAAGGTCGCTTAAAAATATTATATTGGTAAATTTTTGACCTATTTCGAACCCGTTCGGATACAAACTTTGAAAAGCGTGTCCTGGGGCTCGAGATATTAAAAATATACCATTAATATCGTTAGAATCGTATTTTCGTAAGAATTTCAAAAATATCAGTTTTATAATTTTTCGATAACTAGAAATATCTTATTTTTGTGATTACATTCATATTTCTTTACTATTGGTAATTAATTAATCTTTTGCACTATTCACTTTATTTCATTACACAATTTTTATAAACCCTTATATTTTCAGATAAATATTTTATATATGATAGAAAATTTTTTTCTAAAATTTAGTTAGTTTCAGGTTTTTACGGGATCAGTTTCTGTTTAAGACCGGATACTAAACATAAAATAAATGAATTAATAATTGAAAATATTTCAAAATATTTTATTTTCATAAAATAATTTTTTATAATTTTTCGGGTTATAAAAATATCATCTATAACTCATATTCGAGTATTTTGATCATACCAGTAACTTATTTGATAATTCACTAAAATAAATTAATTAATTATCTTATTTTAATTATGAAAAATTTGCTAAAAATATTTGGAATATATTTTCTTTTTTTTCTTATTTTTATTTTATTTATGAAGAAAGTACTCTTACAAACCCATACCTTTAAGTACACCTTTCACACATCACTTCTTTTTCACTTCAATCTTTCTACACTTCATTATCACTTCATGGCAAAATTTTGACTCCTTTTTGGCTACCTTTTGTCCTTTGAAACCCTCCAAAATTGATTAAAGTAAAGCTATTTCAACCCTTCTTTAAGAAGCTACACATACCATTAATTACACATTACAATTTCAAGTTAAAATCCAACCAAATTCCCTCTCTCTCTTCTTCTTACATTTCACGCCAGTTATAGGGAAAATAAGTGATGCCATTTCTTTTTTTATCTCATTTAAGTGCCTTTAACTCCTCTTATCTTTCTTTATACATTTCTCTCATTTCCACCTTCAAACCTTTACCATTCCTTACATTTTCTCTCTATTTTTTCTCTCTTTCTCTCTTCATTTGTTCTTGTTCTTGCAAGAACATTTGCTACCCCTATTCTTTATTTGAGCTTCCACACATATTTCTTTAAGTTCTTTTGATAAAACTCTTGTCCAAAGCTTCCGTAGATGATATAGGTAAAGTGTAGTGAGAGTTTATGTATCAAATGAACTTCCATAAGCTTAAAACTAAGGATGATGATGTCAAAATGAAACACTCCTCTTATCCATGAGTATTCTCTTGTAATATTATTATTTTCTTGCTAGAAGTAGTTATATTTTGTAGATCTAGCTTTTATGTAACTTTGTTTATATTTATGTTTAGATCTATGAGTTTATAGTTTACTACTATGAATTTCTTTTATATTTATGTTCATATTAAGTGTAGATATTGGTTTTGAACTCAAATAAAAATGATGAAATTCGTATCTAGGCAAGACCAAATTTAAAAACCACTTTCCAAGTATCAAAATGGAAGTTTTACTTGAAATAATGAAAGCTTAATGTATATATATCATCAAGACTTCATTTTATATGATTCAAAGGTGATTTTCAAAGATTATTTTTCAAAACAAAATTCTATTTTCGGATTTAGGCCAAGGCCTAATTTAAAAACATGTTTTCCAACTCAAAAATGAAGTTTTTATTCAAGATATGGAAGGCTCTTAAGATAGGATATGTAAGGGATGAATTTTTATAAGTTTAGATAGATTTTATCAAAAGATATGTCCAAAAATAAATTTTGTAAATTCGGATCTCAACTAAGACCAATTTTGAAAACCCATTTTTCAACACCAAAATGAAGGATTTGTTTAAAAAATGAAAGACTTATGGAATAGGTATCAATAGGAGATGTTTTTGATAAGTAAATGGTAGATTTACTAATAGAGATTCTCAAAATAGGAAGAGATTACAAAATATAAAATTTGAGTTTTATTCTAACTTTGTGAAATTCGGATCATTTTAAGACCATGCCTTAACAACCCTTTTATCAACTCAAAACTTGTGTTTTATATGAAAAATGAAGAGTTTAGGTCATAGATATCATCAAGTAATGATTTTTATAAGTTAAGATGGGATTTGCTAAGAAAAACATGTAGAACAAGAGTAGAAATAAAGTAGGAAAATTTGAGATGTTTGTCATTTTAAGAAATTCGTAATAATGGAGTAATGGTATGAAAAACCTATTTTTCAAACTCAAAATGAAATTTTTATTAAAGAAATGAAGTCCTTAGTGGCTAGGTATGGTTGAGCCTTAATTTTCAAGCATTAAATGATTTTTACTTAAAGGAATCACCACAAAAATAATTTTTACAAAATTCGAATTATGGGATGAACTATATTTGAAAACATGTTTACAAAGTGTAAAATGAGAATTTTTAGTGAAAAACAAAGGCCTTAAGGAATATACATAATGAAGGCTTAATTTTAACAAGAATAAATAAATTTTCTTCAAGGAATTTTTCTAAAATAAGTGGGAATTGTCAAGAATACAAGACTAGCCTTTCTAAGTTGATTTTTCATAAGATCTTACAAGAAAAAAGTTTTCTAAAAATTTCTTTTAGTAAATATCATCAAGAACATGCACATATATCTCGTGACTTATAATTTATGATAGAAACTTGTTCATGTTGCATGTATACTTGCTTTTGATAGTAGAAACTTCATGAACTTTCACAAAATCAATTTTCTAAATCGGTTTTTGCTACTGTTCTGATCAAATCAGATCCTTTCGAAGCCTCAAAGTTTTCAAAACTTAAATATGATATTATAATTATATAGATCTTTCGAAGTAGATAGAAATCGATATATAATTTGCTAAATTCCGAGTTAAAACAACTTTATAGTCGTTTTAAGTTAGAATTCCTGCTTATGACGAGAATTACGAATTTGATAGTTTGTATGAGATAGAATGGATTAGTTATGAGTAGAAATACTCATTTGGGTATTTCTTCCTTTTTAGGTGACCCAAAATCGACGATTCCCTACCACCGGATTACTTTTACTAAGAGACCGGTGATCCAATGGCCGAGTGAGTTTTCCTCTTATTTTGTTACCTTACTTGTGCTTGTAGCTAGTTGCATTAGAATTAGAAAAGATAAAATTGTAATGAGTTGTGATATAATCTTGGTTGAATGAATGATAAGTATATTGAGGCGAGACTTATTGTAAAATCATTGTATGAGTTAGCATAGACTTGAGTTGCCTGAAATTCTCTATGATCATTATTAACCTACATAATCAACATGCCACGATTATATGAATAAACTGTACATGCATATCATGTATTGAGTCACATTGTATTAGCTAGTATACCTTTGGTGGGCAAAGGTATATTAGCGGAAGGCGTGGGGGCCTGTGTTAACATTAAGGATGTGAGATCGCTTAAGTTAACGGAAGTGGTGTAGGTACTTGAATCAACTACATAAAACAACAGACATTGTAAAACTAAGAGAAAGAGATCGGGATTATGGTTGCATGACTTATGGACCACCCCAACCCCGAATGGAGGGCGTAAATCCATTCACATATGGCTACTGGAAAGTCATATGCTTGTCTGCTCATGTGTTTGTTCATGCATAGCATATGAATAAAATATAACTTGCTTGTTATTGTACGAAATTAAGGGAACTCTACTAAGCTAGTGTAGCTTATACCCCAATAGATGTTTGAATAAACAGGTTGATGGGAGAATGCTACTTGAGGACTAAGATGGTTTGAGCCGAATATGACTTCAGAATTCTAGTAGGAAGTAAAGAATACTGAAGATATTAGCTAGGTTTTGTGAATTATCTTGTAATAGTTTGTGTAGTGAAATTGTGGATGAATTGTAACTGAAGTATAGTGAATTGTATTTCCTTTACATTATTACTTAAGTTGTATCAATATAAAATGTATCACTCTGATGTGTCTCCTCCATGTGTTAGACGCCTTGTACATAGTATGGAAGCCTTCGTGTGACTGAGGTGGTCATTCCTAGGCTTTAATATTGTGTACGGCGGATTACCACGTTTAGGTACCCTTTGGGGTGTGACAAGTATCATTTCTTTAGGATTTTTATAAAATCTATAATAGTTAAACATGATTTGTTCAATGAAAATTGAGTAAAATATGACTTTATCAAATTGCTTAATAGTAGAGCTTCTTTATTCTTGGCTAAACTTTATTTTTATGGATTTAATATGTTTCTTGTAAATTAAGTTGTTGCCTTTTAGTTTGTTATCAAGAATAATTTTTTTATTGTTGTTTGAGGCTCTTTTGTTGTGTGGCACTTTCCTAGTTCTTATTATTTGCTTGATATATGGTACCATTTAGATTAAGTTTAGCTTCTGTATAGTACTTCTTCTTTCATCTCCTTACCTTATTTTATTATTGCTAATGCCATTAAGTATATAATGATGACTGATGCCTTATTAAGGTAGCAGATGATCTCATAAACAAATCCCCAAAACTACCTACTAATTAAATTAACACCTCTAAAAACTACATTTTCTTGTACTGCCTTAGCCTTTACAGTAAGATTTTTTTTTAAGGTTTAAGGGGTTAGAGCTAGCAGTGGAAACATCAAATATGAGGTCTATTTCGACATCCTTGCATTAAAACCTCAATTCTCTACCCATTTAGCATCTATTAATTATTATATAATCCTAAAATATATATATGAAAAAATTAGTTAATAATAAAAATGCTTAATAGGTTGGTTTTTCATCAACCTGTTCTGTTGATTAGCATATTTGTGGTATTGGACAACATTACTACTTCAGGTCTGAGTTTTTGTGTAGTGGATCTTAAATTATCTATTTATTTATTTATTTGATTGAAGGAAAGAATCATGCGATGAAATCTACATGAGTAAAACATGAAAGAGACAAGATCACATTTATGGTCATACAAATGTGTAAGGACATTGTCATACAAATGAATGTAACTTTTGTGTTCGTTTTCTCTATTAACTTGGAGGGTGGAAGGAAATCGTCATACAAATGTGAAACATGATAGCTTTTTAACTTCTATCTTTGCTTGCATGTTTTTATAGTTATCCTTATCAAAGACATTGCATATAATATGCTTTTAATTTACTTCTTTCAAAGTAGCTTATATAAATTTTATGTTGTAGATTCATGATGACGATAGGTAAAAAGATAAAGATGATGACATGAAGGGGGAAGTTGAAGTTGAAACTAAAATTAAGGCTAAAGCTATAAATTATGAACTCTTGATGCTTCAATTTAGAGTAACCCTAAAGCTCCAAATATCTTGCTATCTTTTTTTTTTTTTTCCCCCTTGTAACTTTAGGATTTTTCGTTAGAGGATGGAACCGAATATGTAGGGGTGGGAAAAAAAACTAACTAAACCGAATCAATCTAAACGAAAATATGGTTTTTTTAATGGTTTGATTAAAAATTTTTCAATTCAAACCAATCCGTAAATTTATGGTTTCGTTTAGATAAAACTAAACCAAACCGTTTTAGAAAAATATTATAATATTTTACTATATATTCATATAATTTCATTTAATATTTATTATTTGGTGAATATTGATTAAAATTAACTTGTTCATTTTTAATTTTTTTTAGGCTCATAATATGTATTTTCTTTGTTGATGATGAACTATTGTTTTTCTTTTTTAAATAGCTTTTAACTTTATAAAGCATGGAATTTATTTATTCAGTTATAAACTGTTATTATGTATTAATTGTTTAATATATTTTATCAGCGGAACATTTTATTCGTTGATGAACTTTATTGATAGATGATTTTTTATTTTAGCTAAATTTATTAGTAAATAATTGACTTGATGGTACTATTAGAAGTTATAAATTATAACTTACTATGTCTTGGTTAATGAATGTATTTTATTAGTGGATAACTGATTTTATAGGGAACTATAGATTAAAAGTATGATGAATTCATAAAGTATTTCGTCATAATTTATAATATAAACTTTGAAAAACAATATAGATATTTAAGTATCTATGTAGATACCCAATTTTGCCCAATTAAAAATAGGCTTAAGCTTACAATAATTTAATGTCATGTTGAGTTCATTAAAAATATAAAATATAATAATAAAAATAATAAACAATAGTATAATAAAAAAGAGAAAATAGAAAAAATAAAAAATATAGAGGAATAAATATGTATAATAAAATAATTAATGAATAATAGTAATGTAAATAAAATATATGTAAGAAAAATTAATAAATAATTTTGAGCTTAATATAATATATATTTTATTAGTCTTAAGTATTAGTGGGTTAGCTATATGACCAAGGCACAGGCCAACGGCCTAACGGTTCAGACCATAGACACAGGAGCAAAGGGACCCGAGTTCGATCCTAGCCCAAGGCAGATTTTGCCTCTTTTTGTCCAATTTTTTTTCCCAAAAGACACATCGTTCATCCACTTTGGGCCTCATTTGAGCAACGAATCTTTGTGTTTTTTCGAAAATAATTGTACAGACACGAACTAGGCATGGGATACATCACATCTATACACAATTCGTGCATTATTTCATCCCAAAAGGCACATTAATTGAGACATGAAAATGGGAAAAATCGAATGGACATGATTTTTCAAATTTTAAAATTGGCCGAATTATGTTCTTTGATCAAATTAAACACACTTAATCGAAGAGTTATGATGTATAAACATAAGATTCGTGATCAATTTGAACCAACAATCACGAATCGAGTCCCAATTTTGAATCGTCTTATTTGAAAAAATATAACGATTCGTGATTCAAAAATTGAACAAATACGAAGCTTCGAAATGACAAATTGTTTCGAAATCTATAAATAGGATCACCCCCCAAGCAGAAAGCACAATTCAATTTCACAAAACATACACTACACGATCGAGATCTGAAAATAGATAGAAAGTGCTCGAATTGCAAAATTTGCAAAATTCGAAGTGATTGGGAGGATTTCGATCCAATTAAAGAGTTTAATCATCTAGGAATGTTTTTGATTGATTATAGTGTTTAGAATTGCTCGAATTTGCATTTGGAAGTTCTGCAAATTTTTCGAAATTTTTTTATCCTTGCCGCCGTTGGGCCACCGCACGAACCGCCACTTCTGGTGGTTCTGGGAGTGAACCACCACCACCAACGACGTAGCAGCCCCATCCACGTCGGGCCGACAAGTTGCAGCCTTCGAAAACCACCTGGAGCGGCCGAGGAACGCCTTGAAGTCACCGTCATCGTCTTCTTCACACCGACGGTATCCAAGATCCAAGATCCAACCCGGTCGGTCATCGGTCAACGGTGGTTGGTCGTCGGTCAAAAGTCAGCAGATCCTGTCGTCCATATTATCAGGAGATCCTGTGGTCCAGATTTGATCAGAGGATCCTACGTCCAGATTTGATCAGCAGATCCTACGCTCCAGATTTGATCATTAGATCCACGGTCTAGATCGCGAGTCAATTCCATCAGACGGTCAGATTTAGTCCACAGATCAGACGCTCCAGATCTGATCTGAGAAAATCCAACGTCCATATCCCGCAATCTTTTATTAGTTATTTATTATATATATTTAATTTCGAAAAAATAGGAAAAAATAGGGAAAAATAGGAAAAAAATTAATAAAATTCGTAAAAAATCCAGAAAAATTCAGAAAAATCCAGAAAAATTAGAATAATTATTTTTAATATAAATTTACATGTTTTAGCAATTTTTGATATTTTTGAATATATTTGCATATAGATTGATCTTTAAATATATATTTGATGCATGAAATGTTTTGTTTTTGTATTTTAATTTTGTTATGATAATTTTGAATATGTTCTGTACATATGTGATAATTATTTAATTTTGAAAAAAATAAATTGTAAATAGATTTTTTAAACAAAAATTGTTGTTGAATAATAAAGATAAAAATTATTTTTTTTTTAAATATGATATTAATCAATTTTTTTTTATCAAAATTATCTTCCTAAATTTACTATGAAATATTAATCAAGTTTTTATCAAAATTATCTTCATAAATTTTCTATGAAGATAATATCAAAATTATTTTCATAAATGGACTTTGAAAATAATTAAATTGTTCAAAAAATGTTTTCATAAATTTACTATGAAAATATTTAATATTTTTTAATCAAAATTGATTTTCAGTAGCATTAAATTAGCCATGAATTATCATAAATTAAATGATTTTGAACTTAGAAAAAATATGTTTTTTCATGAAAATGAAAAACAATTGATTAGATCATAGGATCATCAATAAAATGATTTTCATAAAAATTCAAAATTTAATGAACTTAAAGTGAGAATATTTTGAAAATATAAAATTGATCAACAAACTAAGTTCTTTATAAAAGAACTACGTTTTGTCTGATCTCGATTAGCGAGTACGTAGGCACCTTCGGCGACATTAAAAAATAAAAATTATTATTTATTTATTTTGTTTATTATTTAGTTAATTAGATATTATAAGTTTATAAATACTATTAGTTTGTTATTTTTCTAAAAATTTAAATATGGTAAAAATGTATTTGATATATTATTCCTTATTAATTAATTTTTCTTATAAATATTAACTTTTGCAATTATTTCTGGATGTAGTTATAAGTTTTTTTTATATATGTATGATCTTTAGAATGTTGTGCTTTTTCATTTGTAATTGTTATATGTTTCTAAAAATAAATAGAAAATAATTAAAAATGATTTCTGACTTATTAATATTGTTATTTTTTTTATGTATTCTTTTTGCAAGTTTTTAGAAAAAATAAATTCTAAATTTTAAATTTAAAGTGGTAACCGCTTAGGTTTTAATAGGTTAGCCCCCCACTCAGATATCTGGTTTTTTTTTTTTTTTTTTAAAAGTTAGGTATTAAATCAAATTTCCGCAGACTAGTAGCTAAGTTAGGATTAACCGACCATTAATCCTAACTTTTCATTTTTTTCGATTTTTATCGGTTGCGACTCCAAAATATTTTCAAAATTAAATTTCTTTTAATCCATAGTCGAGGATTCATGTTAAATGGGTTAGGGTTTAATATGAATCGGATTAAAAAAATAAACCGATAGTTTTCAAAATTCAGGCTCGACAGCTTCGACTCCATTGGGGAATCGCTTATTTTTTTAAGAGGGCTAGCCACTTAAGTTTAAAATTAAAATTTATCCTTTATTTTGTATATTGTATATATATGTTTGTATGTGTTTTTGTTTATATGTCTGTGATTTAGATTTTAAAGTTAGTTCATTTCACTTGCATGTGC
This sequence comes from Combretum micranthum, assembly GCA_024138025.1. Classification (NCBI taxonomy): domain Eukaryota; kingdom Viridiplantae; phylum Streptophyta; class Magnoliopsida; order Myrtales; family Combretaceae; genus Combretum; species Combretum micranthum. Next base: position 262,284 of record JAMXBD010001085.1, read on the forward strand.
ATTTGCATGTATCACACAATGTGTGCTAGTACGTCGAACCCAGGCCGTCTTAAGAGCTTAAGCGAGGAGTTCGGAAGTAAGTCCGGGGCTGTGTTTCCACACCTCTAGATCAAGAAAAACTCCCACTCCGTTTGCCTTTATTTGCTAGACCGAACCTATAGAACCTTACCAAATCATGCATTCATTCATGGGATTTGACAATTTTTTTCAAAAAATGGAGTTGCAAAATTTTTTTATAAAAAAAATTTTTAAAATTTAGGATTTGTCTCCTAAGGGTCTTTACAAATCCTCAGGAATGATTTCCTCGATTCGACAGTAGCGATAGCCTATGGCTCGTCTCATCAAGGAACCCCGAGTAGAGACTTTCAAGGATCCAATGCTGTTACTGGACCGATGTTGGTCAGTTTTGACCCCGATCAACAATCATTCATTAAGGATAGGTTGGGCCCGATCCTCAATTTACCAAGGTCCAAGTTCCATTTACCATGTTTCGAGCCCTTGTCATCTCTGGGAACCCAATGAAGTGGCATTCGTCTAGGTCAACACGTGCTAAGTCCTACCATTGAAAATATGCTAGGTTGCTTCAATCCCCACCCACTTCCGAAGGGATCTATGTACCAAGCCTTACTCAAAGTCCGATCCGCATCATTTCAGAATTTTTGGGATTAAAAAGAGAAGCAGTAATTGAAGCCATGAAGGGTTGCAATGAATTCTCCATCCGATTAACTACTTTGATGGATTGGTTTGGAAACTTTGACAATTACATAAGCAACCGAGATTCCTTTACGTATCAGTTGTGACCTGGAATGAAAATCGGGTTAATGCTTTCATAGTGGCTGCTTTTGCTACCATACTCTTTCCACATGGGAACCTGTTCATTCACTTCCGAGTCATCGAGCTTGTAGCACAATATCTAACTGGCAAGTCATATGTTCCCGCCCTTCTAGCAGAACAAATCAGAAGTTTGAATCACATCAAGTCTAAGGGCAGGGGCAGTTTCAAGGCAAGCATGCATCTGTTGATGGTTTGGTTCGCTAGTCACACCAAGTACTACGGAAAAGATCTAGCTAATGGGTCCCTTATCCGCCCGAATTATGATCTCATCCAGTCTTTTGCTGAACGGGTCCATATGGAAGACAATGAGCCTTTCTGGTCTATACTTGCAATATTTGAAGACATGAGACCTGAAGACTTTATGTGGCAAGCCCGTTGGTTTAAGTGTCCCGTTGCTATCTTAAGTTGCAAGAAATACCTAACTGTGCCTCTGATTGGAATCACTGGCTGTACGGCTATTACCCCTCAAGTGTTATCCGACAATATGGCATGCTACAAGACATTACTGTCAAGCCAGAGTTGGGACGAGTTATTCTCGACTATATGGATCCAACCATGACTCAGATAGCAAAGCAGTCCAAGGTAAACCAAATAAAAGCCATCTGGGATGATAGAGAAATCAAGCCAGTTTTCGAAGTCGAGCCAGAAAATAAAGTGACTCGGGATTATAGAGCAACCAGGTGGTACATAGCCAATCAAATGAAGAAGAATAAGGACATCCAATATGAAGCTCCTAACATTCTTGAACCAGCACCACCTGAACCTGATCCTGAAATGATTGCTTACATGGAAATGGTTTCAGCTCGGCTTGAAGTCTGTCATCGGGATTACTGCAAAGAGATAGAGAGATGATTGACCGCTTGGAAAAAGCTCACAATAGGATTGCACTGTTAGAGGATGAATTGAAGAAAGCTCGAAAAAGGACTCAACTACTTGAGGATCAAATCATCTGCCCTGCCAAGACTAGAAGACTAGTTTAGAAGTCCTGAGTTTAGTTTTAGCAATTAAGGTTCTTGAACTTTTAGTATAGTAATTTAACTTTGTATGAAATATTGTTTTTGAATTATTACAACTCCAATAAATGTGTTTATCAAAATTTGATGGTCATTATCCCCATTTGCATTCATATTTGCATCCTTGTGTTTGTATGTTAGTATTCTTATCTTCTTACTTCTTACGGTCCAGTTACGAATCAAGTCTAGCGAATCCAAAATCCTGAAAGATAGCTTCCAAACCAGTTAGAAGTCCCATTTATACTAGATCACGAGCAAAGATGGCTAGTACCGGGAACACTACCCCTGATCAGACCACTGAACAGAGACTCAATGCCATGGAACAAACCCTGCTTAGAATTACCGAACAAATGCAGACCCTTACTCAGAATGTTACCCAGTCCAAGACCCCTATAGCATCTGAAGAATCTTCCGGGGAACAGAAAGGAAAAGAAATCATGCAGCAACCAGTCAACGTTGATGATTCCCACACTGAGTTCAATATGTCCGAGCTAAAGAAAGAACTTGAAGCCCAAGCCAGAGACATGGAGAAGAAACTGTTTGAAAAGATGAAGGCATTTGACGGCTTTGATCAGACTGCGATTTTAAGCCTGCCACAATTTGAGGAAGGTGCTTTTCCTGAAAAATTTAAGGCACCCGAGTTCGAAAAATATGATGGAACTGGCTGTCCTAACATGCACACAAGATTATATGTACGACGTATGGGGCAGTATGCCAAATTTGATAAACTATGGTACAGACCTTTCAAGATAGCCTTACTGGTCCAGCATTAGCCTGGTATGCCCAATTGGACTCACAAGAAATTGATACTTGGGATAAATTAGCCAGGGCATTTTTCAACCAATACAAGTTCAATATCGAAATGGCACCCTCGGTCTGGGATTTGAGTACTATGAAGAAGAAGAAAGACGAAGCTTTCAAGGAATATGCTCAGCGATGGAGAGCTTTAGCTGCAAGAATCACCAATCCAATGCCTGAAAAGGATCTCACTTTTACTTTCATCAACACACTAGAAGAGCCATTCTTTTCTCATCTCATAGGGCATGCGTCAGCAAGTTTTTCAGAGTGGTAGTAGCCGGATGCAGAATTGAGAATGCTATCTCAGCCGGAAAGCTGCAAGTAGAAAAGAAATATACAGCACCTAAAAATGTCACGTACAAAGGAAAGGATTCGACTGTCGGTATGGTCAATATCTCAAGTCCAGCAAACCCTACTAAATCCATAGTCTGCCGACCAATCAAGGTCAAAGTCAACAAAGGGTTGTTTCGAATCAACAATCAAGGCCTAACCGACGCAATTTTACTCCAATACCGGTTCCACTCAGCCAAGTGTGGGCTAAATTGAGAGCCGATAATCTGATTGGCTTTGAAGTACCCAGAGATGATTATAAGCCCAAGAACTACAACCCTGATTTAAAATGTGAATATCACATGGGGCAAATCGGGCACTCCACTGATTATTGTTGGAGACTCAAACATAAGATTCAAGATCTTATTGATGCAAAGACCATCCAATTAGACTTTGTGCAGCCTCCAAATGTTTCTACTAATCCATTGCCAAATCATGGGTCGGTTATTAATATGATCACTGCCGAAGCGCCGGACCCAGAAGTCAACTTGGATGAATTGCCTATCACCATAGAACAAGTGGCATGGAATCTCCGCCAAATGGGGCATTTACCCTATATCAATCTGAGAGATCGCACAAAACCAGACCAGCCATTTACAACTTGTTGCAAAATGGAATCATAAAGAAAGAAGATATCATGGAAATGCTGGTCCCAAAGCCAAGAAAGTCAAGCACACAGGCAGAATTATGGGCAAGATACCAAGCTGGAGACCCAACTGTCGGAACTCTAGGAGATGATGGAAAGTACCAATATCTGGTTGACTATTGGTTTGAACCACGCGTATATGCCGATGCTCCTCCCACTGGATGGGGATCAGAGTCTGAAGATGAAGAAAAGCCTGTACCTGAAGATGAAGAAAAGCCTGTACCAGAGAAAGAAGAAAAATTTGTTGGCATGATCACATGTGAACCGAAGTTAATCAAATTTGAGATGAACAACAGTAAAGAAGAGGCAACTGTCTCGAAGCCTAGAAGTTATACTTTTCAAATCCCAATTGCTGTAAAGGATTACAAAGCTGCCCCATTTGATTACCAGACAGTTAATCACGCTTCTATGATTGGCGGGCTTACCGTTCGGGAAGACTTTATGAACCAACTGCAAAGAAGGTGACCATGGATTCATCGCCGCCGCCGAATGATGAAGAAAAGAAGGAAGATGAGAAAGCAATATTGGCTAAACTCATGAAGGCAAGTGAATTCAAAGTAGTTGAACAACTAGTCAAGACACCAGCCCAAATATCACTCATGGGTTTGTTAATTAGCTCTGATATTCACCGTGAGGCCTTGTTCAAGGTTCTCAAAGAAGTAAAAGTTCCAGAGAATGTGACAGAAAAAACCTTGGAACATATCATTAATTCTGTCTTTGCAAATGAGCAAATTAGCTTCTCATCTGAAGAATTAGAAGAGGAAGGTGGCCAACATAATAAAGCTCTTTTTATTGTTGTCAAAAGCAATGGTAGAATCGTCTCCCGAGTGCTTATTGACAATGGATCTTCTCTGAATGTATGCCCCCTGGCTACTCTGAATTTGTTGGAAGTAGACCCGTCAAATATCAAGCCAAGTCCTACTGTAGTACGAGCATTTGATGGATCAAAGAAGGAAATAATTGGAGAAGTGGAATTAGAGGTCACTATTGGGCCTCAAACTTTCCTAATTCCTTTTCAAGTATAGATATCCCAAGAACATTTAATTTGTTGCTTGGAAGGCCATGGATTCATGCAGCAAGCAATACCCTCAAGCTTGCACCAGAGGGTTAAATTTGTAGCAAATGGCCAACTTGTTACCGTTATGGGAGAACAAGATTATGCCATCTATCAAGAAACGGCTATTCCATATATTGGAAAAGGGAAGAAGAAGACTTCGGGCTCCAAATATTTGAAGAAGTCTGTGTAATAAATGAAGAAAAAGAAGCTCAGATAGGAACTTTTGGCCTAGGATATTCTCCTACTCAAACAGAGGTAGCAGACATGAAGAATAAGATGAGAACAAGGAAACTTAATAAAGAATATGATCCAGACATCGAGATTCCCACATCAGAAGCTCCTTTCCAAAGCCTCATCATGTCCAGAGACAGATGACTCCAAGGAAGATGATCCACCCAAGAAGATAGCTTTGAAGAATTGGTTTTCCATACCTTGTGCTAGTTTTAATTTTCTTAAGTAAGGACCGATATTAGATTGCGTTTTGTATTTTTCTGCTTTATGTGTTGCTCAAATAAGTGTACTTAAACACCATTTCAAATTTAATAAAATTCTTTTGTGTTTTTCCATATTCTTATTCTTTCCCCATTCATATTCTACCAGATCCGACTTTTGTAATGAGTTCCGGGATATCTCGCGTCTGTAAATACTGAAAATATCGATATCACCTCCAACCCTACTGGGTTAGTCGTTGAAGATGATATCGATTATCAATTGAAAACACAAGAAAATTGGCAAAACTTTGATCATGAAAGGATTGAAACCCCTGAACCCACTAAATTGGTTAATTTGGGAACAAGTGAAGATCCTAGGAATTTGAGAATTGGGGGTAAATTGCCAGAAGACACAACACAGGGTTTGATTAAGTTACTAGCAGAGTATTTGGATGTTTTTGCATGGTCATATAGTGATATGCCCGGTTTAGATCCGTCAATTGTGGTCCATAAATTGCCAACCAAAGAAGGCATTAAGCCTAAGAAGCAAAAACTAAGGCGATTTAGACCCGATTTGCTACTTAAAATTAAAGATGAGGTCAAGAAGTTACTCGAAGTTGGATTCATTGAAGTTTCGGATTACTCAGATTGGGTATCAAACATAGTACCAGTACTTAAGAAAAATGGGAAACTTAGAATCTGTGTGGACTTTAGAGACTTGAATCAAGCGACCCCAAAAGATAATTTCCCGTTGCCACATATTGATGTCTTGGTAGACAATACAGCTGGAAACCATCTATTCTCATTTATGGATGGATTTTCGGGATACAATCAAATATTGATGGCCGAAGAGGACAAAGTCAAAACCACATTTGTCACAGCCTGGGGAACTTTTTGCTATAAGGTCATGCCATTTGGTCTCAAGAATGCCGGAGCAACTTATCAGCGAGCAATGCAACCATATTGCATGACATGATGCATAGAGAGGTGGAAGTATATGTTGATGACATGATTGCCAAATCAAAAGAAGGAGAAGATCATGTAGAAGTATTAAGGAAACTTTTTGAAAGATTGAGAAAGTTTCAATTAAAATTAAACCCAGAAAAATGCATTTTTGGAGTAACTTCTGGGAAACTATTGGGATTTGTGATCAGTCAAAGAGGAATAGAAATTGATCCTGATAAGGTCAAAGCAATTCAGGAATTACCTCCCCCAACAACTTGAAAGAAATTAGAGGTCTTTTGGGGAGACTAAATTACATTGCTCGATTCATTTCCCAGTTGACGGATAAATGTCAACCACTATTTAAATTATTGAGAAAAAATGCCCAAATTGAATGGAATGAAGAATGTGAAGAAGCCTTTAACCGAATTAAACAGTATCTGACAAATCCCCCAGTTTTGATCACTCCAGTACCCGAAAAGCCTTTGTTCTTATACTTGACAATTTTTTCGGAATCCATGGGTTGTGTACTCGGGCAAAAAGATGAAATGGAAAAGAAAGAGCTATTTATTACTTGAGCAAAAAATTCTCAAATGGAGAGCAAAAGTACTCAGAGATAGAAAGAACTTGCTGTGCATTAGTATGGACTATGCATAGACTCAGGCAATACACGCTCTTCTACTCAATCGAGTTAATTACAAAGCATGATCCTTTGAGGTATCTGGCAAATAAGCCCGCCTTGGTCGGTCGAATTTCAAAATGGCAAATGTTGCTGTCTGAGTTTGATATTACCTATGTTAGACAAAATTCAATTAAAGGACAAGCCTTGGCTGATCAACTCGCTGAAAGCCCGGTTGATGAGGAACTAAAGGAACAAGATCAATTCCCCGATGAAGGGATTCGGGTAACACAAACGGAAGATGAAAGAATGCCGAATTGGAAATTGTATTTTGACGGAGCAGCTAATGTGTATGGATGTGGAATAGGGGCAGTCCTAATTTCACCTGAAGGAAATCAATACCCAACAGCGGCCAGATTAATGTTCCCTTATACAAATAATATAGCAGAATATGAAGCATGCATTTTGGGTTTAGAGATGGCAATCCAAATGGAAATTCAAGAGCTCGAAGTTTTTGGAGATTCATCACTTATTATTTTTCAAACTCGAGGAGATTTTAAAACAAAGGATCCCAAGTTGATTCCTTATCATAATCACTTGGCAGAATTGATAGAAAGATTCAGGGAAATCTCCTTTGTATATGTGCCAAGAACTCAAAATCAGTTTGCTGATGCTCTGGCTACTTTGGCCTCATTAATTCAGTTTACTGAAGGAGCAAGAATCCAACCTTTGCAAGTCCGGGTGAGAAGTGAACCCGCATTCTGTACCATGATCGAATCAGATGAACCCTGGTTCCAAGATATTAAAGTTCTTTTGCAAACGGGTAATTATCCTGAAGGTGCTACCAAGAAAGATCAATTTTCCTAGAGTGGATCAAGATAGATCAATTTTCCTCAAATGGATCAAGATAGATCAATTTTCCTAAAGTGGATCAAGAAGATCAAGTTTCCTTAAGTGGATCAAAAAGATCAAGTTTTCCCAAATGAATTAACAAGTCAAGTTTCCAAGAAAATCAAAGTCCCCAAGTGGATCAGAAGATCAAGTATCCTAGAAGATCAAGTTTCCCGGAAGATCAAGAATTCCCAAAGGATCAAGAAACCAGATCTTTAGAGTTTCAAAAATCCCCAGTAAACCAAAGCCCATAGGTCCGGCAAATGACCAAACCAAAGCCCATAGGTCCGGCAAATGACCAAACAAGGCCCATAGGTCGGCAAATGACCAAACTTAGGTCCGACAGATGACCTAGCAGTTTTCTAAAATTTAGACCCGACAGACGGTCTATTAGTTTTTTTAGTCTAGGCCCGACAGATGGCCTATCATTTTCTAAATCTAAGCCCGACAGATGGCCTATCATTTTCTAAATCTAGGCCCGACAGATGGTCTATCATTTTCTAAATTTAGGCCCGACAGATGGTCTATCATTTTCTAAATCTAGGCCCGACAGATGGCCTATCATTTTTCTAAATCTAGGCCAGACAGATGGTCTATCATTTTCCAAAGCTAGGCCCGACAGTTGACCTAGCAAATCTATGTCTAAACTCGACAGATAGTTTAGCACAAGATAAAAATCTCTTTGTTAAAAATAAAATTTGCAGGAGAGATTAAGCAAAAATTGGCTATCATTTTGTCTTTGTGGCAAAAGTTTTGTTCAAACTTTACCACAAAGAGGGGCAGCTGTAGACATCCAATTTTTGCCCAATTAAAAATAGGCTTAAGCTTAAAATAAATTAATGTCATGTTGAGTTCATTAAAAATATAAAATATAATAATAAAAATAATAAACAATAGTATAATAAAAAAGAGAAAATAGAAAAAATAAAAAATATAGAGGAATAAAATATGTATAATAAAATAATTAAATGAATAAGTAATGTAAATAAAATATATGTAAGAAAAATTAAAATAAATAATTATTTGAGCTTAATATAATATATATTTTATTAGTCTTAAGTATTAGTGGGTTAGCTATATGACCAAGGCACAGGCCAACGGCCTAACGGTTCAGACCATAGACACAGGAGCAAAGGGACCCGAGTTCGATCCTAGCCCAAGGCAGATTTTGCCTCTTTTTGTCCAATTTTTTTTCCAAAAGACACATCGTTCATCCACTTTGAGGCCTCATTTGAGCAACGAATCTTTGTGTTTTTTCGAAAATAATTGTACAGACACGAACTAGGCATGGGATACATCACATCTATACACAATTCGTGCATTATTTCATCCCAAAAGGCACATTAATTGAGACATGAAAATTGGGAAAAATTCGAATGGACATGATTTTTCAAATTTTAAAATTGGCCGAATTATGTTCTTTGATCAAATTAAACACACTTAATCGAAGAGTTATGATGTATAAACATAAGATTCGTGATCAATTTGAACCAACAATCATGAATCGAGTCCCAATTTTGAATCGTTCTTATTTGAAAAAAATAACGATTCGTGATTCAAAAATTGAACAAGTACGAAGCTTCGAAATGACAAATTGTTTCGAAATCTATAAATAGGATCACCCCACAAGCAGAAAGCACAATTCAATTTCACAAAACATACACTACACGATCGAGATCTGAAAATAGAGTAGAAAGTGCTCGAATTGCAAAATTTGCAAATTCGAAGTGATTGGGAGGATTTCGATCCAATTAAAGAGTGTTAAGATCATCTAGGAAGTGTTTTTGATTGATTATAGTGTTTAGAATTGCTCGAATTTGCATTTGGAAGTTCTGCAAATTTTTCGAAATTTTTTTATCCTTGCCGCCGTTGGGCCACTGCACGAACCGCCACTTCTGTGGTTCTGGGAGTGAACCACCACCACCAACGGACGCAGCAGCCCCATCCACGTTGGGCCGATAAGGTTGCAGCCTTCGAAAACCACCAGGAGCGGCCGAGAAACACCTTGAAGTCACCGTCATCGTCTTCTTCACCCGACGGGTATCCAAGATCCGAGATCCAACCCGGTCGGTCATCGGTCAACGGTGGTCGGTCGTTGGTCAACGGTGGTCGGTCAAAAGTCAGCAGATCCTGTCGTCCATATTTGATCAGGAGATCCTGTGGTCCAGATTTGATCAGAGGATCCTACGGTCCAGATTTGATCAGCAGATCCTACGCTCCAGATTTGATCATTAGATCCACGGTCCAGATCGCGAGTCAATTCCATCAGGCGGTCAGATTTAGTCCACAGATCAGACGCTCCAGATCTGATCTGAGAAAATCCAACGGTCCAGGTTAGTCCGCAATATTTTATTAGTTATTTATTATATATTTAATTTCGAAAAATAGGAAAAAATAGGGAAAAATAGGAAAAAATGAATAAAAATTCGTAAAAAATCCAGAAAAATTCAGAAAAATCCAGAAAAATTAGAATAATTATTTTTAATATAAATTTACATGTTTTAGCAATTTTTGATATTTTTGAATATGTATTTGCATATAGATTGATCTTTAAATATATATTTGATGCATGAAATGTTTTGTTTTTATATTTTAATTTTGTTATGATATATTTTGAATATGTTCTGCACATATGTGATAATTATTTAATTTTGAAAAAATAATAAATTGTAAATAGATTTTTTAAACAAAAATTGTTGTTGAATAATAAAGATAAAAATTGTTTTTTTTTTTAAATCATGATATTAATCAATTTTTTTTTATCAAAATTTATCTTCCTAAATTTACTATGAAGATATTAATCAAGTTTTTATCAAAATTATCTTCATAAATTTTCTATGAAGATAATATTCAAAATTATTTTCATAAATGGACTTTGAAAATAATTAAATTGTTCAAAAAATGTTTTCATAAATTTACTATGAAAATATTTAATATTGTTTAATCAAAATTGATTTTCATGTAGCATTAAATTAGCCATGAATTATCATAAATTAATGATTTTTGAACTTAGAAAAAATATGTTTTTCATGAAAATGAAAAATCAATTGATTAGATCATAGGATCATCAATAAAAATGATTTTCATAAAAATTCAAAATTTAATGAACTTAAAGTAAGAATATTTTGAAAATATAAAATTGATCAACAAACTAAGTTCTTTATAAAAAAACTACGTTTTGTCTGATCTTGATTAGCGAGTACGTAGGCACCTTCGGGGCGACATTAAAAAATAAAATTTATTTATTTATTTATTTTGTTTATTATTTAGTTAATTAGATATTATAAGTTTAAATACTATTAGTTTGTTATTTTTCTAAAAATTTAAATATGGTAAAAATGTATTTGATATTTATTCCTTATTAATTAATTTTTCTTTATAAATATTTAACTTTTGCAATTATTTCTGGATGTAGTTATAAGTTTTTTTTATATGTATAATCTTTGAATGTTGTGCTTTTTCTTTGTAATTGTTATATGTTTTCTAAAAATTAAATAGAAAATAATTAAAAATGATTTCTGACTTATTAATATTGTTATTATTTTTTATGTATTCTTTTTGCAAGTTTTTAGAAAAGAATAAATTCTAAATTTTAAATTTAAAGTGGTAACCGCTTAGGTTTTAATAGGTTAGCCCTCGGACTCAGATATCTGGTTTTTTTTTTTTTTAAAAGTTTGGTTTTAAAATTAAATTTTCCGCAGACTAGTAGCTAAGTTAGGATTAACCGACCCATTAATCCTAACTTTTCATTTTTTCGGTTTTTATCGGTTGGCCACTCCAAAATATTTTCAAAATTAAATTTCTTTTAATCCCTAGTCGAGGATTCATGTTAAATGGGTTAGGGTTTAATATGAATCGGATTAAAAGAAATAAACCGGATAGTTTTCAAAATTCAGGCTCGACAATCTACATAATATAAAAAAAACTAGAACAAAGAAAATTTTTAGTTAGAATTTTGATTTAATCTATAATCCAAACCAAACGAAACCAAATCGTTATTTAGTGGTTTGAAAAATTTCTAATCCAAATCAAACCGTTACTTAACGATTTGGTTTGAGATGAAAAAAAAAAAAAAAACAAATTATAAACTATGGTTTGATTTGGTTTGGTTTTAGGAAACCAAACCGATCTGTGCCCATCCCTAAGGATATTTTAATATACAAGTAAATAATTTATATTGAAGGATAGAATTGAAATAAAGTGTAGTTAAAAGGGTATTTTTTGTCTTTGAACAGACAGTTTTGGATGCGGGGAAGTCACATGACAAAGGTTGGATGAATACAATCAAAGCTGACCTTAAAGCTGTCAGCTTTTAGTCAAGGATGTCAACCTAAACATGTACAACATCGGCCTAAACAACAGCTTTGGAGTTTTAAGAAAATTCGAAGATTTGGGAAAGACGGCCTAAAGGCCGCTAACTTATGTATAAAGGTCACTGGCATTAGGAGAAAGGCCGTCGATGTAAGTGGCTAGCTTTCTTTTTCGAAATGCTTTTTATAAATAGAGTTTTAGGATTCGAGTTCCTCATATGTTGTTTCACCTTTTTGACCAAAAAGTGTTTGTTAGGGTTTTGAGAGTGCTTGAGAGGAAAATCTGAAGGAAAACAAGATCTTTGATTTGGGTAAGTCGATCTAATCAAGATTGGTGCAGATTTGTATGGAAACAACGTCTTTCTCATAGATTTTCGTGTTTTTGGAGGAGTTCTTTGGAGAAACCCTAGTTTTCAATCAGCATCTGCTCTTCAGGGAGTCAATTAAGGAGTAAGATTTGAATCAAGTAAGTTACATCTTCTTTATCGTATATTTGAAATGAAAGGATCAATTTCGACGAATCGTGTTTGCTCTTATTGATTTCTCGAATCTAGGGTTTTGGAGGAAGTTGTTCTTTTTAGAGTTTTTGTTTTATTATAATTGAAGAAATCCAGGATTTGAATTCATAAGATTATCCAAGTAAGTTTTTATCCTATTAAACATAGATTCTATAAAAGTTTGATATTTTTATGATGATTTGTTTGTAATTGTTGGATTTTACAAATTAGGGTTTGGTGGAAAAGAGTTGTTCTTGTGAGAATTCTATGGAATTTGATTAAAGAAGAACGTATGGTTGAGGATTTCTTGAAATGTTAGGGTTTTGGAGAATTTTAGGATGTTAGGGTTTGTTTATAAGGATGATGTTTATTTTGTTTCTGTTATATTTTGTCAATCAGGAGATTTGGAGAATTGATTTGTTATTGCTTACAAGGATTTGTGGTTTTGGAGAGACTGTTCCTGAAATTAAAAAGGTACGATCATTCCTTGTTTGTTGTATGTGCTTACAGGTTTAGTATTTTGTTTGTTATGTTGTAGGAACAGATTAATAATCAATCTAAATCTATTCAGCTTAATTAAATTGTCTATTGGGTATGTTTAGCTATGACCAGTAAAGACCTAACAGACAGTGATACTGGTGTGGCGCCCTGATGATCCTTGTGTGTCGTTGTACCTAGTGGAGTTGCACTTAGAGATGATTCCAGTAGATTCAGGTGATTTGGTAGTATGGCGACGGGAGTACCCATTCACCAATATATGTATATAATTACTTATTTTCAAGAGTTGGTTGATTTCTCAAGGGTCTGAGTTACTCTAAGTTTGGGACTAGGGATTCATAGTTTTGAATTGGTGTTTTGCTGGTCAAATAAAGATAATAATCTGATTGTTTGCATTAGATTAAGCTGCATTTGATATATATATAATATATATATTGTGTGCATATGCATTTGTTTTGTGGATTAGCTTATTAGGCGTTTTCGCTCATTCCTTTCATTTTTCAAGTACAGGTGAAGATGATATAGTATATGGTATATCTAGATTTGATCTATACATAGATCAAGGGGATGTCAATAGTGGTCCAGACTACCCTACTGAGAAATAGATTCAGATATAGGAATTGGAGAAATGAATTTTTAGATTTAATGCATAATTTGGAATTATGTTAAAGGTTTTTATATGTTCTAAAGGATTATAGATTTTTATGTTCTTGGATATCGTTATTAGCATTTGAGAGATTTTACATAATTAATGGAGTTAGAATTATCTTGATCATGTTGGCTTGGTTTATGCCAAATTAGTTTTGATAAATAGGGGATTTTTAAAAGGAATTTTATTATGTGTTATATAAGTTTTAAACCTTCTGATGTACCCTCTATGAGAGTTATGGAGACTATATTTTATGAAAGTATTTATGGATTTAGAATATTATAGCCTTTGCATGTCCTATATAAGAGAGGACACGTGGTAGGTTATAATTACTAATAAGTTAGGGCGTTACAGATATGTATAAGTATTGCCACTTTTTATGCTCATTGAAATGAGATCATCATGACCTTTTTGCCTTTTCTTTAAGAAGAAGACATATGTATCTTTTTTCTTTCCAAAATAATGTATTGTAGGATTTTGCAATTTAAACAATATGTGTAATATGTTGCTGTTGGTTCCACCTAATTTTGCGGATTCTTTCTCCATCCATATAATTTTAGACTAGCTTATGTCATTGAAAAAGGAAAATAGGGATAATGATGAGAAGGATATCCCATATTCTTTGTAAAAGTCCATTTTTTTTTATTTAGCTTTCATTTTAGTGTAAACAAGCTTCTAATCTTGGACTCAAACTCGTTTAAGTGTATAAGAGCTTCTGAGCTTAAGCTCGTTTAAGCTTTCAAGCTTGAATTGTAATCACCTTAATTTTACATAACCCAATTATAATAATTATTAAAAACATAATATAGAATCATAAAAGAACTATAATAAAAACATAAAAAGTCACTCAAAATTTTTCACAATTTGAAGTCTAAGTATAAACAAATTAGAATAAAAAGAATCCTAATCAATAAGACTTAAAAAATACAGAATATTCGAAATAAAGTAAATAAAATTGAATAATATTTAAGAACCTAAGTTTTAATATTCGAAACATTTTAATACCTTTAATTTCAATAATTATGAGTGCATAGAAACTAAAATTATGATCTAACTTAGTAAATTATAATTAGTAAAAAGAACCAAGTAAAAAATAGAATAAATATTAAATTTCTAATATAATAAAAACTCTAAAATAAATCTATAAATAGAAATGAATTCATATGTAATTTCAAACCTTATAAATTTATAAAAAATTCGAATTAAGGGCAATATAATTATTACTATATGGAAATACCACCAAACAGAACTTTTAAACAGATAAAATATAATTTACGATAGCATGTATAAAAGCTAAAAGTAAAAGCCTTAAACTAAAGATTCTATATATACCAAAGTGTTCAGAATATTCAATATCAATACTATGAATTTTTTATCCAAAAATATTATCGAATTAGTATTTATTATACGTATCATTTAGATCCACAAAATTAACTTTTTGCACCAATTCATATTTTTGCCCACTCCTTATATAGTTGTTGGTTATAAATTCATCATCTTCTTTTTGTTTTTGCATTTCCATTCATTCTAACTCCCTTACATTTATTTTATTTTTTTTTTCATGTTTTTCATTTTCTTCAATTTGATCTTTCTCTGTACGTAACAAACGTGCACAAAATAAAACACATACATATATCTTTAATAGAAATTCTATGTATACCATAGCGTTTAAAATATTTAATACCAATAATATGTAAATTTTCATCTACAAATATTATCGAATAAGTATTTACATACGTGCTGTTTGGAATCGTAAAATTGACTTTTACACAAGTTCATATTTTTGCCCACTCCTTACATAGTTGTTGGTTATAAATTCATCCTCTTCTCTTTGTTTGTATCTTTATATATACTATCTTCCTTACATTTTTTTTTTATTTTCACTTTCACGTTCCTCATTCTTCTTAAAATTTGGAGCTCCTCTATACACAAATAACGGATGAAAACTCTCAAAATAAACGATATATTTGTACCCGATTAGCTTGATAAACTATCTAAAAATTAAGATAATTATTAACTAATTATTATTATATTTATATGTAAACATAATGAACACACATATGGTACAAATTGTGCTTAATATAGGCTGAAAGTTTCTCTATTTTTCCCCAGTCGGATTTTTGGGACAAGTTGATTCAATTAAGTAATAAAAGTCAAAAAGAAATATGTAGAATCCAATTGTAATACTCCAAATCATCAACTCAATAAATGCATTGCACAACATGCATCCAAATGAGATTTCGATGGAGAATAATTGCATTACTTAGCCAAGTTATCTTCCTTCCATCTCTCTCTCCTCTATAATATATATATATATATATGATACTATAATGAACAAGACAACAAAATAATTAAACGCATAACCTTGGAAACCACCAAACCCTCTAATCTGTAGCCAAATTCGTCCATAAAAAATTCACAAAACACGTAACAAACACTACTCCATTAAAGCCCAAAACAAAGCTTAGAAAGGAACAAAGATTCGGATCTATCTATTGGGGAGATTTTAGCACCCTCAAATTAACTCAAACAAAGTAAAATCTAATCCTAAAGCTCCATTAATATGTTTTACTATATGTTGAAGTTAGAAACTAGGTTGAATGATGATTTGAAGAAGTAATATATACTGATATATCATCGATAATACATGTAGAATGTAGAGAAACATATAGAAGAAGTTTTGATGCAAGTATAATACAAATATATTAAAGGAAAGTTAAATTTCGAATGGAAGAAAATCGGAGAAGAAGATGAACAATGTCAACACTACCCCTATGCCGATAGTATATATAATCAATGCCCACGGCGTACGTGGGTAAGCCGGCGATGTTAAGACGGCTTACACTTGAACGGAAGCTACGTAAAATTTACTTTTACGTAAAATGAACGAACGCTGGCCAACTTAAATTCTATGTCGACAGCGTAGAAGCCGGCGTACGTAGTAAAGCTGGTGGCCTACAAGCCAGCATATCCTGATACAAAACAACATGTAAAACCCAAGAACGCTGGCATCTGGGTATCAATACCGACGGCGTTAGAGCCGGTGTACACACATGTTTTTCCTACATGAAGTATGTATTACACGAACATAATATATATATAAATTATAAAATAATAAACATATTATATATATATATCAAAACAGATTTTACTAAGTAAATAAATAAATACAAATACTTAGAATAATAATATGTTTAATAATTGAGAACTTTTAAACCCTAAAAGCTATGGGGGAAATATTAAGTATTATTAGCAACTATAATTGTTGAATCATTATTTTATATAGATAAGCAGATAAGAATGGAAATCGAAATAAGATAAATTTATGAATAATGTGACTTCTAAAAATAACAATATAATTACATAAAGTAGAATAAGAGGAACACGATAAAATTAAATGATAGAAAATTAATATTAGTTACCACAAACTAAAGAATAGTCTGAAAGTGATAATAACAGTAATAATAAAAATAGTTTATTGAGAATGAATTCTATGACTACTTAATAAAAATATTTAATATCAAATAAGATCAAGAGAAATAAGATGAAAATAAATAATTAGAAATAAGTATTTGTTACTATAATCGGTCAAGCTAAGAAACGATATAAAATGATAATAACAATCGTAATAAATTACTAATTTACTAAGTACAAATTCCATAATTTCTCGATAAAAGTAAAATATAAAATATTCTAAGATCAAAACAAACAAAATGAAAA
Source organism: Combretum micranthum (assembly GCA_024138025.1). Lineage (NCBI taxonomy): Eukaryota > Viridiplantae > Streptophyta > Magnoliopsida > Myrtales > Combretaceae > Combretum > Combretum micranthum. Next base: position 279,519 of record JAMXBD010001085.1, read on the forward strand.
TGAATAATTGCTAGTAAATATTTGCTACCATAAAAACATAAGACGACCAATACATATAATAAAAATTAAATTAAATATCAAAATATGACACTTAGACAATCATAGAAGTTTAATTGCGTTATTTACATTATGTTAATAAGTATTTTGTCTTAATAAATGGCAATAAACTGTAAATAATATAAATAGAACTAATATATCTTAAATAAATTATTCTACTAAGTGAAATCATATTAGGAGAATTAAGCTAATTAAAGTAGATTTAGTAATTGAATTAAGTAATTAATTTCAATCAGCTCGGCTTAGATTAATATACTAGGTAAAACTACAAAAAGAAAGGAGTATGTAAATTCTAAAATATGTCTAATTTAGAACTACTATAAATTATAATATAAGTTATACCATAATTAATATGGTGAATATGTTATACCTTATTTTCAGAACTAATAAAAAGAAGAGATTGATTAAATAGACACAGTTTAAGTTTATACAACTTAAAAAATGAAGTTTAAGAAATATAGCAAGATTTCTCTTACATAAAATGTATTGCTACAAATTTCATGACCTTGCTGGAAAAATATAGCTTTTATAAAATTTAGAAACTCCTAATTAAGTACGAAAATTAAATCAGACTAGTAAAATTTGAATTAGAACATAAAAAAGCACAACCAGAATCATTATACAAATAATACGTAAAATGATAAATATTTTTTCCTTCATTCCATAGGAAATATTAAAGTCTACATTCTCAAATCCTTAGTACTTTCCAAGGACATATCAAGTAATCAAGAATGCTCAGGTGAGGGATTTATGATGATCTGCTATTTGCTTGTGTTTGTTACTGTTTGTTGTTATGATTGGTTGTACTGCTTGTCTGATGAATGACTGAATATTGTGAATGTTATCATCTGCATGATCACCCAAACAAATGAATAAGTTTAATCACTCGACTAAGTAAATCGGATATACTTGTCGCATGTACTTGAAACCTCCTATGGGTAATGTCTCGGGTTTGCAATTAAGTGTATTTTTGAAATATATTTTCAAAAGATCATGACTTGAAGAATCTCAGGTTGCTCCTTTATCCCTTAAATGAGATTTTCCAAAAGAGTTTATGTAATAAATATAGGACATTTTCGAGTAATGATTTGATAGTAAATGTTACCTGAGTTGGGGTCCACTTGTCAAGTGGCAATAGATGTTTCTTGAGTTAGGGTTTATCTGTTGGATTCACCTTTTAATAGGTGATGGTGAGTATTGGTGGTAGATGTTACCTGAGTCGGGTCTACCTACCTGATTCACCGTTAATTGGTGATGGTCAGTTTGATTCCCTATTATCTAGTAATGGATAGATTTAAATATTAACCAACGTAAATCACGTGAACACGTTGGAAAATATTACCTTTTTACCAATGACATATAATCATTGGTTAAGTCTAGATGGACGCAACCACTAGGCAACTTCGTTCGACTAACATGAGGTGTCCCATGCAGGTAAGTATGGGAGATAACTGATATATAGACAGCATAAATCTATATTATTTATGGCTCCTGACTCTCATGAATGTGTTGCTTACATTCATCACGTATGCATTCATATTGTGTGTACATAAATTTGTATGAATGTTTAATTAATGCTTGATAACTTGCATGACCAGTAGTAGTGAGGGATGAACTCACTGAGCTATGGTTTCGCTCACCCCCCAATAGTTTTTGTGTAGGATTAATACTAGCTGGGATTGGGCTAGCAATGTGTGAAGAGAGCTTCTGCAATAGATTTTATTGAAGATAGATATATAGGATTGGTAGACTTAGATTGTAAATCAGATAAATTTTATAATAATTGGAATTTGTGAGTTGTGAGTTTGAAATATGTTGGTCCCAAAAATATAACCAAGAGGGGGGGGGGGGGGGGTGGGGGTGGGGTGTGAATTGGTTAATTAAAAAAAATTTCTTTTAAATAAACTTTATCAAATTCACCAACTTGATTAATCAAACTAAAATGGGTTTTCAAATCTTTAAAATAATAACTTTAATAAAATTGTTTTATCGATAATGCGGAAGCAAACAAGTCTAATTTCTATAACAATTGTTAAGCTCAATCAAGAATATATGGAAAAACTTTTAGTCTCTGCGTTTTAATTCTTGTAACAATTAGTCTCTGAAACAATCTCTGAAACAAGTTACGATAAACATAAAGAAGTAACTATATACAAAAATTAAAGAGAGTAATGTAGAAGAATTTGCAAAGCTATTTATAGAGGTTCCGCCTTGAGTGTCAGTCCTCTCTTCCAGCACTAAGCCGGGGATCCGGTTGTCTTTACCGGTATGTTTCACTATCCAAGAATAAATCATTGTTACAAGTTGTCTTTTGCCAAAGCACTTGGCTACAAATGCACTCAGTTTGATCTTCCTAGCTTCCTTCAAGCTAACATCAACTTACTGAGTCTACTTGTAACTCTCAATCTCACAAGGATTAAACAAATCAAATTGAGGAAATAATGATAAAATATCCTCTAATATTTCGGTACAAATGAAAGTGAAAAATGACAGTTTTTGCTTGTAAGCTTTGATTGTATATATCTTTTCTTTTCGTGTTCTCTATTAAAAGATCATCTTCGTTCTGATCATGCCTTTTTATTCACACATTCTCAAGCGGTTGGAACGTTCAAAATTGGATAAGCTTGATAATCTTTTAACGGCTAAATCATTGGAATAGATAAGCTTGATCCCTTTCTTTTCTGCTTCTAATTCGGATGACTTGCTATAGAGTCTTCTTTCATTTGAAAATTTGAAAATCTTCGAGTTCTTTGTTCCAGACGTCTTCCATCAAGATAAGGATAAGAAAACTTGTTGTTATCTTGGTGCGTGATCTTAATTTGATAAATCCACGAAAATAGCAACAAAAATAAAACCGATTTTTCTTGTGACATAAATCTTATGATATCCTTGATAACATATTCTCTCATAGATATATTTTCTTATTTTCCGTATACTAGTAGAATCTTCAAACATTATCCTTGAATATCTGATTTCCTTTTGTAAGTACTTCATATTATGCACACTAACTTCTTTTCAAGTGCAATAGTAGAATGTTCTTCAATTGTTCTTGAAAATGATCTCTTTTTCGAAGTTCTTCCCTTTGGATATTAAACCAACTTTGTGAAACATTATTGAATGTATTTCCCAAATACAATCACTTTGGTGCTGGGTCTTCATATCCATTATATATTATAACTCTTGTGAAATGCCTTCTGAAAACGTTTCTGAATCTCCATTCTTGCTTAATATCCTTTCTGAATACTCTCTAAAATATCCTCTAAGTTTGTACTCTTTTGTAAAGTATCCACGCAACACGTTATTTGTTCTTTGAAATTGTTTCTGCTTCTTTTCTGCTCTTGAAAATACTTTCTGATTGGTATTTTCTTGTAAAATATTTTCATAAGAACTTGACATGCAATACACTTGTTAGTTAACATGTAACTCTTTTCGTTATCATCGAAATCCAAATAATAATGAGAATACTACTAACATTCTCTCCCTTTTTGATGATAACAAAATCCATATAAATATGAATATCAAATTAAATTATATCATATTATCATATTTTTGATAACCAAGCAATCCTATTCAAAATGTTATATATAATTATTATGTTCATGTTCACTTGATCTTTTTATTTCTACATGTATCAATGCATCAATATTTTGATTTCAATATTTTGATCTTTAGTATATTATTTATATTTACTTCTCCCCCTTTTTGCTAGCATCAAAAAAATATATAGAGAAATACGAAACTAGCAAAATATATCAAACATAACAGAGCATCGCATGCAGTCTTAATACAGCCCATATTGCAATTAGAAAGATTAAAAAGTCTTAATTAAATTCAATCTTTCTTGGGTTCTACTGGTTGGACAGACTTTTAGGCTTTCATTTTGCGTCTTTGAGGAAAGGTTCTTTGAGTAGGTTGGATTGGCTGGATAGGCTGGTGAGATGGAGATTCTTGTGATGGTGGATTTCACAAGATATCCATGACAGAGGAAATAATGTCTATTTCTTCTGGAGTGATTTGAGGATCAGCGGTCATTTGTGGATCAGTCGCGAACTGTGGAGTCTTTGAAAGAGGTTTTGCTGCAGGATTTTCTTCAGTTACAGCAGTTGGATTTCCATCTTCAGTTTCGTTCGCTTGAATGTCAGCCTCTTTCTCTGGAGTTGCAATTTCCTCGTTATCAGCTTGATCCTTTTCAGATGGATCCATTGGAAGAATCTCTGTTGGCAGTGCAGAAGAGTGAGGAGCTGGAATTTCATAAGATTGTTCGGGAGCTTCGGTTGGAGAAACAGGATCAGGAACTTCTGTTGATGGAGCAGGTGAGTGAAAAAACATGAGGTTCAGAGGGTTCTTCAGTCCTAATTTCAGGAGTATGTTTGTTAAAAACAACTAGAATGGAGTCCATAAAAGTCATTTTGAAATTTCCAAAAGACTGATCAAGGAGTTCATTGAGCTCATAGGTAATTCTAGAACGTAAGCTTTATCCTGGTGGTCTTGTAGGAATTGAATCACTCTTTGATTCAGTCTCTGAATCACTCTCTGCTTGAGTTCCTTTTCCTTCTCTAATTTCGAATTTCCCTCCTATTCTGATCTTATATTTTTCCTTTGATTTTCTTTGGATCTCCTCCTTCCCAAATCTCCTAGAAAAAGTCTTTTCAGCCTTATCACTCTTTGTACCTTGTTCATCCCTTTTGTCTTTTTTGGACTCACTTTCTTTATCAAGAACTAGATGTCGGCACGGTTCGGGTCGGTTCTGGACCCAACCGAAACGCCGGTTCACGGTTCCACATTTCGGGAAACCGGAACCGGAACCGCCAAAGCCGGGGCGGTTCGCGTTCCACGGAACCGCCGGTTCTGACGGTTCCGGTTCCGGTTCCGGAACCGTGAATAAAGTTTTTTTTTTTTAAAAAAAAAAATAAAAATAAAAAGACCTACCTCTATCCCTCCTCCTCCTCCTTCCCTCCAACCCTTCCAAACAAAACACCAAATTTTGGTGATCAAAATCATTCAATATGTGTGTGTTTGGTTTTTTTTTTTTTTTTTTTTTTTTTTAAGACGGTTCGGAACCGGTGGAACGCGCGGTTCCGCGCGACGAACCGCTAAGACCCGCCGGTTTCGGCGGGTCCTTCGGCGGTTCATAACCGTCCCCGACGGGGCGGTTCCCGGGTACGGAACCGCCGAGGACGGTTCGGGGCGGTTCCCGGTTTCGGAACCGCCCTGATGATGTCTATCAAGAACTATCTCCCCTCAGAAATAGCTTTAATTTTCTTCCAATCAAAAGAAAATTTACTAAACTTTGGGTGTCTATACCATGTGCCATCCATCGTGAACCAGAATTTATCATAGACCATGATTCCCATGTACTTTAAATTGATTTCTCCAATCTTTTTCAAGGGAATTGGATTCTAGAAATGTTTTGGCAATGCAATCTTTTTATATTTGAAAAGATGCATTAACAAGTTGCCATATGGTCTGTTTCTCCTAATCCTCCACATGTGTCTTAAGATCATCCTAGCCACATCAATTTCTATTTTCTTCTTCATTGCCAGAACTACAATGGCTTCCTCTTTTGATATAGTTGTAGTACTTCCATTCTTAGGCAATATGCAGTCTACAACAATCTTATGCAATAAACGCACGATTAGTTCAAAATTGGTTGAGAAAACATCTTCTCTCAAGAATTCACCAACACCATCATTTAATTCTCGAAATAGAGCAGCTCTTCCTAAGGTCATCAACCTTTCATTGTCTTTCAAGTCCAACAAATCAAAACACTTTATCAAGTCTTTTCTAGATATTGAGATAGATTTCCCTCTAACTTTTGATTTTAAGGACATATTGTCTAGCTGTTCTAAGTTGTTATAAAATTCACCAACTACACTTCCATCCACAACATCCATTGTTCTATAGATTTCCTACAACCAATCCTATCTAGCCAGTGGTTCCAGAAAAACCATTATCTTTGAAAAACTTAAAGTCTACAAAAGCACATTCTAGTACCTTATTGTGATGTAGCTTTCTCTTTTTATTGAAGTTGTAACACCTCTGTTTTCGCTTCCTTTTCGACTTCTTTTTGGTTTCTTTCTTTTACTTCCTTGAGACCTCTCTTTCTTTTTTGTTTCTTTATGTTTTTCCTTAGTCCTTCATCACTTTCCTGCTTCTTTCTTTCCCTTGGAAACTTCTTTTTGACTTCTTTTTTGTCTTCTGGAATGGTCTCTGTCTCTGTGTTAGATCTGAAAGAGCTTCTGAACCTTGTTTATCTTGTTCCTTTTGCATTGTTTGATCCTTATTTCCCTTTTCTTCTTCAAATTTCGTCTTTCTTTCACGAAAAAGTTCCTTATTCATGATTGTTTGGGTTCTAATTAATCAGATGATTTTTCTTGATTAGGAGATTTGTTTGGTTTCCTGCGTTTGGTCCCATGAATGCAAGTCGAGAGGATTTTCTTGGAGGCATTTTGATTTAGTGGGTTTGGGATGTTTAAAAGACAATAGAGTGAAAGAGTTTGCAATTATTTTTGAGAATGTGAAGCCTAAAATTTTGCTCTTAAAAAAAATTAAAGAATGCGTTGATCTTTTCCCTTAAAATAGGCGCAAAATTCGTTCCCCTTTTTTTTATACTTGTATATTTTATTAAATGTAAATATATATATATAATACATGTAAATGAAAAATATTTATGGAAATGGATTACATATACCTATTTCATTTCTTAAATATTCAAATCTATTTTTATCTAATGGTTTGGTAAAAATATCAGCATATTGATTTTCAGTTGATACAAATTCAATATTTATATTTCCATTTGCCACATGATCTCTAATAAAATGATGTCTAATTTCTATATGTTTGATCTAGAATGATGTACTGATTCTTTGTTAAATTGATTGCACTTGTGTTATCACATTTGATTGAGATATTATATATTTCAATCCATAATCTTGAAGTTGTTGTTTTATCCAAAGAATTTGTGCACAGCAATTACCTATTGAGACATATTCAGCTTCAGCAGTTGTTGATAAAGCAACTGAATTTTGTTTCTTTGAAGACCAAGAAATTAATTTGTCTCCTAGAAATTGACATGTACTAGAAGTACTTTTCTATCTATCTTACATCCAGCATAATCAGCATCTGAATATCCATTTAGTTCAAAATTTTGATTTTTTGGGGTACCAAATTCCTAATTTTGTAGTGCATGCTTTCAACTTCATTTAAATGTTTTTCAGTTGGACTACTTTGAAATCTAGCACAAATACATACAGAAAATAAAATATCTGTCTAGATGCAGTCAAATACAAAAGTGAAATCAAACTTCTATATATTTTCATTAACTTTCATACCTTGATGATCAAGATCTAACCTTGTAGAAGTACTCATTGGTGTGGCAACAACTTTTGTATTTTCATATCCAAACTTCTTCAACATTTGTTTGGTATATTTCTCTTGATGTATGAATATCCATCTTTTGTTTGTTTGATTTGTAATCCCAAAAAGAAATTTAGCTCACCCATCATTGACATTTCAAATTCAGCCTACATAAATCTTGCAAATTCTTGACAATATTTTCATTAGTTGAGCCAATATAATGTCATCAACATATATTTGTACCACTAATAATTCATCCTTATAATGCTTAATAAATAAGGTTGTATCAATTGTACCTCTTTGATATCCATTTGAGATAAGATACTCACTTAATCTCTCATACCAAGCCTTGGTGCTTGTTTCAATCCATATAATGCTTTTCTTAACTTAAATACATGATCAAGCTTAATTGGATCTTCAAATCCAGGGGTTGTTCAACATATACTTCTTCTTTAATATAACCATTCAAAATGCACTTTTTACATCCATTTGAAATAATTTGAAATCTTTAACAAGCATAGGCAAGTAACAAACGTATAGCTTCAAGTCTAGCAACAGGTGCATAAGTTTCATCATAGTCTATGCCTTCTTCCTGTGAATAACCTTTTGCTACAAGCCTAGCTTTGTTTCTTACTATTTTTCCATTTTCATCTAATTTATTTTTATAAACCCATTTTGTTCCTATATAGTTTTATCTTGAGGTCTAGGAACTAAATACCAAACATTATTTCTTTGAAATTGAATTAGTTCATCTTGCATAGCATCAATCCAATTATTATCATTTAAGGCTTCATTAATATTACTAGGTTCTATTTCAGACAACATTGCATAATGATTTTCAATGTCTTAACTTAGATCTAGTCTTTGTCGAGATTCTATATCACCAATGATTAACTCAGGGGGATGTGATGATTTGTATTTCCATGCTTTATCATTTCGTAATTCTGAAATGCTCTTGCATTAGTTTCTGATTATCAAGATCAATATTTCCTAAGACTTCCTGCTTTTCCTTCTGCTTTATATTTTCTAGAAACCTTTCAGTTTTACCTTCTGACTTTGTTTCTGAATTAGCAGAATTAGGTTCGTTATTTTCATTTAGGTAAAAACACTTCATCATCTTCATCTTCTTTTGTTTCATCAATAAAACGTACATTAATGGATTCTTCAACCACTTTTGTTGATTTATTAAAGACACGATATGCTTTACTATTTTGTGAATATCCTAGAAAAATTGCTTCATCAGATCTTTCATCAAATTTTCCAAGATTACTTGTATTCTTTTTCACAAAACATTTACAACCAAATACATGAAAATATGAAACAGATGGTCTTTTTCCACGAAATAATTCATAAGATGTTTTAGTTGTTTTAGGTCTTACATAGACTCTATTTTATATAACAAGCAGTTGCAACAGCTTCTGCCCAAAAATATTCAGCTATTTTACATTCATTCAACATTGAACGGGTCATTTCTTGTATAGTCCTATTCTTTCTTTCTACTACTCCATTTTGTTGAGGTGTGTAGGGTGCTGAAAAATTATGATTTATTCCATATTCTTCACAAAAGGAAATAAATAAAGCATTATCAAATTCTGTTCCATGATCAGTTCTTAAAGAAATAATAGAAAAACCTTTTTCATTTTGTATTTGTTTTGCAAATCTTTGAAACATTTCAAAAGTATCTGATTTATGTTTTAGAAAGAACACCCATGTATATCTAGAAAAATCATCTACTATTACAAGTCCATATTTGCTTCCTCCTAGACTTGACACTCTAGTTGGTCCAAATAAATCAAGGTGTAATAGTTCAAGAGGTCTTTTTGTAATCACATTTATACTTTTATGTGAAACTGAAATCATTTTGTTTTTAAGCAAGTTGAACATTTCACATCATTCTTTATATTGATTTTAGGCAAACCAACAACTAGATTCTTTTTAGATAATTTTTCTAATTGATTAAAGTTTACATGACCAAGTTTCTTATGCCACGTGTGAATATTATCATTCATAGATAGAAAACAAAATTCAACATTCATCTCAGATGGTGTTATAAGATATATGTTCCTTTTTCTAAAACCTTCAAACAACTTTATTCCTTCGGTATTATAAGCAAAACATTTATTTTTCTCAAAAGTCATCTTATATCCTTTGTCACATAACTGACTTATGCTCAAGAGATTGTGTTTTAATCCTTTTACTAATGAAACATTTTCTATTAAATATGGAGGATGACCATAGTACCTGTTCCAATTATCTTACCACGGTTGTCGTCTCCAAATCTTACATATCCTCTATCTTTCCATACTATGTTAGTGAACAAGGACGCATCACCCGTCATATGGCCTGAACATCCACTATCTAAGTACCATGTTCCTTTTATCTTGGTTCCTTGTTCCTGCAATTACATAAAAAGCGATCAAACCTTTTTAGGAACCCAAACATACTTGGGTCCTTGATAAGACAAGCTCGTTTTATCTTTTTCTTTAACTTGATATGTACTGAGCTTGTTTCTTTTGTAGAAGCAATATTTTTCTATATGACCAACTTTATTACAAAAGAAACATGCATAAGAATGTGAATGATACCTTTTATTTACCTGGTTATTATAGTTTCTTCTTGGAAACTTATCATTGTATCCGTACCTGTGGGTTCTGCCATACCTTCTGCTTTGATAATTTTGAAAAATACCCTCTGAAAGAGCCTCTGCTTTCATTTTTCATATTTTTCTTTATAGATGAATTGACAGATTTTTTATCCATAATTTTGAGAAAAATACCCTCTGAAAAATACCCCCTCCTCTTTCACTTCATTCACACATCTTCTACTCACATATTTCACTCCAAAAACTCTCTCCAATTCCCCTCCCAACTTCTATCCCAAACGCTCTAAAATTCTCTTCACAAAACTCTCTTTTTATTCTTCTACAAATACATTAGGTAAGAATTTTCTTTAGATTTCTCTTACCATGTCATGTAACTTTACATGACCATGGTGTGAGTTTCCTAAACTTAATGTTATGGAAGTTACACTATGTTCATATATTGTTCTTATTCATGAAAGTATATTCATGTATTTCTATGTTGTTATTTTACTTTTGCTCATATTACTATTGATTTTATGTTAATCTCTTATGTATATGTAACTAGATATAATTATATACTTATATATAATCTTTAGAGCATATAAGCTCATTGTTATTTATTTACTTCCAAGTAATGCAATTTGTTTATTTATTTCAAGTTATTTTAAGACTAGTCTTTAGTCTTAGACTTGTCCTCATTAAGTTAAAACAATATATTTGCTTTCTTTTCTTGTTTTTCTTTTGGGATTAGTCCATTCTTAGTCCTGGGATACCTTGATGAAGCTAAGGTTCCCAATACTTGATATATTTCTTTACTTGCTTATTTTATTACCCATTATGTCTTTTTTATGCTTTCATAATACTATGATTTCATATTCATGATCACGCATGAACATATTGATTTCGTCTCAACAAGATAAAGAAGGAAAAGTTTTCTTAAAAATAGAAGTTCATATCAAAAAATAAATGTTGTTATGAAGGAAGTGATTTTTCATAAAACCTTAGGAATTTATCTTAACAAATCTTTTCTAGAAATCTATATGAGTTCATTATAAACATAGTGTAGATGTACAAATCTGCTTACAAAGGCCTTGAGCCTAATTCTTATTTGGATTTAACTCTTTGGGCTAATGTGACAGGGCTTAAAGAGTTAGGCCCAATTCAATTGGGATGATCGGGAGTTTTGGCATGGTAGGCTTGGAGTAGGGCCCGTTGGAATTGGCCTGCCCAATTCCAACCTTTCTCAAATTGGCTCACACACTTACAATGAAGGCCTTATGGGCCTGGGTCCATAAGGGAGCCCATATTCATATCCATAATGAGGGGACTCATCCTAGCCATTGGTCGTCGGTCTCATCTGACGGACGACATCGACGGCCAAATTCTCTGTAAATACCTTAGTCCTTACCTCATTTAGACAAGGTGTGAAAACTTGAACAAACACCATTGTGCTGCCGGATTTCCATTTTTGTGAATCGATTACTTGACTCACTCAAGAATGCACGCGATATTCGTAGTACTTAGTGAGGTTGATGCTCAATAGCTCCCTCGCCTGTCACACGTGTGTTAGAGCCTATTGAGATTGCCTACTCCTCCTCCCTACACGATACTCTCTTGATTATCCTATCACGTATTGTTTCCCTATGTCACGCGTAGCGCGATAGTCACACGACACGCACGTGATCGTTGCATCCGGATTCATACCCACACATCTTTGGCGACTCTACTGGGGAAAGGGAAATCCACACTTGTGTGATGGCACCTCCAAGAAAGAGACCCACCGATCCCACTGAGAGTACAACTCAAGAAACTAACGTTAATCTCGAGGCCGCTGAACATGACATGCCAGCACTTGAGGATGTGAACCAACCTACTGATACTCAAATCGACAATGTTGCAATCTTGCGTGCTGTGCAAGAAAATACCAAGCAAGTCAATCAATCAATGCAAGAGTCTGCAAGACAATTCCAACAATTCATGACAATATTTGCTCAGTACCTGCCTAGAATAGCTGCTATTGCTGCCACGCAACAAGGTGTGACTTCGTCGACCCCTGTTGTTGTTGCGCAACAACGCGCTTCTCAGGCACCTAAAGTTGCTCCACCTGCTAATCCTACTTCTATTCCTGAATAAGATCCTACCAGAGTTGGAGAGCAAATCCCTCCATTAGAGCCTGTAATCACACAACCGCTTGCACCTCAGGTAATGAATACTGGAATTCAGCTTGGAACACCATCAACTTCCCAGCCTGCATTACATGCTCAACTTGGAGGATCTTCATCCTTATAGGCTACACCACCAATTGTCATTGGTGGACCCACTGTTCAACCCAATGCAACTTTACTCCAAACGGCCACTCCAGCTACACCAGTTGAAGTTACTACTTCAACTCCTAAAGGTACATTCGTCACGAAGGAAGATCTGGACATGTATCTAAGGGAAATACAAGCTAAGTCTAATGTAGGAGTATTGGATCTCAAGCTCCCATACAATCAACGTATTGCTGCTAAGCCATACCCTCAGGACTATGTGAGTCCCAAATTCATGCTATTCAATGGTAAAAAGGGAAGTGCCAAGGAACATTTGTTGAAGTTCATTGAAACACTAGAGGTTTATGGATTTGATGATGATTTAAAGTTGAAAGAATTTTCTAAGTCCCTCACAGAGAAAGCGTACACTTGGTACGTGAATCTTCTCCCTGGATCTGTAGATTCATGGGCAACCATGTGCAAAATGTTCCTAGAGAAATTTTTCTCCACACAAGAACGAGTGACCTTGACTGATATGGGACAAATCCGTCAAAAGCCCAAGGAAGACTTGATGGATTACATTGAGCGCTTCAGGGAGCGTTCATTAGACATTCAAGACATATATGATGAAAGAGAGCTAGTGAAAATTTGTATCCAAGGCATGTTCACTGAGTATGCAGTGCATTTGGAAAATCTCTCCTTAGCCTCATTCTCCACTTTGGTTGAGAATGCGCGAAGGACCAATAATTCAGTTGCATGACAAAGAGGAGGAAGTGCTAAGTTTAATAAGAGAGAACCATCGGTGAATTTGGCTCAAAGTGAAGATTTCAAAGAAGGAAAGAAACAAGAGTTGAGAAGCCCAAGGGTGAGAGGGCAAAAGAAGCACAAACATATCCATGCTCAATGGGAAAGGTGTACGCTGTGCTAGAACAGTGGTTAAGAGATGGAAATCTCAAACTCCCAAGAGTAGAACGTTTGCCAACTCAGGAAGAAAAAAATAATCCTAAATTTTGTAGATTTCACAGTATTGTGGGGCATCCTACTAAGGATTGTTTTACTTTGAAGAGGATCTTTAATGAAAGAGTTGAGAATGGTGAACTTATCATTGAGAATAATGATGTCAGGAATAACCCACTTCCAGCTCATGGCAATCAACGTGGTGCTGTGAATGCCATTACCCATGATCCTACTATAATGGAGTCAACAGACACACAACTAGTTGGAGGACATGAAGAAAATGACAATACACTCAAAATTGAAACTCATGGGGATGATAATGTCATCTTTACTTTACTAAAGACTTCAAATTTTAAGAATTTCTTTGATCTCCTTGGATTTGATGATCATGCACGATTTGTAGCAACGACTGTGCTTAACCAAATTGCGCAAGGTCATCATAGCGGATGCGACATAGTTCAACCTAAGAAAGGAGTGGTCTCTACAAGGGATTATGCAATTACATTTACTAGAACTGATGCACACTTGAAGAACTTCAATCACAATCGTCCTTTGTATGTAGAGAGTATACTCAATGGTTACCCCATCAAGAGGATTTATCGATAATGGATCCTCACTCAATATCATGCCCATGTCTACTTTCAAAGCTGCAAGAATAGATATCCGATACTTAATGAAGCATCCCATCGCAGTGAATAGTTTTATCGAATCTTCTACAATAACAATGGGTTATGTCAAAGCAAGTTTTAAAGTTGGGCCCATTCATAGCCTTGCTACATTTCATGTAATTGATATACCGGTGTCCTATCACCTTCTCATAGGAAGGACATGGCTGCACGAGTACAACATGATACCCTCAACACAACATCAGTGCATGAAAGGTCATTGTAGTGGAAGTGATATCCTAATCCACGCGACAAAGAATCCATTCAATCGTAATGAACTCCACTTTGCTGAAGCTACCTTTTTCTATGAACATGAACAAGAAAATGAAGCAGATATGACTTTAGTGGAATCCAAAGCGGAATCACTACCCACAAGAGAAGAAATTAAGACTCAAGAATTTAAAAAGAGGAAGAAGCGTGGTTGTCGTGAAGGTGTAAAGAAACATAAGAAGGCTTATGATAGGATGGAAATATAAAGCAGCGCATGAATTGAAGAAAGAGTTGTTTATGACAAAGAGTATTGTTATCATATCTCACTCATTTCCTTTTTGTTTCTGTGTAAACAAAGCATTAGATGCTTTTACCTAATGAATGAACTGTATTACTCAATCAGTCAGTATTGTTCGTGAAAATATGATGGTGTGATCACTTATTTTCCTTTTCATCGCTATTGTCGCTGCAAAGTAAGAAACTAATCTTCTTAGCGCGCAAAGCTAGTTTTAAAAAAAAGGATCGACATCAAATTGGGTAAAATTACCCTTTAGTAATAAAAGAAAAACAATAACAAATATAACATTTGATTTAGACATCGTTGCTGACAGGTCAGAGCTTAGCTCCCAGGCGCACGATGTTGATAGCTCATCACCGCTTTCTCCTTGGTATTTCTAGTTGTCAAGTAGTGGAGATAATCCCCTTGACAACCCCTATTGAGCCAAGTAATCCTTGGCATATGGTATTCTACACAAGTACTATATAGTTGAGTAGTGGGAAATACCCCCTTGACTAATAAAAATTTATAACAAATGTTATCGCAGCATGAGCGCGATTGATAACAAATGTCACTATCGCTGCATGAGCGCGATTGATAACAAATGCTACCATCGCTGCATGAGCGCGATTCATAGCAAATGCTACCGTCGCTACATGAGCGCGATTGATAATGAACGCTACTATCACTGCATAAGCGTGAATGCTCGTGTTCCTTAAATGGATTGTCTAAACATCATTGCGAGGAATTAGCAGTGCCACTTCAATGTACATGATAATTCCACTCATCTTTTATATTAGACAATATTGCTGCTTGGTTGAAGCTTTGCTCCTAAGCGCGTATGATCATAAAGAAAAAGGTATGTTTTAAAATTAAGTGTTGTGTTTCAATAATAATCCTTGTTATCTAGACATGCTCTTTGTCTGTGATGCCTATAATAACTCTACAAGTGTCAAAGGGATTGAAGTGATCCTACTACTACGTCTTTTCATGTGTTGCAATCATATGAGAGCTACTACTCTAAAGCGCATGATGACTAGATATATCACCAAGGCGAAAATGAGTATCAAGAATATAAATGGATATAGAGTTGATGGGTTGATTTTGTTGTCATGGTCAGTTTCACACATTCGTTACAACTCATATTGAAAGGAAGAAGGGAGACGATATTGCATGACTAAGAGGATTACAGCAAAGAAAGACACAAGTAGATGCCTATCACAAATCAATAATGTGCAATGCACATTTGCGATGCTTGAAGTGCAAAATGTTTGTTTGTATGTGATCCTCACTTATGCAACAATGCATGAAGTTCATTTGTGCAATATGCTCAAAACATGTACACGCATGTGACACCAGCTTGCTCATGATGCTACATCGCTCTTATATAATGATACTACAAGTAGTCAATTAAAAGTACATGCATAAAAATAATGCTTGTCTTCAAACAAAGTCAATATGTTCCTTCAAGGTATGGCAATGATGGCACGAGCGAATTCAAAGGAGTGTAGGACACGACATCCAAACTTGAGTTAAAAAAAAAAAAAGTATCGCATGCACTATGAGCTGTGACAAGCATAGGTGCTAGATTTATACAAAGCAAGTGGTGCAATGATATGTTACAAAGCCTCAAGGAGCTCTGGTATAGGATTCATACTTTGAATGAAACCATCAATCATTATCCATATTATCGAAGTAAAGGTACTCGAGTGCTATTTTCCAAAAACATGGCATGTGCCATCAACAATTTTTCTCCTACCATCTAATTTTGTGACAAGGTCTGATACATACTAGACAGTTGTCTACTTTCGAGTATTTACTTATTATGATATTGTTCATCCACAAGATGGCGAAGAAAGCAAGTTTGATACAAAAATAATGAAAGAAAAAAAAGAGAGAGAGGAAAGAGTCTTGGTACAATGAAAATAGCAGATGAAGTTGTTTATGCAAAACCTTGATTTAGAGGACAATAAGTACTACTTGTGAACTCAAATTAACAGCATGAGACACACACAACAAGTGTATTAGCTACCAAAGTATTGCATTCATTCACCAAATGACTAGGCGCACAAGATGAGAAAGAGTCCCCTCTTACAGTGGTGCGGTTCCAAGATCGTCACATGGGCGAGTGAAACACAGACAACTGAAGAGAGCCTCTCTCATAGCGATACGGTGCCAAGATCATCGCATGAGGAATGGAACACAGACGTAATGTGCGGTTCCAAGATTCTCATGTAAAGTTTGGACACGGACGACTGAGAGTGTCATCATACAGTGTATAGTCTCAAGATTGCCATTTATGCGGTCGGAACACGGACAACAAAGAGCCTTGTCTTAAATATCATGAGACACCATAGTCATTTGGTGAATGGATAGAATACGTGATGCACAGGAATGTTTGAACTTGAGTATTCTTTTGGCACATGTTCAAGAATCATTAATGGTTGATGACACTAATATGACCTTAAGTAGGCAGTCTATAAAGTGAAAAATCATACTTGTAAAAATAAAGTCAAAAGGATACGTGATGAAGATCCAACACTTCAATCTAGAGCCCTGCATTACAAGAAAATGAGATGAGTTAGTTTCACAAACAAGGAAAGTTTCACTCATGCAGAATTTTATTGTCATGAAGACATACATAATAAAAAAAAGTACACACATGTATAGAGTGATCAAAATTCTTGGGAACAGAGTACAAAGATGATTGAAAGTGTTATGCTGATACCTTCAATACTCCAAGTCAAGCCAAATAAACACTCAACTAAGTAGTGACATCTCCAAAATAGAAGCAGGCTGTCGACATGGACCCCCTTGCTGCTCATTCTACACTGCTGCAGCAGCCAATCGTTTCAAGTACAGAGTTGAGTTCCATGAAAAAGCATGACAAATTTACCACGAGTGGAGGGGAAAAGCAGGCTCCATCGCAGAATGAAACATCTTCGCAAAGTGGCAAGTTGTCTGGAAGGCTACCGTCCCCATCCTCACATAAACCAATCAAACCAAGCATAGAAGCACAAAATTATCTACCCAATATTCCGTACTGCACTGAAAAGAGTCCAAATTTGCCATGTAAGTTGGATACACCAAAACATTTTTGCTCATTTTCAAGTTCTATCATTGCAGTTTCAAAGGGCAATGCATGTCCTACTAAGGTCAAAGTAGAAGTACAAGACTTTGCATGTGAAAAAGCATAACCTATTACAGTGTCGATGTGCAACCACGATCCTGTTAAAGTCAAAGTGGAAGTTCAGGACTCCACATCTGAAAAGGTAGACTGCAACAGGGAGAGTCTACTATTATCGGCTGTGCAAAACAAGTGCAGTCCTGAACTTGTAAGCTTTGTTAAGTTGAGTACTTGTTCTATTTCGAAAGGGAACTTGGTTCCCTTTGGAGCTGGTGGAGTTGTGCGCGATTCACATGGGAAATGGATTTTTGGTTATGTTCGAAATCTAGGAGACTGCAACAATTTACGAGCTGAGTTGTAGGCTTTATTTGAAGGCTTAATGCTTCTTTGGGACAAAGGTTTTAGAAAGGTTTTTGCAGAATGCGAATCTTATCCAGCATGTGAAAGCTTGAAGAGAGCTCCTACAGAGGATGATCCTAACAAAAATATTATATGGGGTTGCAGAAAGCTTCTCTTACGAGACTGGATGTGCTATGTAAAACATAGTAGCAAAGGAAGCATTCAACCTAGTTGGATGGCCAATCGCTTTGAAAACCTTGATTCTGGACAATTAATCATTTTTGAAAATCTAACTCTAGAGTTGGTTCAGACAGACAAGGTCATTCATGGTACGTGATCCCTATTGTTATCAAATGTACTGACATAGGATGTAGATTGACCACATTATTAAAGAATTACGCAGGATTAACAGTTCTATATCACCCCAAATTTAGCGTAGAGTTACAAATACACCTGAAATCATAGGGTTGTGATACATATCACTGCTTTTTTTTTCCCCCCTTATGATCTTTTTCTAATATGCCATTCAGTAAAGATATTCGGAATGCATCCTTGGCTTACATGTTCCTAGGAGCTTGGTTCTCGTTGTAGCCCTGTCAGAGGAGTAGTTAGTTAGAATAGCATGTTACAGTTCTGCTATTGTAAATAAAGGAATAGAGCTCTTGGTTCTTCATGCTCTCATTTCCAAAATACTCGATATGGCTTAAGATTGTAACTACATTTGAAGCATGCGTGATGTTGTATATTTATTTTGTGATTTGAAGGCAATGCATATGATGGGGACCATCAATACAAAAAAAAAAACTCAGCACCTACTGCTGAAGTCAAGTGGTTCAAGTTAAAAACAATTAACTCTGACAGCCTCTAGAGATTTGTTTCTGTTCCGGATAGAAATGCCTCAGGGATATCACGAGTACAGAACTCCAAGACCCTTGCAAGACTGCATGAAAGATCAAATATGATGCTACACTTCCTCTGCAGAAAATTCTAGCACTTGATACTTTTCTTGCATTTCCCTAACGGAAACAGAAAATTCAGTCATGGTCCAGCTCAAAGTGTTAAAGAGGCGATTGAGAAATGCTGAAAACACGCTCTCATCATTGGTGCAAGCTTCTCGCAGTAATCTCTGGAAAACAACTGATGTGGATGAAGATGATTCTCTATGTTTTGAAGAGCCAAAGCCAGAGCCCTTGCACAACCTCACAAGGACTATTTTTAACAATAGCACTCGACCTGGATTCCTTACTTTCAAATTCCAACAGCAACAAGATTCGTCTTCAAATTCAAGCTGCAACTGAAAGTAAATGGTATTGTAAGGGGAATATATATATATTGAGTAACAAGGACCAAACAACAAGACAAGCAAAAAAAAAAAAAAAAAAAAAGAATTGAAGGCCCTGATAGCATGGCTTTATGCATACTTACTGTTGCTTGGAAAATTGAAGGCCTATATGCCACTTGCAACAAATGTGGGTTTGTTGATGGTTTATTGGCAATCATTGTTGATCATGGACTCCGTACAGAGAATGTAGAGGAGGCATGTATTGTGCATCAGAGAGTTTCTGAAATGGATGTGAGATTGCTCGGTGTGAGTGGACAAATGGGATCTTCGTTCGGGGGCAACTTGATTGAATAAAATGAAGATGAAAACAGGAGATGGAACAAAAAAAAAATGAAGATGAAACGGAGAAAAGACAGATAAGGAAAAAGAAGGGCAATGAAGACATATACGGAAGAAGATGTGTTTATAGGGCTGTATATATATAAAAAAATAAAACATGAGCAAATGAGGCAAGGATGGTGACAAGGAAGCAAAAAGATATCTTGTGTGTTGGAGCAAATGAAGCAATATGCTGTACTACAACTATCAAATTATGACACCTGTCCCAAGTAGTAAATATTATGGCAGCCTTGGCGATATGTGTGTTGCAGCAAGGGACATTCAAAAAAAAAAAAGAAGAAGAAGCTGCACCTTTCAGAAGAACACACACCGATCATCACTGCAGCACCATACAGGACAAGCCGACCACTGCATAAGGCAGCTGGTTTTGGTCTTGACAGGGGGCCCGATGGAGAGCTCAACTGGAGGGTTTACTATCGGTTGTGGTCGAGTAAGTGCAACTGGAAGGTCAAAGGAGAAGGATTCAGTGTCATGGAATGCAATGATTACTGGCTATTCCCTATGGAACAGAGGTTGAGCTAATGTTGAAGGTCCATGTTTCCAACGCATTCATTTTCGCATTTTTGAAGCTTGGGTTGATGAAGCAGAGAAAGCAATGAACAACCTACAGATGGTTACATGCTCCAGCTCATTGTGGACATTGCTCGGTTCATGTGCGTCTCATGGCAATTTAAAGCTTGGAAAGATGGTTGCACAATTGCTACTTGACAGTGAAGAAGATAAACGCTCAGTAGAGATGGAATGGTTAAGCAACCTAGATGCAGCTAGATTGAGTCAGGATAGCAGTTTAATTATATATCCATGTATATATATATATATATATTTTTTTTTTTTTTTGTCATAAACAAACTGATGCATGCTGACTTTAGGACCATCACATACCATGATGGGATGTTATATATTTGGAGAACTCCAACAGGAACAATTTAATTGGGACTACTAGCTAATCGAAAGTCTTGCTGCATGAGCTATGATGATCTACAATTTGTACAAGACCCTTGTTGTGATGGTTCTAGAAGCATGCTGACTTTGACTGCCAGATCAGCATGGGTGATTGGGTGTGTGACATCACATGGTGGGTTGGATATAGAGCAGATGCTCTAAAGGTGGGTCGGACTTTGCAGAATAAACTGGTTTTGACCCAAGGCCACTAATGGTCATCATGGTAAATTGGGTCTAAATGTTTGTTGGTGTCTTAATGATGAGCTGCCATGACAATCTCTATTGTAATCTGTGAAATGCACTTAGAACTTGCTTGGACAATTAAGTGCGATAGGCAAGTGTGAAAGGATGTTTCATCATTCGTGAAAGAGATCAGCAGTGCTCCATTTCTAGGTCTAGGCAGGACATACCCTGAACATTGTTATCAAAGCAGAATTCCTTGCCTCTTCAAGCCAACTATATACCTTATCAATATCAAGTGCAGACAATCCTTGTTTCTTGAGGCTGTTGAAGGTTCTGTTTGAATAATCACTGATAAAGGACTTTTAATGTCCTTGTGCGAGAATAACTCGTTGAATTAGGGGCATCCGTGTTGTATTCTCCAATCATGCTGAGAGTGTAGTGTTTCCTTTTAATTGTTTATTAGTATTTTGTTTTTTTTTTTGTTACAGCATCGTGAATAATTTCAAGTTCTTGGCCTGAAAGTTATAGCATTTGGTCTAAAAAAAAAAGAAAAAAGAAAAAAAATTTCGAAGAGCGATGATCGATGGATACATAGTGGTAATGATCAAGAGGTCGAGGGTGTTTAATAGTTTTTGAAAGTGCACTTGCTTTGATCAAATCATCCAATTCAATTTCAACATCAGAAGTGCCACGAACACGTTGTAGCATCATTTTGGCCTTTTGGCTATCACTGCTTCTCTGGATGAGGCTGTTGGGTGTGTCTGGAAGGAAAATAGCACCAAGAGACAGGATGGAAGCCGGAACTGCCGCCATTGCTAGGGAGATTCTCCAGCCCCATCCGCCTTCGATCTTTTCACTGCCATAGTTGATCAAATTAGCCACTAAAGCACCAATGCCTATTGAAAACTGGAATCCGTTGCTGAACACCCCTCTGTATCTTGGTGGTGCCATCTCTGAAAGGTATAGAGGGACAGCCTACAAACCCGAAATGTATACAACATCAATGAAATTAGTATCTTTTCTCTAGGAAGTGTGTTCATACTCAATCTAGATACAAAAGTTAGGTGCACCTCAATTAACAAATCAAAACGCTATGGCTACCTGGTTTGCAAAACCGACTCCGATCCCAAGCAGAATGCGGCCAAATATGATCATGTAGACATTTGAAGCAGCACCTCCAAGTGCTGAACCAGCAAGAAATGCTGACCCCCCAGCTAGGATAGGTGCCTTGCGACCGAGGAGTCTAGAAACAGATGACGCAAAGAAGGAGGTGAACAATCCAGCTATATAGAGTGAGGATGTGAACAAGGTTAGGAGCTGGCTATCAAATTTGCAGTAATTGCTAATCCTGGTATCTTCCTTCATCTTTCTGTAGACTTTTGGAAAGAACTTCTTCAAAAACGGATCCATGGAAGTCACACCACCTAATAGGAAACAATATTGATGATTTCAAGTGTAGTTTCAAATTCAGATTAACATGATAAATTGTATGATTCCCTATATTCCTCATTCTCTTTATGAGAAATACTTACATGTGTAACTATGGTTAACTAACGCACATGCATACAAGGCTGCTCATATATCTAGAGATAGTTGTTCACATAAAATAAAAAGGCCTTTTGTGACACAGAATAGTTCCACTCAATGTCTGCCCGAGATACAGATGAAGTATTTACAGCAAAGCAATGGCTGAGTAACAATAGAATTAGTCATTTTGGAGGGCTCTCATTCTATATGTTGCGGCCGGCGCAATCCAGGAGGCATTGGCAGCAATTCGTGAAGCACAGCAACCAGATACAGCTTCCATGTTTATGCTAGCTTGCCGTGAAGTTCATGCAGCATATGTTTCAAATTTAGAGGGCTGTGACGATGAGGAGTCACTTAAGAAACAACAGTTGAACTTGCCTGGTTTGGATCCAGAGAATGAGGATGTGATTGCTCTATATGTACCCAAAGAAGGAAGAGAAGAGCTCCTAGGTTGTCGCGACAACAAAGAGCAAAGCGCAGCTTGCCTTTTGTGCTTGTGGGGTTGATGATGATGTCTGACAGAGGGAAACTACTGCAATTGACTGAATATTTACTGGTTTGATGGCAATAGATGAACATCGCACTGAGGAAAGCCATAGTGGTTTTGGCATATTAAATTAAAAAAGAGAAAATTGTGGACGCTTGAAGGTTGAAGTGTCTTATTTTGAGAATTGTTCAAAACAAAGGGAAAAATCCGATTGTAGTGAGCGCACACAAATAGCTCCTGCTGTTACTTCCGTGAAGTTCTGATTGTAGGTTGTTGTACAATCCACTGCGTATTGGACATTTGGAGATACAACTGAATGGGATTCATCAAGAGGTTCTCTAAAAAAAAAAAAAATGGAGCAATGGGAGGAGAAAGTTCGATCATCCTCGCTACTCTCCACTTTGGGAACTTGGACTAACTCAAGACCGTAGCACAAACTTTGCGACGATTCTAGGGAAAGGACGCATTGCTGTTTAAAAAAAAAAATTATGCCAATCACATAAGCTGGAAGAGACAGGCACATGAATACACAAGCAAATGTTAAACCTTTGTCTGCCCTGCATCCACGTAAGTTCAAGTAGTGGCCACTCATGGATATGTCCGTGCCTCAACCATATGGGTTGAACAAGTTGAAGAATGTTGGCGGTCAATTTATGTAGAAGATGCATGTGATATACGTTTTACCTTTAAAAAAAAATTTTGCACCAGGCATGACATGCGCGGATCGAATCTAGCCCTTCAACATGTCCTAATGCCTTAACCAACACAGCTGGACTTAATTTGTCATTCGTTTTAGAGAATGTGGCAAGAATGGAACCAACCATCAACTTAATCAAGTCATCACAACGCGGATACATTTGGATCCATTTAGATGATCAGCTTTGGTAATGAACTCAAATACAGACTCGATCTTTATATGGGCCAATCAAGTTCAATATTTATTTGAAGTTTTAAAATTACAGCAAGCAACAAGACATGGAAAGCATTGTGCTGGAATCTTAATTACATAATAATCGTTATTACAATAAAAGTACAACGAGGTCGATCATAGGCATGACATGTGCATTACTTTGGAAACATTAGATAAATGTGAGGCTATTTATTGATGAGATGATGAAGAGAAACGAGCTGGATGTTGAAAAGAATTGAGAGCATAAGAAGTGTATTGAATATGCTGAAACGGCGAATTGAGTTATTTACACATTCTTGTGCTGAAATTTTGGTTCGAAGGATGATGACAAGTCAAATCATGACTGAGATATTTGCAAGTAAAGACAAAATCAACTTATCAAGATGAATCATTTATGTAAATCAAATGCACAAGATAAGTTAACACACGCGAGGAAGACCATCCATCAAAGGAAATTGTCAATATGCTTATATTGCCGTCTTAGTGACAATAAACTTTGGATCTAAGGCGACTTGCATGGGTAGGCGATATTGCAAGAATATGCCTCGAGAAGATTTAATTGTTTGACATTGTTACATCAAACTTTCATATCACGAATTCTTAAGGAGTTAACACATCAAATAATAGTGCAGCTAGTCCATAGCGCCCATGTACCAGACAAGACTTCTATCATTCGAAAGGGCTTGAAATAATGCCCAAACCCCTCCGATGAAACTCGAAGGACTTTGGTCAGGGGGCAAAATGTAGATGTACAAATCTGCTTACAAAGGCCTTGAGCCTAATTCTTATTTGGATTTAACTCTTTGGGCTAATGTGACAGGGCCTAAAGAGTTAGGCCCAATTCAATTGGGATGATCATGGGAGTTTTGGCATGTAGGCTTGGAGTAGGGCCCGTTAGAATTGGCCTGCCCAATTCCAACCTTTCTCAAATTGGCTCACACACATTACAATGAAGGCCTTATGGGCCTGGGTCCATAAGGGAGCCCATATTCATATCCATAATGAGGGGACTCATCTTAGCCATTGGTCGTCGGTCTCATCTGACGGACGACATCGACGGCCAAATTCTCTGTAAATACCTTAGTCCTTACCTCATTTGGACAAGGTGTGAAAACTTGGACAAACATCGTTGTGCTGCCGGATTTCCATTTTTGTGAATCGATTACTTGACTCACTCAAGAACGCACGCGATATTCGTAGTACTTAGTGAGGTTGATGCTCAATAGCTCCCTCGCCTGTCACACGTGTGTTAGAGCCTATTGAGATTGCCTACTCCTCCTCCCTACACGATACTCTCTTGATCATCCTATCACGTGTTGTTTCCCTAGGTCACGCGTAGCGCGATAGTCACGCGACATGCACGTGATCGTTGCATCCGGATTCATACCCACACACATAGGAATTTTTAAACAATACATACATACACTTTACAAAGTCATAAAATGGAAAGGAAATCTTGATTAAACAAAAGTTTTACTAAACTTCGCTTTTCATCAATACTTTAATTTCAAATAGACTAGTTTGACAAACACTAAGAAATCCCCTTTCATAAAAATAAAAAGAAAATGATGATCGTAAAAAATAAGATTAATAAATAACTTAGAGAATCATTTCTCTAAATATAGAATTATTACTACTTTCAAAAAGCATTAGAAATTAAGTTATAAGAAGTTTAGAAAATAAAAATCATTCTTTTGAAAGTTAAAAAGACTAAGGAAATGGAATTAAGGAAAAGAAAGTTCTCATTCAAAATAACTTGAGAAAGTTTCTAGCTCAGAAGAAATTTTCAAAAGTTTTATTGTTCCAAAGTTTTTAAGACTTTACTTTTACTAAAAATTCATGGTTGAGACAACTTCATAAATTTCATGCATTTAACATAAGTAAATGATATATATATATATATATACACATTTCAAAGGTCTTACAAACTATTATAATATCTATCTTTTTTATTCAAGTTTTTATAAAAAAAAAAAAGAGAAAAAGTAAGTTTTGCAAAATTCGTGGTGAATTTGATCACCACTGTTTCGAAGCTCAAACGACTTAGTTTGATAAAAATAGTTTTAGAATTGGATAGATCTTTTTGAATTAGTAGAAAACGGTATGTTATATGCGCAATTCCGAGTTAAAACGACCAAGTTATAGCCATTTTAAGTTGGAATTACTCTCTATATGAATTTTAACGATCTTATGACATAGTTTTTGAGAAGTACCATAGAATCAAAAAGAAATACTCATATTGGGTATTCTTCTTGATTAGGTGATCTCGAGGAGGATTGTTTATACCCAAAAGATTATTACGATTAGTGGAAGTCCCGAACGACTCATCCATTAAAAGAAAAGTGTCATCATGGCTGAGTGAGTCTACTCCTCTTTATTTTTCAACTTATGATTGTGCTTGTAAGTTTAGTTGCATTAAAAATTTAGGCAAAATAAAAAGGAAGTTGTATGATAATATGTTGAAAGAATATTAAGTATATCGAAACATGAATTTCCTGTAATAAAGTTATATGTATGTTGTTATATTGAAGTGTTTGAAATTGGTTGTACACTGGAAAGAAATTAAATATAACGACTAGACATTAATTAAGAAATTATGCATGCACTTCATATGTTAAGTCACATTGCATTCGCTATTATACAATTGGTGGGACAAGTGTATGAAGTGATGGTAGGCATAATCAGTATATCATGTAAGTGATGAGTAGGAGCCAATAAAAACTACATAAATTGGTGGCTAGTAGGAGACTGTAATAACTACATGTTTTTGATGGCGTATAGGAGCCGGTAAGATCTATAAAAATGTTTTAAAAAGAAGTTGTGGTCGTAATTGGCCGGAATACTTAACCATGAATGAAGGGCGTAATTCATTCAACATATTATTCCTAGAAAATCATGTCTTGTATGCTTATGTGTTTGTTGCATTCCATTTGCTTTTCTAATAAACTTGGTTGATATTTTACTTCAAGTATGAATTTTTGGGATTTACTCACTAAGCCCATAAGCTTACACTCCTATAGATATTTGCATTCTCAGGAACACCTATTTTTGTACCCGAGGTCTCCTCATATCCACGTAAGTATTTTTTTAAAGCTTTTGGAGGAAATCTACTTGAAGAATTAGATTAAAATTTCTTTGAAATCCTTGATGTAGTATTTAAATATTGTAAAGACTATTTCCATCTTTGGGATTTAGTGGGGGTATGCCCCTAAGAATCATGTAATAGACCTTTAGTTATTAATATTATGATCTAGTTTATTTATGGATTCTTGTATGTTCATTTTTACTTACTTAGACCACACTTCCCAAAAGTGTCTCCTATTACCGTGCTAGATACCTTACATGTAATACTAAGACTTCCGTGTGACTAAGACGGCCATTCTTAAGTCTTGATATTATATGTGGCAGGCTGCTACGTTTAGGATACCCTTCGGGCGTGACAAGACCCATTGGAAGTTCAATATTGTTTTGCATTTTTGTCATATCTCTATCAGTCGGACTCCAATTCAAATGATTCAAGACGATATGGAAAGCGTGGAGAGAGCTCCACAATTTTCATGTTTTGAGATTTAGGAAATTCCAAAAGAATCATTCCTAAAACTTAGTTACACTTTAGACCTGCAAAAAATCCATACAAGCACAAACACAAACACACATATATATTGCACATAAAGGTTTGACACATCACATATATGAACACAAGGCACATTATGCACAAATTCAACCATCTCAAATTCTATTTGTATTTTGCTAATTAAGTGTAGCTCATTCCAATTAAGTGGATAATTGTGCAATCTATTTCCTCATGAAGATCCATAATGAATACACTAGTTTAATAAGTTCCCGTATTCGAAGAATAAAAGAGGCCCCTACTCCCAAAACACTAGTTGATATTACACCAAGTCACTTGATACATAAACCTAGCATAAATATACTAAACTAGGACTTTTTCAACCTACCATAAATACATTAACCTAGCACAAAATATATTACACCAAGCACTTTTGATACAAGATCCAACTGTGAATCTTGCATCTAGCCTACATATTGCAACTACGTGACTTGACCTAATAATTATCACCCAAAAAACCAATTTATGTTTGGATTTGTATAGTTACACATAATAGGCTCCCTGCATGTTCTCTAAACAAATTCTTTCCTTTGTTTTCAAATTTTCAACTAAAGACACTCCCAAATCTTCCAAGTATCATCCCCAAGTAAATTTAAACTTCATATAATTATATATTTGTTTCTTTATAATTTTTTTGCATATTGTGGTATGAACCCTAATCATGAAATTAAAGTGAGAAAGCATGATGAGAGTAAAAGAGAGAACGAGGAAAGGATTTGGTTATGGATTAGTGTTGGGTGAGAGAGAATGAGGGTGAGTGAGAGGGTGTGAATGAGAGTGAGAGAGAGTAATTAAGAGGAAATTAGCATGATAGTTGAATGTGCCCACATTTTAATTAATGCACCTAATTGTAAAATAAAAAAAATTGTTCAAGCGCATTAAAAAAAGAAAAGAAAAAAAAAAAACATAGAAGCATCTTCACAGATAAGTTCCATTGATAGTACATGAACTTTTTGATTTATAACAGAAATATACCTAAAAAAGATTTTGTATCACAACAATACTCTTAACTTTTTAAAAACTCATCTAAAATACCTTTGGTTGGAATTTGGCCTTTTTTCCAATGATTCGCTGATGTAGATACCAAACTCCATTAAAAAGATAATTTATCTATCATAATGAGCAATTTTTATCTATCGTTTCTTTTCTCTTTTTTGTTTGTACTTTCTCTCACTCTCCCTCTTTCTCTCTCCAACGTCTCTTCTTCATCCTCATCTTTGTCTTCTTGGAAATGGAACTACTGTAGCCTTCTCCTCTGACCACCACAAAACCATCACTACCACTACCACTAAGACTAAACCCTTCATCACTACCATCCACTTTCCTCTCCGGCGATGATTATATCCACACCGCTACTTCTATCTCCGATTGAAATATCCACCAAAACTGAATATCCACCGCCATTTCCCGAACTTCACAACTTTCCCATCCCTAATATCTGCAAGAATGATTAATCCACCATCCAAATGCTAATATTATGATACTCATTGAATTTTTGTTTTCATTTTTATTGCTCTAATCCAACTTGATAAAGAAATCCAATACTGTACAGTTTAGAATGACAAAAAATACCAAATATGTCATCTATAATTTGGTTACTATTCTAATCGGACCAAATCGAAGAAATATCAAATTGAATGCTTTCCATTCTGCTACTAATTTGCAAAAGCAGTTCCAATGTTGTCTAATGACTAAATTTAATTCTAATAACATATACAGGTATCCGTCTATTCAAGTAGGTTCAATGTTAATGTTTTTTTTTTCTTTTTCCCAAGGTTTAATATTTATTCGAATGTATAAAAAAATCATTCATTTTGACACATAACTCATACAAATTTACGAGTAAGTGAACATTACGATGATGTTAGCTTTTATTTCTTTCTATTTTTTAATTTTTACCATACGGGGTGAAACTTAAGGGAAAAAAACCCGTAATTCAAAATGAGAGGTTTGAAAATAGTTGATGTCTTAAAAGAATTTTTCGAGTTGAAAGGCTTTTCAACTTAGTCCTATGCTCGATTCAAAGCGCTTGAGATGACGATGTACGGTTAGGTTTCGAGATGAGTGAAGAGGATGGGATTATGTTGGAGGAAGTGACGCGAGCTTGAGGTGGTTGAATCTTGATTTGAATTTTAGGGTTTTCAAAGTGTATGAAAGAACAATTAAAAGAATTGACATGGATAAAATTATTGTTTGATAGGATCCACGAATAATAAAATTAAACTAGTTTGTGATTAGATCACAGAACGATAGGAACATGATATATAAATTAATCACGGTATTAAAAGAATCACAAGACTCTAATAACAGGGTTCAACACAATTCTATATGATACAAGAATTGATAAGAACTCATGATTAAAGAGAATAAAAATCTCAATACTAAAATCACCAAAAGAGTTTCATACACAAAATGTGTTCTCAAAACTTAAAAGATAACATCAACCCCTATATCTCTATTGAGTGTTTACTAGTGAAAAGTTAATTTTACTCTATTCTTTTCATAGGAATTTGGGCTTATTTTGATGAGTTTTTAATTAAATTCCGATGAAATTGGTGCTTTTAACGTTAAATTGTTGTTTTTCAGTTCCTTGAATCAAACGAAGAAGAGTCAAAGTGTTTTTAATCAGATTTAGAGATAAAATAGCAACAAAAGTGGAGAACATAACTATTACGCCCTAAATTGAGCCCTTTACCTGACCCTTGACACTTGTTTCGAGTAGATCTATCCACACTTGAAGAAAGCTTCTATTGTGTCTCAATTTCGAGCCCTAAATCTGACCTACGACAACTATTGAAGTAAAGTACAGACCTTCGCCTAACTTTTTCGCGCCTTAAATCATCAAAGCATTGAGTCCTCAAAGCACTCAATTTAGCCCTTAATGGAAGAATGAATAGAAACGATAGCATTTTACCAGCTAAAGTCGAGCCTTACTTTTAATGCAGCACTTGACTTACCTCTAGATGAGCGATTGTTTAAGAACTCGATACAGAGACGTGTGCGTGGATAAAGAATATGTCATGTCAGCAATAAAATATTCATGATTTCTATGCCATCGTCCTATAAATAAGCATGCACAGCGTTGCAATAAGCACGATGCACAGTGTGCATATAATATAATAGTACTAATGTAGTGTAGTGAGAGAATTTCTAGAGCGAAAGAATTTTGTTTCTTCTTGCTTTAGAAAATTTTGAAGTTTTCTGGGTAAAATCATTTTAACCCATTTTTTTCTAATTTTTGCAAGACTCTGTGCTGAATCATAATATTCTTCAATTAATTTCATATTATTTCTTCAGATCATGTTCGTAATTTCTAAATTCATGGAGAAATAATCTCCTACAGCTTAAGGTTTGTGAATCCAAATCCTGATTCATGTTATTTTAAATGTGCTTTCAATTCAATATTGACTAGGTGTTTGTAATTAGAACCTTGATTTTAATTTTGTGGGTCTAATTGCATGGTTCACGAGTTAGATTCATGTTTGATTTTAACTAAATAAGCTAAGAGGTAATTATTTTGAATAGATCTATGGCTACTAATGGAGTTGATCATAAATATCTTGATAGAGAGTGGGTAAAGAATTTCTATCACTTATTTTAAAATTCATTGAATTGGTTTTAAAAACAAAGGATTTTTAAGCTTATGTGGATCGTAGTCGATAATAACTTAAGAAGAGATTCCGGCAGCCTGGTTTAAATCTAAAACTACTGACCTTAAGAGAGGCTTTAGTTTATCTCAATGAATTCGGCAGTGCAAATACTTCAGCAAACAACTCTTTCTTTGAGTTTTTTCTTAATAAATCACATGATAAGGAGTTAGTGAAGCAAATCCTAGGTTGTCACCTTGCATTTTTGCAAACCAATCCCTAATTTTGATTAGAGAACAGTTGTGAATATAATTAACATTAGCATAACTTCTGTTTCCATTATGATTTGCTAAATTTTTCTTTAGCTAGATAATAAATAAAATGTGAGTATGATAGATGCTACTGATTTCCCTTAGGATTTGACTTAATTCTTTCAATACTTACTTCGAAGGGTGTGCTTGCCTGATTGTTGGTGATTGTTCACCAAAGTTGGACAGAACCAATTAGTTTTATAAATTTGGAAAGCTTCCACTTTGAGTTATTCTTTTAAAATGGGTTTTTATAACCATACACAGCTCAAACAAACCCAACACAAATAACAACACCAAGTAACTAGCCTTTATATATAGGCTTATCACAAGGTAGTAAAGCAATTGAAAAATATAATTATGGCAGTTACATAACTGATAACGTAACATAATTGTAGTAGTTATGTAACTGATAACGTAACTAATAAAACAAGAAAACTCAAAAGACATGAAAAATAAAATTGTTCGATAAAGAAAGCTGATGACCATTAATTATAAGCTGGCAGCCTATATGGACTACACAGGCAGTGTTGAAGGCGGCTCTTAAAATTTGCATTCTATGAACATCAAAGCTGGCTGAAGGTCAGTGGCTTAAGCCCTCTATATCGGCGGTGTAAATTTGAAGGCTGGCGATGTATTGTACCAGTGTACAGATCTGTATCTCCAAGCTCCAATCCTTTGTGTTAGCTTTAAATTTGCTTTCCTTTCCAACGATTTTGGACTTATTGATTCCTATCATTACTCTCAGGTTTAAGAAGATTCGTCCCCAAATCTTGATTCTTCAATTTATGAACTTTTGGAGTTAGATTAGGGTTTGTGATCCAGTTGGTCCATGTAAACAAACTCCTTAATCCTTTGATCTTCTTAATATGCATAATCTTTGCTTGTTGTACCTCTACAGGACTCATAGGTAGTAGCTCGTATGTTTTATCCTGTTGCCAAAATATATTCATTCTTGTACCCATCAAAGGTAACTCTGAGATCATACTACTATGGTCTTCCAAGGATCAAGTGTGTAGCATCTATACATACTACATCACACAAAATTCATTAGTATAATCACCAATAGAAAGAGGTACATAAACTTGCTTATGCATATGAATAACTCCCTAATGACTAAGCCAGTGAAGAGCATATGGACTTAGCTGCTGCTCCACCTGCAACCCCAGTTTAGATACCAATCCATAAAAATAACATTAGCGCAGCTATCACTATCAGTCACAATCAAACAAAATTTTCCCTACACCAAACTTTGAACATAGAATAGATTAGTCCGTTGATCTGGATCACATTATTTTGCTCAAGTACTACATCCTAGAAACCTAAAGTTAAAGGAATATTTGCCACGTTAATCTCCCCTTCCTCACTACTTTTCTGTTATTCTTCTCGCTCTCAATTTTATTCTCTTTTGCGATCATAACTTTCTTATTAGGACACTAAGAAGCGATGTAGCCATATCCCAAACATTTGAAACATTTAATATCTTCGCTCCTTCGTTGTTGTGTTTGATCAGAGGCTTTATGTCACACCTCAAAGGGTACCTTAGACGTAGCAGTCCACCACATATGATATTAAAATTTAACAATGACTTCCCAAAGTCATGTAAAAGCTTCAACACTATATGTAAGGCATTTATCACAGCAATAGGAGACTCCGATGGGATGTGTAGTTCGAGATAGTAAATATAGCATACAAAAAATCTAGATAACTATCTAACTTCAACATTAAGAATATGGTCATTGCATCATCTTAGGGGAATTCCCTCGATAAATCTCCAAAGATCATCTTAGTCTTTCACATAAAGGAATAATACTAGAATAAAAAAATATTAAAGGAAATCTATTTTAATATCTTCAAAAGGATTTCCAAAAGATTCCCAAAACATACATCCACTTGGGTATATGAAGTTCTCGAGCAAAAGAGATATTGATCATGTTTCAACAAAAGCCTATCGAGGTATAAGCACAACTAGTTTAGTGAGAATATTCATGGGTTAACGTACTCATAACGATAAATTTAAACAAGTGATTAAACAAGCATATGAATGCATCAAGCAAGTGAGCAAGCAATATATATGATCTACTAGAAATCATATGTTTTGAATGGATTTACCCCTCCATTCGGTGGTTAGGTGTTTCTGGCTCTTTAAAACCCATCTTTTAAATAAAACTTATGTAGTTTATTTCTAGCGCTTACATTCCTATCCTAAAATAGTTCTTTCTGGCTCCTATTTGCTTATCTTTAAATAGTTCTTTTTTACTCCTATTTGCCCAACTTGCAGACTTACGGGTTCCCGTAAACCCCACTACTATACTCTTGTCCCATCGAGTATAGTAGCTAATGAAATGAGACTAACTACATGATATGCATGAATCAATAAATATATAACTCAAAATATGTAATTAAGGTAATTTAAAGGCGATCATAGAATTTATATACACTTCAGCATAATAATAATAATAAAACACAATTTAATTAAAAAAAATTCATGTCTCGGTAAGCTTAACATTCTTTCAACCAATATTATCATGCATAATCCATTTTCATCTTTTCCTACTTCTAGTGCTTCTGACTACAAGCACAAACAAGTACGTAAAGGTAGGAGATAAACTCACTTGGCTATCCTTGCTACACTTCTTTACTTGTATTCGTTCTCTGAATATGGATCCTCCCAAACTTCGTTACCTAAACGAAAGAAATATCCGAAATAAGTATTTCATGGAAATTCTACTTGAACTCTCTAATTTGATTCTAGTATTTTCGTTAAAATTCAGATAGAAGGAAATTTCAATTTAAAATGGCCATAACTTGCTCATTTTAACTCAGAACTTCTCATATTATATACTATTTTCTACGTACTAGAAAAGATCTATCCATTTCCAAGGTTATTTTTGTCATAAAAAGCCATTTGGGTTGCAAATCACCATAGTACAGAATAGTTACGAATTTCATAGTCTTCAAAATATGATTTTCCAAACTTTTCTTTACTCAAAAATCGTTAAACAAAATATATGGATATTAGTATAGTTGAAAAATCCTTTGAACATATTTATGAGATGATATATTATTACATTTAACAATATATGGCTCTGATACCATAGAAATAAGGATCGAATAACAATATATTTAACAAGAGATGATATATATATATGAGAGAACATAAGACGAAAACACAGATAATAAGAAGATTTCAACCACCATGCTAGGTATTCCTTAGCAAGAGGGGTATACTTATGAAGCAATAAGTAAAGAAACAAATTCTTTATTGAATGGAAAATATATTACATATACTGAAGGTGAGGAACATATACCTCAAGATAGACGCATATGAGTGTGTGTTGTGAATCTTGAGGGACCAATGAGAGTGAGGGAGAAGATGCAAGAAGTAAGAAAGAAAGAGGGATGAGAGAGTGTGTGAGAAGGTATATGGGAGTGAGTGAGAGTGTTTGAGAGGGTTGAGAATTGCTCTGGAGAGTTTTGTTCGTCGGATTGGGTTCACAAAGTTTGCTTAGAGTATTCTCTGATTGTGTGTGAAAAACTGGTGTTGAGTATGTGAGAAGAATCCTGCTTATATAGGCAGGAAACAAGGGTTGTACTGTAGTGAATAGTACGTATAATGGCTGACAGTTTATTATTTAAATAGTGAATAGTCATGTGTTTTTACTGTTGTGAACAGTAAAAGTCAGGGAAATCCAAGGTTTTACTGTTTTTCTTTTGATGTTTTTTCCCGAGAGTAAAAAGACAGTATCCTTTGTGATATATGGTAGATGTACAGGGTTTCTTCATAAAAAATTATTGGTATACAATCATCTACAGTGCATGACTTATATTTATACGTAACAGCCTACGTATTTTATACATTTAAGTCCTACACTATTACATTGGTGAACTTTTGTTATGGTTCTGCTAAGTTGATACCATAACAATCTTCTTCATTAGAGTCTCCACTGATGCTTGATTCTTCATCATTGGCTGATACAGTAGAGGTTTCATTGAGGGTTGCCAAGGCCATCTCCAGAAGTTGGTTTATTTGTTCTAGTGTTTTAGCCTTTGACATGGTTGACATTATAAATCCTTTATCATGAAAGAAGGGCTTTGTTGTTCAGGTGTTGACATTGTTGAGGCGCTGCTTGAATGGCTATTAATCCATTGGTAATAGCAGTCTCTTCAAGTTTGTCCCAAATTCTGTAGTTATCCCACCATTTGACTTTGTATCTCCTGGTGAGGATAGTTGCTGCATTATCGGTTCTATATTCATAGAACCAGCTCATTACCCATGAAACGCTGATATGTAAAAAAACATCATTTCTTTCTTAAAAAACTTTTCATGAGGTTTTAAGGAGTAGTTTTTTAGAAAGGTATCGAACCTTTCCGTGCATTTAGGTGAAGGATTTCATTCACAGCTCCAAATTCATCCCACCAGCTTGCAAACCAGTAGGGGAGGTTTCTAGAAGAACATTTGTCAAAGAAGATGAGCCATGTATGAGTCCGTGTAGCATTCGAACGAAAGAAAGCATTCCACCAAGCCTGCTTATAATCATAATAATTATATTGCATTCGGTGGTTAGGTTGAGCATTGGTGATTGGGATATTAAAGTTGATGGGTTCAAAGGGTTGTTTTCCAAATGTGCTAGTCCATTCACTAAAGTTATAAACTTTGCGAATTCTAGCGGTTGAATAGAGGGTTATTCCATTTTGTTGAAAATGCTTAAAGGAAACTGATTGAGTTTCAGTTAAGATTTTCTCATAGAATTCCAAAGTTTTGAAAATGTCATTTGGAATAAAATGGAATTTTTCTGAAAACATTTTATTAGCATATTCATAAGGGTCTTTTCAAATACATCTTTTCTGCTATGAGGATATATTTGAAATGGCTTTTATGAAAAATGCTGATTTTTGAAATTTTTGTGAGGGCAATTTTTTTTGAGGAAGAAGCCACCTCAGTTATTTGAAAATTTTGGTGTGATTTCTTTCGAGAAAGAACCACACCTTCTTGTGGTTTACCACTGTATGAGATTTTTTACTAAGAGGTTTCTCTTCCTCTTCTGTACATTTTGCCACTAGGGCCATTGAAGGGTTAGGTGTATTTTTTGCCTCAGGGCCATTATGGATTGGTGTTTGCTTGGCTAAGGGCCATTGCCAGTGCCTTGAACAATTCAGGGGTAAGAAATTGGGATAAATCTTCCGTTGATTGGGAAGATTTTGAGAAGGGGATTGAACCATTTGAGATGGCTCATTTTTTGAGGGTTGAACCTCCTGAGTGGATGGTTCATTTATTGTAAAGGGTTTGGCTACATTAAGCCATGTTTTAATGTCTGTGAGACCTTTCTTTTTTGGGGGTCTGCTTTCCCCTTTCCTTGTCTTTCTTGGGAGGCATCTCCCTGCAGAAATTCACGGGTGAGGAAGTCAGGTAGTGTATTGGTTTTTCCATTGATGTGTTCAATATCGAAATCAAAACAGGATAGAATTGATTGCCATCTGGCAAAAATCTGTTTAGAAGCCAAATTTTGAACATCATTTTGTAAACATTTTTTGCTGACTTACAATCAACTTTTAAAAGAAATTTTTATTTAACAAATCTCCTTGAAATTTTGAAATTGTTAAAACAATGGCTAAAATTTCTTTTTTGATAGTGGAGTAGTTCATTTGACATTCATTCCAATGTTTGGAGACAAATTGAACTACATTCTTTTCCATTATTGACTTGTTTGAGAATACCACCATAACCAATATCGGATGCATCAGTCTCTACAATTTTTTGTAGAGATGGGTCAGCAATATTGAGGCAGGTATCTTGATTTTGGTTTTGATAAGTCTGACAACATTGGTATGTTTATCAGACCAAGGAGGAGGATTTTTCTTAAGTCTATCATGCAATGGTTTGCAGATAATACTTAAGTTAGGGAAAAAATCCGCGACATAATTAAGCTTCCTAAGAACCTTTGAAGTTGGTTCTTATCCTTAATTTCATCAGGGAATTTGGAAGTGAACTCTATTGACCTTTGGATTGGTAATATAGTTCCATTGTGGATGTTGAATCCCAAAAATCTAATTTTCGTTTGAAAAAGAGAAATTTTTGTTGGGGAAACAACAAGTCCATTTTTCTTAGCAACATTCATAAATAATTTAACATGCTTGAAGT
Organism: Combretum micranthum; assembly: GCA_024138025.1. NCBI lineage: Eukaryota > Viridiplantae > Streptophyta > Magnoliopsida > Myrtales > Combretaceae > Combretum > Combretum micranthum. Next base: position 316,735 of record JAMXBD010001085.1, read on the forward strand.
GTTGATCTATGTTTGGAGAGTATATCAACACATCATCAATATAAATTATTATGAAGTTGGAGAAATCATTGAATATTTCATTCATGATTCTCTGGAACTCAGAAGGTGCATTTTTGAGACCGAATGGCATAACATTCCATTCATACTGCCCAAAAGGAACAGTAAACGCGGTTTTATACCTATCGGCTTCATTGATTTGAATTTGCCAGAATCCAGATTTCATATCAAATTTTGAAAGATTCTAGCACCATAGAGGCGTTGAGTAAATCTTTTTATTAGGTATTGGATACCTAATCCATTTGAGTGCTGTGTTGAGAGGTTTGTAATTAATTACAAGTCTAGGTGTTCCTCTCTCAATCTCAGCATTTTTATTGACATAAAAAGCCGAGCAACTCCATGGGGATTTACTCTTTCTGATTAAGGATTTTTGTAATAAATCATTGATTTTTTTACAATGATTTAGAACAATTTGATTCATTTGTGTTGGTCTTGCCTTGGTAGGAATGTTCTTTTCATCAAAATCATTTTCATAAGGAAGATCAAAATATGGCATTTTCGATTCCAAAAGGCATTTGGTAGGTTTGAACAAATCGATTTTTGAATTTCTTTTTGTAATTTAGAAACATTTTCTTTTAGAGTTTTTCTAAAAGTTGTTTTTCAATTTTACAGAAAGATAAATCATTTTGTAAAAATTCCAAATGCTTTTCTTTTGATTGAATCAGCAATTCAATTCTGAAATCGAATTTGCCTTTAATTGGTTTAATGACCTTGTTCTAGGTTTTGAGACAAAATTAAAAATGATCTTGTTTTTCAAATATTTAGTCTCAATACCTTGATCATTAACCTTGAAAGGTTGGATAAGATTGATGAAAGGTGTTCCTAAATAACATTCTGCTTAAGGTTTTTGACAAGAAGGAAAGCAGTGTTATAGAAACATTATCTTTCATTATCTTAACATCTGTTAACTTGAAATCAATCTGTATTTGTTACCAGAAGCTGAACTAAGAGATTGGGTTGTTTTTTCAAAATATTTTGTTGGTACTAACCCTTCTCTTATGCAATTTAAATCTGCTCCGTATCAAATAATGCAGTTGTTTCCAAGATGAATTCATTGTTGATTTTCAAAGTGATGTTGATGATCCATTTTCTAGTGGTTACTTCTACAAGATGTAGAAGGTAATATCTTGATCCTGAGATTCTGAAGACTTTATTTTTTCAATATGTTTTCTCATTCTCAGAATCAGAATCTTCCTGATTAAACTTTGTTTGAAATCAAGAAATTCTTGTTGCAACTTCATTTGCATGAGTTTTAATTCTTTGATTTCTTCTTTCTGAATTTTTATTTCAGAATGAAGATCATTGACAGAGATTGGTTTTTTCTGTTTTGGTTTTCCTTTTTCAAGAATTTCATTAAGACTATAGGGAAGCTTTGGTATGATATGATTCATACTTGCTTTTCTATTTTCTTAATGTATTCTTGTTTTTCGGAATCTGGCATTTGGTCTAACTTTAGAAGAATATCTTCTTCTTCTTTGGTTAGAACATATTTCTTCTGAAGAAGTGGATTCAATGTCATTGCTTGAATTCCTTCATTGTCAGAGAGAAATAGAATCAGAATCAGAGGATAATCATTTTCAGCAAAAATTTAAAAGGTGTTCCATTGTTTCTTCATTAAGGTTTAATTCATTGATTTTGTTATTGATTTTGCAGAATTTTGCCGTATGCCCAATTTTTCCACATTTGAAACATTTAAGTTTTTTCCAAAATTGTTTTTCTTTCTTTTTGGAAGGTTTGTTTTCTGTTGTTTTTTCTCATATTTTTTTTCTTAAAGAATTTCTTCTTTTTGAAATTTCTTTTAGATTTTTTATGAGAAAAACATTCAGTACATTTGTTTTTTGATTTTTTATTTTCAAAAGAGGGATCATATTGGGCACAGAAGTCACCAAGACTTTTGTGTTTCATTCTTTGTTCATTCTTCAATTGTTTTTGAAGTCTGATGTTGGTGCAAAGATTTGTTCCAATTTAGAAACATATGAGGCTAATTCTCCATATGAAAGTTGATCATAAGGAATTTCACCATTGTAATCTTCTCTAATTTTATTTCTTACTTGATCACCTATGAGATTAGGTAATCCTGCAAGAAACTTTTCTTTCCAAAAAGCTTGATTACAATCATTTCTAAGGAGGACTTGGAAGAATACATCCTTATATGGCGAAATTCTCCTAATGATTTACATTTCATATTAGACAACAATTCTAAGGATCTGTCTCTAAATGAGATGGATCACCAATAAAATGTTGGCTAATAGAATATATGAGAGTATTAACCATATGGGGGATAGGTTCATCATTTTCATCAAGGATTTTTATTCCTTCTTCATCGACTTTGTATGAAGTAAGAATAAAATTCCTTCTTTCATCATCCAAATAATTATCCCACCAACCTTTTAATTGTCCAGTAAAACCGGAAATTATCATTATGGCGATGTGATAATCACTTGTATCATTTGCTTTGTTGGTGTTTGAAAACATTATCATTTGATTCAAAACATTGAGAATTTTTTGTTCTGAGGCTCCATCTATGTTCCATTCATAAGTGGATCCTGCAGAATATTTGTTTTGATAATTGTTTTCATCATTTTCTTCGATCAAAACATCAGGAGGGGTTGCTCTCTGATAGTAAAGTTTCTGGGGTTCTTTCCAGGTAACTTTATTGATTTGATCAATTTGTTCGAAAAGTGAACTGTTAACTGATTCGTTATCAGTTTCATTTAAAACATTGAATATTTTGATTAGGGGTATCCTCAATGGTCAAGTTCATGAGTTTTGTATAGAGATGTTGCAGTATTAGGGGTTTTGTTGAAATCAATTTTTCTTTTGATTTTCTTTTAATGCTTCTAAAAATTCTTTAGAAGGTTTTTTGGGAAATTCAAAAGGTTTTATCAAAGGGGCCTTAATTTCCTTTTTCTCTAAAGCTTTTAAAAATTCTCTAGAGGGATTTTTTGGAATTTAAAGAACATTTGGGAAAACTTTGGGTTTATCATTATCCAAAATAACTTCAATCCTGTCTAACTGTTTGCCCATAGTGTGCAAATGTTGATTGGTAAAGTTATTTTGCTCAATGATTTTCCTGATTCCATTTTCTTCTTTATCAGAAGACTTGAAAGGTGCCAGAGTAATATCTTTATTCTTATAAACTTGTTTTAATTGGGTGAGTGGTGGATGGTTGGACTCAATTGTTTGTCCATCACCAATCTGCCAAGTAAAACATGGTTTATAACATTGATTTGTTTAGGGGCCAAATAATATTCCTGGAACCAATCAAAGAATAATATTTGGATTTGATTATCAAACATGAATTTGTAATATTCATCTTTGATTTCATTTTTAAAATCAGAAAAAGTATTAAAATACCATTTCCTGATTTCTCATTTTTGGTTGAACCAAACTCTTTGTTTAGATATTCCTGTCAGGTTGAAAGGTTTATCTAAAACGTTGAGTTCATCTCTTGGATCTCAGAGAAGTTGGTTCTCATAACCAGTTTGTTGGTGAACTGATCTAGGTAAACCATTATCTCCAGTCACAATTCCTATCAAAGACGGATTGCTTTGATTTGGAATTTCAAGAGTAGTTTCAACAGAAGGAGGATTATTTTGATTTGGGGGAGCTCTAATATTCATAGGAGGTAGAGGAGGAATAGTAATCACAGGTGGAGGTAGGTCAAAAGATCTTCGAAGAAGAAGATGACATTGTCCTAATTTCCACATTATTTCTGGGTAGATCTAGAGATCTCCTAGAAAACTGAATGGTTACTTTTCCTTCAGGATGTTGTATAACATTGGTTGGTTCAGTGTTATACACAATCTTTTTGGAAGAGGATTATCTACTTCCCATTGCTGGGGTAGATTGATTTGGTTCCATTGAATCATTTTGGGATGGAAACATTAGCTTTTGAAAGATCTGTCTGGATTAATAAGGTTTGACCTCTCCTGTCAACCTTAAAAGCCTTAGATCCAAAAGCTGTTTTCATAAGTTTGTAATATACCTGTATATTACAGCCATTGGAAGTGATCCTTCCAACATTCGGTAGTTGTGAGTTTAATCTGGAGGATTAAAGACTTCATGATTGTTTTATCCTTTAACCCTATGGTTACATTAGGATGACAATCGAATTGGACAGGCCATTACTCAGGCTAGTTTCTATTGCAGCATGAATTGATCTTTCATACTCCAGTTCTCTAATCTCTGAGTATCATGAGGACGGAAGTATCCAGGCCTAATTTAGTAAGGTTTAGCTCCTACTTGAACCAGACCTATGTGGATATAATTCCAATCCTTGGAATATTTTTTGATAGATTCTTGTTAAGAATCTCCATAGAGGTGAGGCCATCAGAAATAGGAACATCCTTTTCTTCTGTGGCTATAACATAGTCATTTTTGGAAAAGATTTTCCACTTAGCCATTTGATATATTCATTGTAAGCCAGCTTTGGAATTTTCCAATTATCTATGGCTTCATCAAAATCCTTCATATGATTTCATCTCGATTTAAAATATTATCTTTGAACCTTGCTCCGAGGGAGCAAAGCTAGAAGAGGACATAGTTCTTCTTAATAAATTCATAATAACAAGACTACTTTCTTCTAAAATTGTATTACATTTTTACAGGACTTAAAAATCCTTGGGTTTTTATAAGTGAGTGTTTTTCCTATTATAATTTCATTTCCTAACTTTTCAAAGGTCATTTAATTTCCAAGCATTTGTTCTTTAAGTTATCTACCAACTTTATTTCTAGTGATAGAAAATTAAGCTTTTCAAAGTTTTCCTTATGGTATAATATTTGGAGTTTTGTTAAATGTATGTTTTCCTCTCATTTTTATATTCTTTTTCTTCTTCAGAAAATAAGTTTAATTTTAAAACTTTACTTTCTTGGCAAATTTTATTTTTTTCTAAGTTGGTTTCTAAAATAGTGAGTTGGTTTTACTTTGATTTGAAAAACTTGTTTTATTCCTAATGTTTATCAAGTGATGGCATAATACTTTTAGATAAGTTTATAAGAAAAGCTTTCATAATCAACATTAGAACTTAACAAAAATTTCATTTTAACTTTGAAAAGAGAATAGAAATATTAAAAATTAAGTCTTGTAGAAGCTTACTTAGTAAGTGATTTTCAAAGTCTATAATGAACCTATTTAAATTTTATAAAAGGTATAGTCGTGTTAAAATCTTAAGTGTAATGCTAAAAATTATATTTCCATGGAGTATTTAGTTCCTACTTATAAAAGAAATGAGTTTCCTTTATTATGTGAAGAAATCTTCATTACTAATAATTTATGATTAGCTTGTCTAAGCTTTTGAAAAGAATTTATTAAAAACAAAACTTAGATCTCTTGTTGAAAAATCTTTTTTATTTTTTTAGTGATAAGAAATTTAGTTTCCTTTATTTATCAACGAAAGAACCCATTTTTATTTTTATTAAGACAACAATATTCTAATCATCCATGAATATGATTATGTAACAATGAAAAAATAAGAATAATACATAACAAGATAGAAAGAAATATACAAGCAAATAAACATAATAATATGGTCAAGTATTGGGAACCTTAACTTCATCAAGATATTCCGGTCAAGAATTGAAAGCCTTGGCTTCATCAAGGATTTCCGGGACTAAGAATAGACTAGTCCTAAAGAAAGAAAAAAAGAAAGAAAGAAAAGAAAAAGCAATAATAGAAATAAGAATAATAAAAGCATGTTTGTGAGCATTTTAGGCTCTAAGAAATATATAGATATACATATAGATAATAATATGTATATAAAGTTAGATTAGGAGCATAATAACAACATAATAACAATAATATAACAAAATAGTATAATCGGTATTCTTGGCATGTGCAAGAACAAAACATGAACATGTTATTGCTTCTACAACTCACATGAGTCTTTGAGAAATAACACCATGATCATGCTAAGTTACATGACATGGGTAAATAAATGATGATAGAAGTTTACTTGAGAGTGTTTTTTGAGTGAAAAGAAGATGGTAGATGGAAGTGGTATTATGTGAGTTGTAAGGAATGGTAGATGATTTATGTGTAATGAAGAATTTTGGAAAAAATTACATGGAAGAGAGTTTTTGTAGAGAAAATTTGTGGAGAGAGAAGTTGTGAAGAAATTTTGGGAAACTTTTGTTATGTAAAATGAATGTGTGAAAGAAGTGGAGGGAAGTGGAATATTTATAGAATTTTGGAGTGGAAATTAGATGTAATAAAATAAATTGAAAAAGAAAATAAATAGGAAAGGAGAGAGAGAGGGCGGCAGCATCAAGGGAAGAGAGAGACGATTTTGATTGTTTTGTAAATTTTGTAAAGAAAAGTAAAAATATGTAAGGTATGATGTGAATAAGTTGTGTTGGAAATGTAAAAGTGTAAGAAATAGGTGTATAGGTAATAAGAAATAGGTTGTAACAAAAAGTAGAGATAGTGAAATAGTAATGAATAGTAGAAATAGTACTATGAATAGTAGACTAAACAAATAAAATATCGGTAGTAATAAAAATACGCATAAATAAGTTATATTTGATATTTTTAGTTATCGAAAAATTATGAAACTGATATTTTTGAAATCTTTATATAATTACAAGTCTTTTGGTGTTATCGAAATATTTTTACTATTCGGGCGTCGATGCAAGGTTTTTCTAGACTGATCACATTCGATTTCAAAACGAATCAAATTTTAGCAAATATGATCTTTTAAAGCTTTCTTATATTACTCCAAACTATAATCCATCATTAAATTATTTTTATTGTTCTTAGGTTTCGAGCGCAGGATTGTCGGAGTTGAAACTGCTAGATTGTCTTGATCTTTGTTGACTTTTGAAATTCTGGTTTGACTAGGGTTAAGGTTTAATCTAACTTTACCTTAGAAATTGATGGGTTTACATTAGGGATCGAATAGATAAATTGTCTCATGTTTAAGTTTTGAGTTGAACAATTATTGAATTTTCTATTTTGCGTTTTGAAGATTCTCTTTTGTTTAAGGCCACGAAATCCTGTGTTTGATATTGTTTAGGGTTCGATTTTAACTTGGTTCAGCTTTTAAGGTTTTGATTCGGTATTTTAAATTCCAGAACTATTTTCTAAGGATTGCAAAAAATTCAGGGGTTTACATTTTATCATCCACCACTTTTCCCTTGTTTTTTTTTTCTTTCTTATCTTCTTTCTTTTCCTCTTCATCAGATTTACTATAGTGATGTGATCTTTGAGATCGTTTATGTTGATGCCTTTTAGCTCTACTAGCCAACTTAATTACATCCTCCAGGGTCTGATAGTGTTGGAGCTCTACCATACTAGCAATATCCATCTTTAACTCGTTAATGAACTGAGCTATAGATTCGCATGAAGATTCTTGAATGTTATACTTAGCCGTCAAAGTGTTAAACTCCTTCACAAATTCTTTACACTCCACTTTCCCTGCCTCAAGGACTGTAACTCTATCAACATCTCCTGTTTATAGTAATCTGGCACAAATCTACATGTTATCAATCTTTTTATCAAAGCCCATGAATATATCTTTTTCTTCATCAACCCTTCATCTCTTAATCTGTAATTTGTCCTACCACAAACTAGCATAAATAGAAAATGCCAGAGAAGCCATCTTCACTTTCATGTGCTCATCTTGTTCATAGCAGTCAAATACCTTCTCCACCTGTAGCACCCAATCCAAAAATTCCTCTGGTTTGGTGCTACCAGTGAAAGATGGAATTTTCAGCTTAGTATTCTCAATTCCTTCTGCCTATCATCTCTATTTCCTCACCTCCTAATCCTTTCATTATTCCCATCAGATTCACTACTAGAATGTCTCCTATGATTGGATCTACTTTGGCTCCTTCTATCTCTAACTTCCAATCTATTTAGAATTCTCCTCATATCTTCTTGCATCCAATTAAACTCGGTTTGCATTTGAGTAAATTCCTGCCTAGTCATAACATCTCCTTCACCACCATTGTTGTTGTTATTATTTCTTCTAGCCCTAGAATTACTACCATCAGACGAAATCTTCTTGGGCAGTAGTCAACAACAACAACAACACAACAAAATTCAACAACTCAATTCAAAATAAATCAACCCAACAAACCTGGAATAAATCGCGTCAAACAACAAACTCTACAAAAACTTTGCTCTGATACCAAATCTGATGCAAGTTTGAGGAGGTTGAATCTTGATTTGAATTTTTAGGGTTCTCAAAGTGTATGAAAGAACAATTAAAAGAAATGATATGGATAAAGTTATTGTTAGATAGAATCCACGAATAATAAAATTAAACTGGTTTTGATTAGATTATAGAACAATAGGGACCACGATCTATAAATTAATTATGGTGATAAAAGAATCACAAGACTCTAATAGCAGAGCTCACCACAATTCTATATGACACAAGAATTGATCAGAACTCATGAATAAAGAGAATAAAATTTCAATACTCAAATCACCACAAAGGGTTTCATACACAAAAAGTGTTCTCAAAACTCAAAAGATAACATCAACTTCTATATCACTCTTGAGTGTTTACTAGCTTATTACAAGATAGTTACGTAGCTGAAAAATATAATTATGGCAATTACGTAATTGATAACATAACATAATTGCGGTAGTTATGTAATTGATAATGCAACTAATAAAAAAAAGGAACTCAAAAGACATAAAAAAAAAATAAATTGTCAGATAAAGAAGGCTAGCGGCCTTTAATTATAAGCTGGCGGCCTATATTGACTACACGGGCAGTGTTAAAGGTGGCTTTTAAAATTTGCATTCTGTGAACATCAAAGCTAGTTGAAAGCCGGCAGCTTAAGCCCTCTACGTAAGCAGCGTAAATCTGAAGGTTGGTGGCATACTATGTTGGTGTTGTCAAGCCCCAAAGGGTACTCTAGCATGGCAGTCTACCACATACGATATTAAAGCTTAAGAATGACTTCCCGAAGTCGTGCAAAAACTTCAATACCATATGTAAGGCGTCTATCACAACAATAGAGGATATCGATGGGATGTATAGTTCAAGATAGTAAATATAGCATACGAGAATCTAAATATACATTCAACTTCAAATTTTAAAAATATGGTTTTTACATCATCTTAGGGGTATTCGCCCCAATAAACCTCCAAAGATCAACATATAATCTTAGTCTTTCACAAAAGAAACAATGCTACGACCAAAAGATTTTAAAAATGAAATCCATTCTAAGATCTTCAAAGGATTTCCTCTAAACACTTCCCAAAACATAATTCCACCCGGATATATGGAGTCCTCAGGCAAAAGAGATATTGGTCTTATGTCAACTAAAGTCTAATGGGGTGTAAGCTCAACTAGCTTAGTGAGAATATTCCTGGATTAATATACTCGCATCAACAAATTTAACCAAGTTATTAAACAAGCATATGAAATACATCAATCAAATGAGCAAGCAATAAATATGATCTACCAGAAATCATATGTTTGAATGGATTTACCCCTCCATTCGGAGTTAGGTGTTTCGGGCTCTTTAAAACACATCTTTGAAATCCGATGATATAGTTTATTTCGGGCTTCTACTTTTATATCCTAAAATAGTTCTTTTGGGCCCCTATTCAGCCATCATTAAATAGTTTTTTGGGTTCCTATTCATGCATCTTTGTAGACTTGTGGATTCTCGCAAACCCCACTACTATACTCTTGTCCCATCTAACATAGTAGCTAACAAAATGTGACTCACTATGTGATATGCATGAATCAATCAATATAACTCTTAATATGTGATTAAGGTAATTTAAAGGCGATCATAGAATTTACAGATACTCCATCATGATAATAAAACACAATTTAATTGACAACAAATCATGTATTGATTTGCTTAGTATACTTTCAACCAATATTATCATGCACATTCCACTTTCATCTTTTTCCTACTTCTAGTGCCTTTAGCTATAAGCACAAACAAGTACGTGAAAGTATGAGATAAACTCACTCGGCCATCCTTGCCATAAATTCTTTACTCGTAGTAGTCCTCTGAATATAGATCCTCCCAAGCTTCATTGTCTAAACGAAAGAAATACCTGGAATGAGTATCTCGTGAAGTTATACTTAAACTTTCAAATTCTATTCTAGTATTTGCGTTAAAATTTGGATAGAAGGAAATTCCAACTTAAATAGCCATAACTAGCTCATTTTAACTGGGAATTTCACATATTATATGTCTTTTTCTACCTACTCGAAAAGATTTATCTATTTCTAAGATTATATTTATCACAATGGGTCATTTTGGTTCCGAAACAGAAGGGGATAGAACAGTGATAAAATTCCCATCTTTTAAAACTTAATTTTTCTAATTTTCCTTCATCTAAAAACCTTTAAACAAATATATTGATATTTGTCTAGTTGGAAAATCCTTTAAACCTATATATATATATATATACTCATATTATATGTATGATTTTTGTAGTATTGTTTCAACATTGATTTTTCATAAAACAATTTGTCTTTAAGAGTTTTAAAAGACGAAAACTTTGAAAATTTTTCTTTTTAAATTACTAGAAGGAAAACTTAAAAATTCTTGGGTTGTTATAAGTGAGTGTTTTCCTATTATAATTTCATTTCCTAACATGTCAAAGATAAATTTAATTTTTCAAAAACTTGGTCTTCTTGAGATACCTACCAATTTTAATATATAATGGTTGAAAATTAAGTTTCCAAATTTGTTCTTAAGTGGTTGATGACTTTTAATGTTTTAAGTTATGTTACGTGTATATTTCCTCTTTATGATTATATTCTTCTACTTCTTGATGATTAAATTTATCATCTTTAAAACTTTATTTCATTGACAAATTTTGTTTATCTAAGTGGGCTTATAATCTAGTGAGTTGATTTTTTCTTAACTTTGAAAACTTATCTAGTTCTTAATATTTATTATAAAGACGGTAAAAATTTCTTATAAAAAAGTTTTTTTTATGAGAGATTTGTATAACAAAGAGTCATTAGTTTTAAGTTCTAAATTAAGCTTTCATGTTAAAAATTTGAAAAGTCTGTGTAACTACTTTAGTTAAGTTCTTGAATAATTCTTTATTACTAATACTTTAAAATTTATTATTAGCTTGTCTAAGTTTTTGAAAATAATTTATTAAAAACAATACTTAGGTCTTTTGTTGAAAAATCATTTGTTAAGTGATAAGAAATTTAGTTTACTTTTCTTTATTAAAGAAAGAACCCATTTTAATTTTTATTAAGACAACAACATTTTAATCATACATAAATATGATTATATAGCAATGTAAAAGGTAAGAATAATACATAATAAGATAGAAAGAGATATAATAAGCAACTAAGCATAATAATATGGTCAAGTATTGGGAACTTGTATCTCGATTAAGTATTAAGAGCCTTAGCTTCATCAAGGCTTCCTGCGATTAAGAATAGACTAGTTCCAAAAGAAAAGAAAAGAAAGGAAGGAAAGGAAAAATCATAATAATAAGAGTAATAATAATAAGAGCATGTTGGTGAGAAGTTAGTGAACAATTTATGCTCTAAGAAATATAAATATACATACACATAATAATATATATAAAGTTAGATTAGAGCAATAATAATATAACAACATAATAACAATAATATAATGGGTGTTTAAGCATGAACAAGAATAAAACATGAACATATTGTTGCTTCCATAACCTTATAGGTTTAGGAAACATACACTATGATCATGTTAATTAACATGATAAATATTAGAATTTTTACCTAAGGTTATGTATTTATTAAAGAAGACGAAAGGTAGTTGTAGTAATATGTGGGTAGTAATTTTATAAAGAGAAAAGAGAGTTTGGGAGAGAGAATTTGAGGAGAGGATTTGGTAGAGTCTTGATAGGAAAAATAAGAAGTGTGAAAGAAGTGGAGGGAAATGTAGTATCTATAGAGAATTGTGGAGAGAAATTGATGTAATAAAATAAATTGAAAAAGAAAAAAAATTAGATTAGAGAAAGAGGGGGTCGGCACACATTGTAGGAGGGAGAGAGAGGGTATGAGTTGGTTTGTTTTGTATTTTTGTAATGAAAAGTGATTAAGATATGAGATGTGAGTGATATAAGTTGTATTGGAAATTAAAAATGTAAGAAATAGGTGTATAGGTAGTAAGAAGTAGGCTGTAAGGAAAGTAAAAATAGATGAATAGTAATGAATTGTACAATGAATAGTAACTAGACAATTAGATTACCAATAGTAAAGAAAACATACGTAAATATATTATATATAATTTTTTTCAGTTACTGAAAAATTACAAAACTGATATTTTTGAAATCCTTATATAATTAGGAGTCTTTTGGTGTTATCGGAATATTTTTACTATTCTGAGCATCTATGCACGTTTTTCGGGAACTAATCTCATTGGGCTTCAAAACAAATCAAATTTTGACAAATCTGATCTTTTTAATCTTTCTTATATTATTCCGAACTATAATCCACAATTAACTTAGTTCTATTGTTCTCAGGTTTCGAGCGCGAGATTGCTGGAGTTAAAACTACTAGATTATCTTGATCATAGTTGACTTTTGAAATTCCAGTTTGACTAGGGTTTGGGTTTATTTCAAATTTATCCTAGAAATTGAGGGGTTTATAGGTGTACAGATCTGTATCTCCAAGCTTCAATCATTTGTATCGGCTTTGAATTTGCTTTCCTTTCCAATGATTTTGAGCTTGCTGACTCCTATCAGGAAGTCTCGATCTTTAGGTTTGGTAGTAATGAAGGGTTTAGTGTTGGTGGTGGTGGTGGTTGGAGGAGAAGCTATGGTGGTTCCATGTCCAAGAAGACGAAAATGGCGATGAGGAAGTGCACCATAAGAGAGAGAGAACAGAGAGAAGAGAGAGAAAGTAAAAAAAAATTAGATAAAAATTGCATGTTAGGATAGAGAAATTATTTTTTTAATGAAATCCAGTATCCACATCAGTGATTTGTCAGAAAAAGGCAAGTGAGGGTAGTTTTGTGGTACAAAACTTTTTTTAGGTGTATTTCTATTATAAACCAAAAGGTATAGTTACTATGAAGGGAGCTTATCCTATGTTCACTGTATCCACCTTCTTCAAGTAAATACGGAATATTTGTTCTGTACACCGTTGTTTCGGATAGATTATCCGAAAACATGGTATAACCGTAGAAACCGTCACACCAAAACACCAAATTTACAGCTACTGATATCCACGTGAGGACAGCTACTTGTTTGTTGATGCATTAATGGTCGCTCCAGTTTGTTACTAATTAGCACTCGGATGTTGCTCCATTTCAAGCTACTGTGCGCTCCAATTGCAGCCCGTGGACACTGTTGGATTGAGTGCTCTATATTGATCAGATGAGTGCTCCATGTTGGAGATCAGAAGGCACTCCATATGACTGTCTTGAGCGTTCTAGTTGTGTCTGTATTAGTCACGCATGGCTGCTGCTATAAGTTTTTTTTGCTAGCAGTTGCTATGCTCCTTGGGCGCTCAGCAAGGTTTGATGCAAGATACACTTGGCTGCTATCATCATTCTCTAGTATAATAAAGTGAGCGCTCAACATAAGAATAGGGTGCTCCAAATGGGTCCAAGAGAGAGCTGCTGCTTGGTTACGTACATTGGGTGTTCTGGTTTGTAGTGCTTAAGAGCTCAATGGTAGACGCAGTGTGGGTGATCTAAAGTTCTCTTGTGAGCGCTTTTGGCCGGAACCCAGGGATGTTATATTCAAGGCTAAAGGCTGGCTTGCAGTGCTCACGTTAGAGCTTCCCTATGTTGGTTCTTTTTTGTTGCTAAGTAGGCGCTCCTATCAAGTACATGGGTGCTTAATTTCTGCACCAACACCAATGAAGTGCTGATCTTACACTCTCGCTTGCTATCACTGGACTGGCCATAAGCGCTCCAATGCTGCATCTGGTCTCTCCAAAGCTTGGTTGTGGGTGCTTCACATTGAAGTTTGGGTGCTCTCGCATGTCTGCTCAAATGATCCTCCAACTATAGCTCGGACCTGATTTGGTTCTGCTTTGGCACTTCTCAAGGCTCACAGAAACAACTCAGGGTGGTGTGCTACTCCTTTGGCCTGCTGTTGTGAACTTGCTCAAGAGCTGTTCTATTCGGTGTGCTTCTTTTGTTGGAGAGATGCTAGGAGCTTGAGCAGAAGTAGGCGCTCCATTTAAGACTAGAAGACCTCCAGTTAACCAATTTAAGCGCTTAACTCTGATCTACTCTCTGCCGCTGCTGACGTGATTTAGTTAGCATGTTGTTGGAGCTCGGTCTGTCACTGAGAATGCTCGGCATGGTGCAAGGGATGCTCTTTAATTATGAAGGGTCGGTGTGGTCTTGAGTAAGCTTGGCACGGCTCATCAAATTTCTGCAAAAATCTGCGGCACAAATTCTGCTCTGCTCACTTTTGATGCTGCTGCTCCTTTGAAAATGGGCTGCTCGACTTTAAGGTTTAGTCGGTTCTACAAGATCTTGATGGTATTATATTGAAATTTTTCCTCAACCAATCAGTCATCAAACAAGAACAGCTAGGAGACTTGGACTTTGTTTTTACACTCAGCTGTTGGAACACACCCTATCAAATTGCCCTGAGTGCTTGAATTTGCAGCATGGGTGCTCTAGTGTAGCTTTGTAGGTGCTCATGAGCTGCTGCTTTGGTGTGCCGTGTAACTGCTGTTCTATTCCAAGTTTCCTGCTTACAAAATGCATGATATTAGTGGAAAAATTGGTTGCTTCAAAATTTTTTTTTCAATTAGTTTAGCAAAAGAAAATTTAATTTCTATTGTTAGCTGCTATAGAGCAGTTTGGATTGCGGCTGGAGTTCCGTTTGAGCTAGGCATGGATGCTTGAATGAAGTGCTGTTGATGCTACCGTGGCCTCTCTTGGCGTGTCGAAGCTTGATTCGGTAAGGGAATCGTCTCGAGCTCAGACCCTTCATGGACTGCTTAGTTCCGCTGCTGCTATGTGAGCACTCCAAGACTACTTTTTTGGACACTTGGGTGGCTGCTGGTACCATCGCTTCACATTAGCTTGCGGACTTCCATTCAACTTGTCAATTCTAAATCTTGGTTTATGCTTGTTTAGAGTTTGGTTGCTGCTGAACTCAACAGCCGCAACTAAAAGTGGATGTGATAATGCTGTAACCGTTGCTACGTGTCTTATTTTAACATATGGTTCTCCATTTTTAATGTCTCAAGCTGCTATTCTGCCATATATTGACAGTAGTGGACGCTCCATACGAGTTGCAATGTTGATCCAATCTGCTCGGACCAAGTGTGTGTATTTGATAGCAACAGCTTTTAGGCCAGCTAAACTCAACTGGTCCAAGAGTATCTCATTTCTATGCAGGAGATTTCAGTAGCTTGGCACATTGGATTGAAGCTTGAAGCTGTCATAGAGATACGATCATGGGCACCCCATTGATCTAGTTAGGTGTTCCATTGGTAACTTAATTCCTGTCCATCTCTGGTACAATTATATATGAACTTCAGTGAACCAAAAACTTGGGAAAATCTTATCTAGGGAAGTACACCAGCTTCTCTGTCCCATTGGATCATTACTTCAATCAGATTATGGTGCTCCTTTTGTTTATAATGATAAGACAGATATTCTTAGCTTGAAGCATGACAAAATGGAATGTTCTCAGTTTGAAATTTGAACATACAACAGCCTAAAACAATTTGAACAACTCTATATGTGAAAGTCACACTTTTGTGTAAGACTATAAATCCATTTTCTGAAGTTTAATTCCCAACTGAATTTTATCAGCTCTTAGACATTATTTCCGTACAAAGCTCCAAAAAACATATGATATGAGTTAATTAGGTAAAAGATTGTATGGTGGGATTGTTGCAGCTGATCGATCACGTACAATAAGTGTGCTAGTCGACCTAAGAAAAGTCTTGAACTGATGACACGTGTACAGATGTCATAGAGAGAGGCGTGGGAGGAGAAACAAGCAAATCTGGTTTCTCGAATACACAAGTGTGACAAAAGATCAAATCAAATAGACTCAATCGTTCTTGATTCGTTCTTCGTAAAATAGATGCTTTGATCTTTCTTGAAGATGTTTCAGTTTCTGCGTTACTCTTAATCTTAGCAATATGCAGAATGTCCCTCAAATGAGAGGAGGAACCTCTTATTTATAGATGGTGAATATTGATACCAACTATTAGATAGTTTTTAAATGAGCGGTCAAGATAAAGTACTGCTGGTGACTGTCGAGCCTGGATTTTTCATTTCCGGTTTAACTTCTTTTAATCCGATTCGTATTAAACCCTTACCCATTTAATACGAATCATCGACTAAGAATTAAAAAAAATTGATTTTTGAAAATATTTTGGAGTCGCCACCCGATAGAAATCGGGAAAAAAATGAGTTAGGATCAATGGGTGGTTAATCCTAATATAACTACTAATCTGCGAAAAAAATGATTTTTTAAAATCAAATTTTATAAACCAGAGATTTTTAAATCCAGGGGCTAACCTATTAAAACCATACGGTTGCCATTTGAAATTCTTAAATTAAAATTTATCCTTTTAATGCTCATAAAAAAAAATTCTAATGTGCAGACTATGATTTTTATAATTTACAAATTCAAACAATATTTACAGATCTAAATATTTACAATATTAGCAAATCTAAATATTTACAACTATGAATAATATTTACAAGTTGTTATTATCAAAAAAAAATTACATACAAATAGTATTGAGATTTATAATTTTTATTAAACTAGTAAATCTAACTATATACAATAATGAATCAATAATGTTTGACAAAAAACCAAAAAGAAAAGAAAAAAGAAAAAAACACTTTTTAAGTCGCCCTATAGGTGCGTACGTACCCGATATTCGAGATCAGACAATACCTAGTTCTTTTCATAAAACATATAGTGTGTTGGTTGATTTTATTTTTTTTAGAATTCTTTTCACTTTAAGTTCTATAATTTTTGAATTTTTGTAAAGAGGAAAAAAAAATTTCAAAGTGTTCCTATAAACTAACAAATTTATTATTATTATTTTTTCAAGAAAACGATTTTTCTAGGTGGTAAATCAATTTTCATATATCTATTTTTTTTTATCATTTTTCATTTTTTTTCTTTTAACAATAATAATAATAATATAATATTACTTACCTGGTCGGGTCGAATCTCAGAGTCGGATTAAAGTCGAGTCGGTCCTTCATTGGCCGGAGCTGTGATCGAAGACGCCGGAGTTGTGATCGGAGGCAACTGGAGAGTCCGGAAAACACCAACTCGGGGTTTCGAAGCACGAAACTTGCGAATTTGAACTAAATGAGGCTAACTAACACTCCTGTGATGTTGGATCAAGTTGGGAGTGGCTAAATGCGGTGGTTAGAAGCTTCAAAGATGGTGGTCGTTGGTGGATCTTGGTCGAAGATGAAGATCAAGCTTCTAAAACAACCTATAACTTCCTACAAGTAGATCAGGAACTCCTAAAGCTTCCTATAACCTTGGATTTGCTCGAAAAACACCCTAACCTTATGAATCTGAAATTTCGAATTTGAACTTAAGAACTTCGATTTTGGATTCAAAAGAAATTGAGAGTTTTCTATAGTTGTGGATTCTTTTTTTTTCATGTTCGGAAGGATGAATTAGAGTCCTATTTATAGTGATTAAGACTCGAATTAGCATTGAATTAGATCGAAACCCCAAAATCGAAAGCACGTGGAAAAAAAATTGAATTTGGGTATTTGTGCCTTAATTGCCCAAATTGAGCAAATTGCAAATGTATTTGGCTTTGAAATTAGGTTGAAAACAACAAATTAAGTCTAATTTGTTATTTTAGAAGTGTAATTCCGACCTTGGAAGTGTAAATTTAAAATAAATGAATTTCGAAAATTGTGCCAAAAAGCATATTAGATGATTTTCAAACTCAATTTCAAATACCCAATTTGCATTTTCGAAATCGTAAAATGATATGAATCTAAAGTACTCCAAGTCTACTTCCAGATCCCCAAAACAATTTCATGAAAATTGAAGCCTTAAATGGGCAAAAATTGAGTGTCTACAGCTGCCCCTCTTTGTGGTGATGTTTGTTAAAACTTCATCACAAAGACAAAAAGAGATCCAACTTTTGCTATTTAAAAAAAAAAAAAAAAAACATGGTCAACATGTTGACAAAGTGACAGCTTTGTGATCCCATCACTTAATAGGGTACTAAGTCTTAGGCTTGAATTGGCGCTCCTTGAGCTGGCTTAGGTTTTGTTTCAAACGCGCTACTTGAGCTAGCATTTGTTTTGGAAAGGCACTCCTTGAGCTAGCATTTGTCTTGGAAAGGCGCTCCTTGAGCTGGCCTTTGTTTCAGACAGGTGCTTCTTGAGCTGGTATTTGTCTTGAAAAGGTGCTCCCTGAGCTGGCATTGGTCTCAAACAAGCGCTCCTTGAGCTGGCATTCTTGCGCTCTTTGAGCTGGCTTAGGTTTTGTTTCAAACGTGCTCCTTGAGCTGGTATTTGTTTTGGAAAGGTGCTCCTTGTGCTAGCATTTATCTTGGAAAGGCGCTCCTTGAGCTAGCCTTCGTTTCAGACAAGCGCTCCTTGAGCTGGCATTTGTCTCAGACAGACGCTCCTTGAGCTAGCATTTGTCTTGGCAAGGTGCTTCTTGAGCTGGCATTTATCTTGGACAGACGCTCCTTGAGCTGGCATTTGTTTTGGAAAGGTGCTCCTTGAGTTGGCATTCTTGCGCTCTTTGAGCTGGCTTAAGGCTTGTATACAAAACTAGGTTTTATTGATTTGTTGAAAAGAAATTCTTACCTGGCTTTTGTAGAAGTTCTGAAATTGTTAGATCCGAGTGAAATCCAACTGTCACTAGGCTTTGTACATTTGACTAAGCAACTTGGCATTATCAAAAGAAACTTCCTTAAGAAGAATCTACTTAAGGTGGATGAACTTCCATTTTGTAGGACATCCTTCAATGTTTTCTACAAATTTCCACTTTCATGATTTGTTCATTAGTTTCCCTGCAACGTTTAATTACCTTGGAAATAAAAGGTCAAATTACTAAGTATTAAAATTTTTTATAGTCTTATTAATTGCTCAATAATCTCTCCTTCTCCTTACACTTAGGTTTTATGGGAAATGTGATGGTGAAAAAGGACTTATTGATAGAGGTGATTAGTCAATGACCGATCTAATGCTAATGAGTGTCAAGGATATCATTTTTGTTGATAGATAACGAAAATCAGATCTCACGTAGGCAAAGGAAGTAACAAATTTTCTGAACTTGATAGAAATCTCATTGATTCATCAAACATAGTACAACTTGACTGCATCAGAGTTTATAGGATCCTTTAAATTTGGACCGTCCATCTGTGACAAGATCAATGCTCCTCCGCATAAGGCGCTCCTTACTACATATGGCCCTTCATACTTAGGGGTGAATTTCCCTCTCAAATCTCGTATATTTGGCAAGACTTTCCTTAGAACTAGATCTCCTTCCTTAAAGCTTCTCGGTCGAACTCTTTTATTGAAAACTCGTGCCACCTTTTGTTGGTATAACTGACCATGATACAAGGCCGTCAATCTTTGTTCATCAATCAAGTCTAGTTGCTCAATCCTTTTCTTTACCCACCCTGCTTCATCTAGTTCGGTTTCCACCAAAATTCTAAGGGAAGGAATTTCAACCTCGATTGGTAAGACTGCTTTAGTGTCGTAAACTAATGAAAACGGGGTTGCTCCTGTCGAAACCCTGATGGAGGTACGATAGGCCATGAGTGCAAATGGTAGCATTTCGTGCCAATCTTTATAAGTAACAGCCATTTTTCTATTATTCTTTTAATGTTCTTGTTGGCTGCTTCAACTGCCCCATTCATTTGGGGTCGATATGGGGTAGAATTCTTATGCTTGATCCCAAATTGCTCACATAACTCTGTCATCAGTTTGTTGTTCAAATTAGTGTCATTATCGGTGATGCTGGATTCAGGAATTCCATATCTGGAAATGATGTCTCTTTTGATAAACCTTGTAATTACCCCTTTTGTAACACTGGCATAGGAAAATGCTTCCACCCACTTGGTAAAGTAATCAATGGCTACCAATATGAATCTATGACCATTTGAAGCTTTTGGTGAAATTGGTCCAATAACGTCTATTCCCCACATCAAGAAAGGCCAGGGTGATGACAATGATTGCAATTCCTTAGGTGGGGCATTTATTTTGTTAAAGTATATCTAACAAATAGCAATGCCTGACATGCTTGATACAATCAGATTCCATGGACAACCAAAAGTAACCCAATCTCATGATTTTCTTAGCAAGCATATATCCATTCATGTGGTGTCCACATACTCCTTCATGGATTTCTTTCATCAGTGTTTCTGCTTCTATCTCATCTACACACCTCAGAAGTGTGGCATCGAATGACCTTTTATATAATAGGTTTCCGCTAAGCAGAAAATGGCCCGCCAGTCGTCTTAATGCTTTTTGTTCCTTAAGTGAGGCATCTTCAAGGTACTTTCCTGTTTGGAGAAACTCTTTGATTTTCTCATACCATGGTTCCTTCTTTGGGATTACCTCTATATTTAGGGAGAACGTCGGCTCCTCTTTGATTCTGATTTTCAGGGGTAAGATCTTGATTCCCTTAATGATCTGGATCATTGCTGCTAACATAGTTAGTGCGTCAGCAAATTGGTTTTGAGTCCTTGGCATGTACGTGAAGGAGATACCATTGAATTTCTGAGCTAACTTAGTCAAGTATTGGTTATAGGGTATCAACTTTGCATCTTTGGTCTTGTATTCCCCTCAAGTTTGGAAAATTATTAGTGAAAATCTCCATACACTACAAGATCTTCTTTTCATTTCCAGCGCCATTTTGAGGCCCATGATGCAAGCCTCATATTCTGCTAAATTATTGGCGTATGGGAATGTTAATTTTGCTGATGCAGGGTATTGACTACCATCAGGAGATACTAGGACTGCCCCAATTCCGCATCCATGTACGTTAGCGGCACCATCAAAGTACAACTTCCACTTGGATGCTTCTGAATCTTTGTTTGTAACTGTCATTAAAACATTTTCACTTGGGAATAAGATTTGTTCATCCGTAGTGTCCTGCTCAATCGGGTTTTCTGCCAGTAGATTTACTAGTGCTTGCCCTTTCATTGAATTCTGGTTCACATATGTGATGTTGAATTCTGATAGCAACATTTGCCATTTTGAGATCCTTCCAATCAAAGCCAGCTCGTTGGCCAAATACTTCAATGGGTCATGCTTTGTTGCTAGCTCAATAGGGTAATAAAGAGTGTACTGTCGAATTTGATGCATAATCCAAGCCAAGGCACTGCATGTTTTTTCTATTTCGAAGTACTTTTGTTCCCCTTCTATGAATTTCTTGCTCAAATAATAAATGGCTCTTTCTCTTCCATTCTCGTCTTTTTGTCCTAGCCTACAACCCATTGACTCAGGAAGTATGGTCAAATACAGGAACAAAGGATAACCCGTTGTAGGAGCCACTAATAAAGGAGGATTTGTTAGGTATTGCTTGATTCGATGAAAGGCTTCTTCACATTCCCCATTCCAATGTCCAGGGACGTTTTTCTTCAACATCTTAAAAAAGGACAACATTTGTCAATCAATTGTGATATGAATCGAGCGATGTAATTCAATCGTCCTAAGATGCCCCTAACCTCCTTGAGGGATCTTGGAGGGGGTAGTTCTAGTATAGCTTTGACCTTGTTTAGATCAACTTCTATGCCTTTCTGGCTTACCAAGAATCCTAGTAGCTTTCCTGAGGTTACCCCAAATGTACATTTCTCTGGGTTTAGTTTCAACTGGAATTTTCGTAATCTGCCAAAAAGTTTTCTCAAGACAACCACATGACTTTCTCCTTCTTTCGACTTTGCGATCATGTCGTCTACATAGACTTCAACCTCGTTGGGCATCATGTCATGTAATAATGCCATCATTGCCCTTTGATATGTTGCCTCGACATTTTTGAGATTGAAAGGCATGACTTTGTAGCAAAAGATACCCCAAGTTGTGACAAAGGTTGTTTTAGTCTTATCTTCTTGCCATCTTAATTTGATTATACCTTGAGAAACCATCCATGAATGAAAAGAGATGTTTTCCTACTGTATTATCCACTAAGACATCAATATGAGGCAAAGGAAAGTTGTCTTTGGGAGTGGCCTTATTTAGGTCACGAAAGTCCACACATACTACTGACCTTCCCATTTTTCTTAAGGACAGGCACTATGTTAGCTACCCAATCAGGATAGTCGGATACTTCAATGAAACCGACATCCAAGAGTTTTTTTACTTCCTCTTTGATCTTTAGTAGGATATCAGGTCTAAAACGTCTCAACTTTTGCTTTCTGGGCTTGACATCCTCTCTAGTGGGTAACTTATGGACTACTATGGAAGTGTCCAAACCAGGCATGTCTTCATAAGACCATGCAAATATATCCAAATGACTGGCCAATAATGATACCATTTCTTCCCTCTGTTCACTGGATAAAGTGGTCCTATCTTGAGATTTCTAGGGTTTTCTTCAGTCCCAAAATTGATCACTTCTATTGATTCATCAATTTCAATCCTATCATGTTCATATTTTTGCCAACTTTCTTGTACCTCCGTATGATCACTACATCATTCTCGATAATAGGATCAGAAATGATATCAGTATTTTCGTTATATACCGACGCAAGATATCCCTTACTTTCATTATCACTGAATCTGATGAAGGGGAAATAAAGAAAAGGAAGGAAGTAAGGACAAAAGATATGTAAAGAAAATCAAAGCATTTCATTCATTCATTAAGATGGGTCGTTAAGTACATATGATTTTATTGAGCAATTAATAAAAAATAAAACATAGAATCACTTGGTTGGTTCAACCCTTACTCAGAGGTAACCCCAGAGCCATACAAGGGAATGGAGAACCAATTATTCAGACTATAGATAGGTTGGGAGCCACAGGAGGGTCCGTTGGTTCATTGTTTGCGAATTGATTGCTGTTCCTGAATCTGCTTCTGAATGTAGGCCGCTCTGGGAATGTTTCTCGGATATCGGGAAACTTGATAGGGGTTCCTAGCCATTCTTCACCCCTTCTTTCTCGCCTTCATCTTCATTTCTAGCTCCTCAACTTTGGATGGACAATATCCTAACCCAAACGTTCCCATGTGCCCTTCTTCCAAACACTTCGACTTATCTTTGGTTAGCATATTGACCTCCTCAAATATTTGTAAGCCAAAATCTTGGGATTCTTCTTCACCTATATAAGGGATAGCAGTATCCTTATAGATGGCATGATCTTGTTCTCCTAAAACTGTAATTATCTGCCCCTGGGTAACAAATTTGACCATCTGATGCAAGCTTGATGGAATTGCCCCAGCCGAATGAATCCAAGGTCTTCCGAGCAGTAAATTGAATGACCTTGGTATGTCCAAGACTTGGAAAGGTATAGTGAATGGCTGCGGTCCAATGACAACTTCCAAATTTATCTCACCAGCTATTTCCCGCTTTGATCCATCAAAGGCCCTTACCACAGTGGAACTTGGCCTTATGTCAGATGCGTCTACTCCTAACAATTCTAGAGTAGCCAATGGGCAGACGTTCAAAGATGACCCGTTATCAATGAGAACACGGGCTACGATCATATCATTGCACTTAACCACTATGAACAATGGTTTAGTGTGTCTAGTACCTTCCTCTCCCAAATCTTCAGGTGAAAAGGATATTTGATCCATTGCAAATATGGAATTAGCCACGTGCCCTAAAGCTTCTAGTAATGTCTTAGGGGACTTTAATCTATTGAAGCGCCTTGAATAGTGCTTCATGGTGTGTCTAGGAGGCTTATCAGGGTGACTTGAGTAGGGGCCTTAGCCAACTGCTCAGTAATTCTAAATTCACTTGCTTTCATGAGTTTTGCAAGTGCATCTCTTTCATTTGATCCTTCCTCTTTTTCTTGGTCTTTCTTCTGGAGGAAAAACTCTTTGGCCGTGTCTTTTTCTTTCCCGAGTCTCCTTGTCATGGTTCCAGGAACCTGGTTGGTTGCTCGATAATCAAACGGGGCAGCTTTGTAACTGGACGGTGCAATGGGTACGTGAAAGACATAACTTTTGGGGCTTACCCCTGGCTGTGCTGCTTGCAGTTCTTCATAACACCTTATAACCATCGGCTTTAGATCACCTCCTATCATATTGATGAAGTGGTCTTCAGCTTTGGGCAAGGACCTTCTTCATCCTGTTGCCATGCATTGGCGTAAACTTTTGGCTCGATCCACAAATCAACTAGGTACTGGTATCCACCACCAGATTCTAAAACACCGACTATAAGATCCCCTGCCTGATGTCGAGCCTTTAACACTTTCTCAGTAATAGCTTTTCGGGTTTTAGGGATAAGCATTTCCTCAATATCTTCCCTTGTAACTTGCTTGGTTTGAAGCAGTTCGTATATGGCAAGCCTTGTTCTCATTCTATCTCTCAGATTCATATTAGCCAAGTACCCTTTTTGACGAAGGGTCCAGGCTACTTGCTCTATAGGGATAGGCAGTTCATCTAAGTTGACAGTTGGCTCAGATTCTTCTTCCAAGATCATATTGATGGTTGGTCCATGATTTGGAAGGGAATTTATACTAATGTTAAGATTTAGAGCTTCCACAAAGTCTAGCCGAACCAACTTGGTATCGATGAGATCTTGAATCTTATTTTTCAACCTCTAGAACTCATCGGTAGAATGACCGACTTGTCCCAAATGATAATCACACTTCAAATCAGGGTTGTAGTTTTTTGGCTTATATCCTTCTTTTGGGATCTCAGACCTGATCAAGTTATCGGCCCTTAGTCTGGCAAGGACTTAGCTTAAGGGTACTAGTGAATTACCTTTTGTTGAATCTATCGAACTGCTGAGGATGCTGTTGTTGTTGAGGTTGGGTGGATACTTGGCTGTTGGTAGAAGTTGGTTGGACAGTAAACCTTTGAGTAGGCTTGGAAAACCCAGAGGTATTGACCACACTAGAATTGGCCTCTTTTCCTTTGTTATTGAATCTTGTGTTCGGTTACTTCTTTTCTACTTATAGCTTGCATGTACTAACGGTGCTCTCAATCCTACATCCTACCATTACTATCTCAGAGAAATTTGTTGATGTATGCCCGATTAAGTGAGAGAAAAAGGGTTCCTCCAAGGTATTTATGAAGGTAAATACCAGGTCCTTTTCTAGGAGAGGCGTGGCAACCATAGCTGCTAGAGCCCTCCACCATTGAGCATATTCCTTGAAAGTCTCCTCTTTCTTCTTGTTCAGGTTGCTAAGGTCCCACATGGACAGGGCAACCTCGATGTTAAACTGGTATTGGTTATAAAATGCCCTTGCCAATTTGTCCCAAGTATTGATTTCATCTAAATCCAATTGGGCATACCAAGTCAATGCTAGCCCAGTGAGACTATATTGGAAAGTTTGAATCATTAGTTGCTCATACTGGGAATATTGGCTCATCTGCCTTACGTAGAGTCGAGTGTGTAGCTTGGGACAACCAGTGCCGTTATACTTTTCAAAATCTGACACTTTGAACTTTTCTAGAAAAATGTTATTCTGAGTGACTGGTAAACTAGTGATCCCTGCCATATCAAATCCATCAGTTTTCTCAATTGCCTTCAACTTTTCAATTAATTGAAGCATGAGCCTTCTTTCCATCTCTTTGCTTTGAGCCTCTAATTCCTTCTTTAGCTCATTATGGCTATGTTCAGGCATTTGGGGAATATGTTGTGATTCTTCCTCCTCAAGAGGTTGGCCATCTGTACCCTTTTTAGTTTTAGAATGTCCTTCAGTAGGTGGGTGAAGACCCTTTAGTGACCCAATGCTTTGAGTGAGGAGTTTCATTTGTTCAGCCATTTTAAACATAGTTTGCTTGAGAGTTTGGATTCTCTGATCAGCGGTTGAATCATTATCGTTATTCTAGTCATTTTAGATCTGGAGCTAGTGATAATGGGACTTCTGATTGGATCTTTACACTTTGGAGCTATCTTTTCAAACCTGGCTGGTCAGCTTTAAAAGAATTTAGTGAGAAAATATTTTGAAGGACCAATGCAAACAATATATGTACACAAAAGAAAGAAAACAAATGCAAGGATGCAGCACACGGATGCAAAAGGGGAATGGTGACCAAAAGATTGTGATGAATCTTAAAAAGTTTTATTGGAGTTGCATTTTTTTTAAAGAAAAACAAACACTCATTTTCAATCTCTTTTTTCTTGATTTGAAAGAAAATTACATAGAGAACCCTAAACTAGTCTCCTAGTCTTGCTTGGGCAGATGATTTTCTCCTCCAGCATACTGATCCTCTTTTTAGCCTTCTTCAATTCTGCTTCCAGGACCAGGGCCTTACTTGCTGCTTCCTCAAGTTTGTAGGCCAGACTTTGCTCTCTTTCTTGGAAGTCTCGGTAACATACCTCTAGGCGGCCGACACGGTTTCCATATAAGCAACCATTTGGATTGGGTTCAGGTGGTATTGGTTCAAGGACTTCAGGGGCTTCATACTGGATGTCTTTGTTCTTCTTCAGCTGACTGGCTATATACCATCTGGTAGCCTTGTATTTCTTATTTTCCTTGCTTTCCGGCTCAACTTCATAAACAGGCTTGATCTCTCTGTCCCATAAAGCTTTGACTTGTGCGACCCTAGCTTTCAAGGCTGCTAAGGTTTTGGTTGGATCTAAGTAATCAACCATAATGCGATCCAAATCCGACTTGATGGTGATATCCTGTAACATACCATATTGTCTGCTTACACCAGAGGGGTAATATCCTATGCACCCTGTTATTCCAATTAGGGGAACCGTAGGGTATTCCTTGCAACCCAAAATAGCAGCAGGACATTTGAACCAGCTAGCTTGCCACAGATAATCTTCAGGTCTCATGTCTTCTAGTATGTCCATTATGTTCCAAAGAGGTTCATCATCTTCAATGTGGACCCATTCGATGAAAGATTGGACAAGGTCATAATTGGTGCGAATGAGAGCTCCATTAGCTAAATCTTGTCCGTAGTACTTAGTGTGGCTGGCAAACCAAATCATCATCAGGTGCATACTAGCCTTGAAACTACCTCGGCCTTTGGCTTTTATGTGATTCAGACTCCTAACCTGTTCAGCTAACAAAGTAGGAACATATGATTTTCCAGCTAAGTATTGGGCCACTAACTCAAAAACCGATAGTGGATGCACAAATTCCCATGGGGAATAATATGGTGGCAAAGGCAGCGGTTATGAAAGCATTGGCCCTATTTTCTTCCCAGATATCAAATGGTACACAGTAAAGGCTTCTTTTCTTCTCAAAGTCATAAGATGTTCCAAACTAATCCATCAAGGAAGACAACTTGATGTAGTGGTCATTGCAAGCCTTTATTGATTCAGCTACTAGTCCTCTCTTAACTCCCAAGAACTCTGAAATGATATGATTGGACCGCGAGTAAGGTCTGGAACATAAATCCCTTCTGAGGTAGGTGGAGCTTGTAGCAACCTAGCAAACTCTTCAATGGTTGGGCTTAGGACATGCTGGCCCAAACGAAAAGCCACTTCTTCTGTTCCCATAAATGGGTAAGAGCCCGGAACATAGTGAAAGGAATCTGAACTCTTGATAAGGACAGAATTGGGCCAAGCCTATCTTAATGAATTATTGTTGCACCAGGCTAAAACTAACCATCCATCGATCCAATAAGGGCATGGGATCCTTGAAAGTTTCAACACGGTGTTCCCTAATGAGGCGGGACCATAAGCTGGTGTTGATACTGACACTCGGACTTGAAGACATCATTTCCTGTGTCGAAATAGAAAACAAGCTACTCTTATTTTTTTGGAAAAAAACAAATTTTCTTCTTTTTTTCTTTAAAAAAAATGCAACTCCTTTAAAATTTAGATTCACTACAAGAATGTGGTTACCATCCCATGATTATGAATGCAAAATTTGGTGGGTTCTAAAGGTCCCCAGTCTAGTGGATCACAGATCAACACCAAACCGGAGCGGGAGGTCTTTTCATGAACCGGAGGGTGGAAACCAACTGCCACCGGATCTTACTTCAACCTCCCTACCTAGGGTCCTAAGACGGCCTGTTTCTGACCGTATCTATCACACGTTTCATGAAATATGCAAAATGCATCAAATCAACACTATTTACAAAAAAAAAGTTTTTTTTTATCTGCATCACTAGAAAAAAATATTAGTAGAACTATTTACAAAATAATAATCATACAAATAATATACAAAATGAGCATAGCAAAGATAAACTTTTAAATTAAAAAAAAAAATCAAGTGGCTAGCCCTCTAAAAAAAAAATAGGCTTCCCAGTGGAGTCGCCAAGCTGTCGAGCCTGGATTTTTTATTTCTGGTTTAATTTCTTTTAATCCGATTCATATTAAACCCTTACCCATTTAATACGAATCATCGACTAAGAATTAAAAGAAATTTGATTTTTGAAAATATTTTGGAGTCGCCACCCTATAGAAATCGAGAAAAAAATGTTAGGATCAATGGTGGTTAATCCTAACTTAGCTACTAATCTGCGAAAAAAATGATTTTTAAAATCAAATTTTATAAACCAGAGATTTTGGATCCGGAGCTATCCTATTAAAACCATACGGTTACCACTTGAAATTCTTAAATTAAAATTTATCCTTTTAATGCTCATAAAAAAAATTCTAATGTGCAGACTATGATTTTTATAATTTACAAATTCAAACAATATTTATAGATCTAAATATTTACAATATTAAATCTAAATATTTACAACTATGAATAATATTTACAAGTTGTTATTACCAAAAAAAAAATTTACATGCAAATAGTATTGAGATTTATAATTTTTATTAAACTAGTAAATCTAAATATATACAATAATGAATCAATAATATTTGACAAAAAACCAAAAAGAAAAAAAAAAAATTTTAAGTCGCCCAGGTGCCTACTACCCGTATTCGAGATCAACAATACGTAGTTCTTTTCATAAAACATATAGTGTGTTAGTTGATTTTATTTTTTTTTTTGAATTCTTTTCACTTTAAGTTCTTTAATTTTTGAATTTTTTAAAGAGAAAAAAAAAAAGATTTTTCAAAGTGTTCCTATAAACTAACAAATTTATTATTATTTTTTTTCAAGAAAAGATTTTTCTAGGTGACAAATCAATTTTCATGCATATATCTATTTTTTCTTTTTATCATCTTTTCCTATTTTTTTATCTTTTTTTTTTTTATCATTTCATTTTTTCTTTAATAATAATAATAATAATAATAATATATATTACTTACCTGGTCGGGTCGGATCTCGAAGTCGGATCAAGTCGGTCGTCCTTCGTCGCCGAAGCTGTGATCGGAGAAGACGCCGGAGCTGTGATTGGAGGCAATTGGAGAGTCCGAAAAACACCAACTCGAGGGTTTCAAAGCACGAAACTTGCGAATTTGAACCAAGTGAGGCCTACTAACACTCCTGTGATGGTGGATCAAGTTAGGAGTGGCTAAATGCAGTGGTTAAAAGCTTCAAAGATGGTAGCCGTTGGTGGATCTTGATTGGAGATGAAGATCAAGCTTATAAAACAATCTATAACTTCCTACGAGTAGATCAGGAACTCCTAAAGCTTCCTATAACCTTGGATTCGCTCAAAAAAAACCCTAACCTTATGAATTCGAAATTTCGAATTTGAACTTAAGAACTTCGATTTTGGATTCAAAAGAAATTAAAAGTTTTCTGAAGTTGTGGATTTTTTTTCCATGTTCAGAAGAATAAATTCGAGTCCTATTTACTATGATTAAGACTAGAATTAGCATTGAATTGGATTGAAACTCCAAAATAAAAAGTACGCGAAAAAAAATTGAATTTGGCTATTTATGCCTTAATTGATCGAATTAAACAAATTGCAAATGTATTTGGCTTTGAAATTGGGTTGAAAACAACGAATTAAGTTTAATTCGTTCTTTTAGAAGTGTAATTCCGACCTTGGAAGTGTAAATTTAAAAAAAAAAACGAATTTCAAAAATTGCGAGAAAAAAAAAGCGTATTGGATGATTTTCAAACTCAATTTCAAATACCCAATTTGCATTTTCGAAATCCTTAAATGATATGAATCCAAAGTACTCCAAGTCTACTTCCAGATCCCCAAAACAATTTCATGAAAATTGAAGCCTTAAATGAGCAATAATTGGGTGTCTACAATGACCATTAGATCATTTTATAATGATCTAACGATTGATATTAAAGCATTCATTTCAATAATAGTAGGCTAGGTTGGAAATGCGCTTGATGTCCTTTATTATGTAAAATAAGCAAATTATCAACATAAAAAGAATTAAGACCTATTTTAGTCTACACAAGTCCTATTTTATTCAAACAAAGCCCAAATTAACCCGAAAGATATTTTTGGAGTCCACTTTTTATGCACGAGAAATCCGAGTAAGGTCGAGAGCGGAATAAATCGGTCTGACGATCTCTGTTCCGAGCCTATCAAGCCAAGTCTTCTTAGGACATCTCTTATTAGACTTGGTCTTTTAAGCGTTGTCACTAGTCTAGAAAACTAGCCTATGAAAGCCCAATTACCGAAATGACCATCTATAAAGATATATGTGTAATTTACACATTTAACAGTGTTATTCATATGATTAAATCTAATTCAAATGTGAAATAAATTTAATAATATTATCGTTGCTTGCATGGAAAAATTGCACTGCTTTGATGACTCCAAATTGTTTTATGTACCTTAGGAATATAACAGTTTAGCAAATCATAAGGTGTGAAGTGGATATAGAATAAAGGAAGCTATGCTTTTTGTGCCTCCAACTAGCACTAGCAATTCGTGTTACTGTATCGTGTATTGTATCCATGTCTAAACGGTTTCTGTTCTGAAAACCCAAAACTCGAGATCTGACCCATTTATTAATCGTGTATGAAAACCTAAACCCATGACCGACCCATTTATACTATGTCTCGTGTGTCGTTCAACCCATTTATCGAAAGTTGAATCTAGTACTTGAAGAGCATATAAAGAAGTTTGGTTATTTACTTTCATCCATCATAGGTTTGCAATAAAACTAGAAGATATTATAAAACATTCCACATAATAGCAAAAACAACTAACCCTCCCAAGTTATTGATACCTAATACATATGATTAGCTTACCAAAATTAAAATAAATAACCTTGCATTTGGTATGCTTATGGCTCATAAAACATTTTAATTCAAAAACATTATGTTGGAATAAAATTACACCATAAACATTTAAGCGCAAAGTCAATCTTACAAGAGATTAAACCACAAAAACCTCTAAAGCTAGCAAAAGAACAAATCTGAATACTAAATCTTATTAAGTTGAACCATGGCCTAAAGGGATCTCGCTACTGGTGGTGATTTCCAGTTTCATCATATTCTCTGTCAATTCCTCAAGTGATGAGAACGTGGCTTGTAGATGAAGAATAAACTCGCTTATGATGCCACCTAAACCAGCTTGAAGAACTCGGGCTAAGCGATTCAAAAAAGCACTCAACGGTTTGGTTCAAACAGTTCTAGAGGAGTTGCACACCATCTCGAATGATCCTAAACTAATCAATATCATCAAGACAAGCTCGGGAATGAACCAAATCATGAATCAAGAAAATTGGGGCAAAGCTGGACTTTACACCGCCGGCCTACTTGATTGAAGACGGCTTAGAAAACGTCAAATTCGGACGGCTTAAGATAGAGGACTTCAACGACACCAGCCAACCTCCATATGCCATCGTAGACCCACTGTCTTCTTTTGTTTTATTTTCTTCGAATTGAAATGGCCGCCATCCTTTATTTTAAGCCACGAGCTTATGTTAAGTTACGTATTTTCCTTATGACGTTTGGTTTTCCTTCTTGTTTGTCTTTATAAGTAAGTTTTATGGGTTATATGAACATATAGAATACATTTTATGAAAATTGAGAGAATTTCTCTTTGGTTCTTGATTGAACTAACTTTGAACTTATTGGATCTGATCCGTAGCGTTCTCTTCCGACTTATCAATCGAGATTTCCATCTTTCAATTATGGCATCTTCGCTTTATACCAAGGTTCTTTTCTTTTTATAAACAACGGGTCGTAGTGTCCATAACAAACACAGACGGTCTGGGGAATTGAAATCAAATTGATTGATATCAGTTTTCGTCGATAGATTGGTGTGGTTCATATCAGTTTGGTATTAGATCCTAGGGTTTGTTTGCGGTTTGCCTATCCTTTCCTTTGATTAAAGATTCAATCTTTAGGGTTTTCAAAGGTACATTCTTTGAGTTTTCTTGTCAGATCTTGATTGATCAAAGATTTGATCTTGATAGTCATAATTGTGATTAAAAAAATTCATGTAAAAAAATACAAAAAAAAATTGGTATAGTGAAATTCTTGAGAGATTTGTCACAAATAGTTGTTCAATTGATTGGGTGTCAAAAAATTGTTTCTTGCTTAGTTTCAACACTCCATTGCTATTGCTTGACCTAATTTTTCATTCATCTTCTTCCTTGATAAGTTGGATTGATTCCATTGATTAAATCTTGGATTGTTCAAATTAGTTCTTAAAGAACTAAAAGAGAAATTTAAGAGAGGATCAAAATCTAATTTTTGTGTGAAAATATAAGAGTTTGAGTGATTCATCTTGTTGATTGTAAACACGTAAGGGAGTGATCTGTGAGGAATTATTTTATTGCTAACGTTGTTTCTTACAGGAAAGAAATATGTTGCAGAACGAATCAACCGAAGGAGAAAAGGAAGGAGTCAATACGGAGCTCATCTTGGATGCATTAATGGCACAGATGGATAAAATGTTTATAGAGAGAATGGAAGAATTTCATGAGAAGATTGAAAAAAGCTAGGGCAAACAAGAGGCACTCCACTGGTAAATAGGAGAGAAAGACTTCCTAGGACGGGAATATGGGTTCAGGAAGAGGAGTATAAAGGTGTTGGATTTGATGAGGAATTTGATCAAGGCTCTAATGATGATAACAAAAGATATGATAGGTTTAGGGGAGCTAAGAACCAGGAGGATGACTACCTAGGAAACATTAAGATGAAAATTCCGCCCTTTCAAGGGAGGAATGATCCTGAAGTATATCTGGAGTGGGAAAAGAAGGTTGAAATTGGTCTTTGATTGTCATAATTATCAAAAAGGTTAAACTTGCTACAATGAAGTTTTGAGATTATGCCATCATTTAGTGGGACCAATTGGTGTTGAATAGAAAAAGGAATAGGGAACCCCAGTGGAGATATGGGAAGAGATGAAAAGGGTCATGAGAAAGCGGTTTCTACCAAGCAATTTCTATAGAGACATGCATAACAAATTAAAAAATCGTCGTCAAGGAAATAGGAGTGTGGAGGAGTATCACAAGGAAATGAAAGTTACAATGATTAGGGCAAATGTAGAGGAAGACCGAGAGGCCACTATGGCAAGATTTTTGGCAGGGTTGGATCGGGAAATCCAGAATATAGTGGAATTGCAGCACTATGTTGAGTTGGAAGATATGGTACATATAGCCATTAAATTTGAGAACCAACACAAGAGGAAGGGAAGTGGTTCCACACGTTTTACATTATGGATCGAGCTCATCCAGTTACAAGTTTAATTACTAAAAGAAGGAGGAGAAGCAGCCCATTTCAAAGCCAAAATCTAAACAGAAGCAAGAGACGACCAACCATGGATATCAAGGTAAATCCGATTCGTCTACTCCTAAAAATCATGGTATAAAATGTTTTAAATGCCAAGGCAGAGGTCACATTGCTAGCTGATCCGAATAAAATGTGTATATAAAAATGTGAGTTCGGAAACTACTAGCAAGTATACTGGGTCTGATCAAGTAATATAGAAAAGTGAGTCGAGCATCGTTCCCACGAAGATCAATTTAATTTCTAGATCGATATTAGCTCTTACTAATATTTAGGCAATCAATTTGTATCAATTTAAACTATTTAACTAATTCTATTTTAACCTAATAGCTATCAATGAATGCAATGAGATTGTGAGAAAGATATATAAGATAAATGTGGGAAGGAACAGAATCCACCCTAATCTTTGCTAATCATACTGAAGCTATATTATATGAATAGTTAGAATTGTGGATATTTGTATGAAATTGTCAAGACCCAAAACTATCAAGTTTTAGTAAATCACAAAATAATCTATTAGCTTCCGCTATATAAATTATCAATAGAATCTAATTTACAATTATAAACCTTCCGATTCTATAATTGTCTAAATCCTAAATTAACTCCGAATTCTTTAGTGAGAAATTAACACAAAACATTGCATGAATTACATGGGACAATTTCTAAATCAGATTAAACTCCGCCGCTTCTGTAATTGTTGTTTAATCTTAATTCATGAATTCCTATGAATCTTAATTCTTCTTCCCAATTATCAAAATTCTTATCAATTCAATTTCATATAGAAACAAAATAGATAATTAGGATTCAATACAAATTTTCCATAATTCTAGCAATCCTATAATATAAATTCAAAAATCATTTTATCAAGATTAGGGTTTCATCACTTCCCACAAGGAAAAATTTAGCTACTCATGAAAAATGGTTCAATAATTAAATAAGAATGTGCAATTGATCATTATGAGCAAAGAAATCAGATAGATGAATTGCATAAGAAAAGAGAGATCAAATATCACCAATTCAAATATCAAAATCTTCAATTACAAATTCTTGTAAGCTTCAAAATCTCTCACAAATCTCTATGAAATGCTAAAGCTATTTATCTACTGAATGTATACTAAAGTG
The DNA here is from genome assembly GCA_024138025.1 of Combretum micranthum. Lineage (NCBI taxonomy): Eukaryota > Viridiplantae > Streptophyta > Magnoliopsida > Myrtales > Combretaceae > Combretum > Combretum micranthum. The sequence goes on from JAMXBD010001085.1 coordinate 351,460, forward strand.
TTTTTCTGTTTTTCTTGACTGATTCAACTAGAGGGAAATCCCCTTTATATAGGAAAAATTTCGTGAGAAGCATTAATGAAAAATTGCAGTTTCAACTTGTATGCCGGCAGTTACAATTCCTACGCTGGCTGCTTACAAGCAACGTAAAGTAGTTTACTTCATTGCACGGGCAGTGCACTAGCAGCTTTCATCTTTGGTTACAAGTGTAGGTCGCTTGTACGTCGGTGGCTTAGATATGGATCTAACCGGCGTATATACTCAAAAATGAAAGGTTGGGCCATTTTATAAGGAAAGCCGTCCCAAAGCCGACGGCTTTCATGCCGGCTTAGATAATCCATCCAAATTTGACCTTTCATTTGTCACCGAGCATGAATATTTGCTTATGCCTCTTGATCTTCGATCTACACTACCTCAACGACGGCGACTTAGAGTCTAGCGTATATTGTAACTCCTTCTGCACTGGCAACCCTTGAGATCTGAGCTGCCAGCTTTCACTCTACACTGGCCTGTCCACCTTTCATGCCGGTGGCTTTTAGGCGGCGTATCATCAAATGAACAAATGCTTGTAAGGCTGGCAGTGTATGCAACGGCTTTGAGAGTGCAAATATTTTCATCTTGTAAGCCGTCTCAACGCCAACGGCTTTGATTCCCAGAAAGCCAGCGTTGAATGAAATTTTCATAAGCTGGCTTCTTTTTTCTTCTACACTAGCGATGTTGAGCCAGTTTGTTTATCTTCCCTCAATCTACACCGCCTCAAGGCCGGCGGTGTAGAGACAGCCTTAAGGATTTTTATTCTGTTGATGATGAAGGCTGGCCGGACGCCAACGGCTTTGACATCAGAAAAGTCGGTGTACCCCCTGAGATTTTCCTATTTGCATTTCAAAGTTTCTTGTTTTGGTTCCTTTGTCCAAATTAGACCTGAAACATGAATTTTAACCAAAACAAGTACCTATTCTAACTATTTAAACATCAAAAAGTTGTATGTAATATGATCTTATCACTAGCCAATGTCCTAACAAACGCACCATGATCATACTTGGTGATGGTAAGTGTGAGACTGAAGAGGACAATGAGGATGATGAGGATATGCCATCATTAGAGGATATTAGTGATGATGAACCTGCTGTAGGTAAATTAATTGCCATGGTGAAGCGTACTTTGAGTGCACTAGTGAATGAAGAGGCTGATGTGCAGAGAGAAAACATTTTTCATTCTCGATGCTATGTTGGAGACAATATTTGCAAATTGATTATTGATGGGGGAAGTTGTACAAATGTTGTTACTGCATTCCTTGTAGATAAAATGGGGATCAAGACCACTAAACATGCTAGTCCTTATAAGCTGCAGTGGCTGAATAATAGTGGTGAGACCAAAGTGACTAGACAGGCTAAGATTGCTTTTTGCATTGGAAGGTATGAAGATGAAGTGTTGAGTGATGTCATACCAATGCAGGCTTGTCATGTGTTGTTGGGAAGGCCATGGCAATTCGATAGGAGGGTGATTCATGATGGCTTTTCAAATAAATATACACTTGTTCATCATGGCAGGACTCATAATCTCAAGCCCTTGACTCCTAAAGAAGTATATGATGATCAAATGCAATTACAACAATCTATGGGGACACACAAAGAGAGTGACATACTGAAAGAGAATGAGAGAACAAAAAAAAAGAAAATGAAAAAGAGAGGAAAGCTGGAATGAGTAAGGGAGGCCAAGTTGAAAGGGGTTCGACTTTGGTGGTGAGCAAAAAGGAGAGTGCAATCTTGCAAAAGGAGAGTTGTGTGGCTAGAGTGAGTGTTGTGAGGCAAGCATTGGTAATGAAACAGCCTATGCTGTTGATGATTTACAAAGAAACTTGTTTGAATACTAACAAGTTACCTGACACTTTGCCTAGTACTGTTGTATCTCTTTTGCAGGTTTATGAGGATTTCTTTCCTAAGGAAATCCCTAGAGGATTACCTCCAATCCATAGAATAGAGCATCGGATTGACTTTGTACCAGGAGCTACAATTCCAGATAAACCGACTTATAGGAGTAATCCTAAGGAAACTAAGGATCTTCAAAGGCAGGTTCAAGAGCTGATAGAAAAAGAGTACGTGAGAGAGAGCATGAGTCCATATGTAGTACCGGTGATTCTTGTGCCTAAGAAGGATGGATCATGGAGGATATGTGTTGATTGCCAAGCCATCAACAATATCACGATAAAGTATCGCCATCACATTCCTCGCTTAGATGATATATTGGAGGAATTGCATGGCTCATGTGTGTTTTCTAAAATTGATTAAAAAAGCGGATATCATCATATTAGGATGAAGGAGGGAGATGAGTGGAAAACTGCATTCAAAACAAAGTAGGGTTTATATGAATGGTTAGTTATGCCCTTTGGCTTAACTAATGCACCAAGCACTTTCATAAGATTGATGAACCATATTTTGCATGCTTTCATTGGAAAGTTTGTGGTTGTTTATTTTGATGATATTCTGATCTATAGCATGAATTTAGAAGACCATGTGAAACATTTGAAATATGTTCTTGATGTGCTTTGAAAGGAGAGATTATTTGCTAACCTTAAGAAGTGCACTTTTTGCACAGATAAGCTTGTATTTCTTGGTTTTGTTGTTAGTGCACAGGGAATACAGGTAGATAAAAAGAAGGTTTGTGCTATCCACGAGTAGCCTAGTCCAACAAACATGAGTCAAGTAAGAAGTTTTCATGGAATAGCTAGCTTCTATAGGAGATTTGTGAAGGACTTCAGTAATATTGCAACACCAATCACTGAAGTTATCAAGAAGAATGTAGGCTTCAAATGGGGAGAAGATCAAGAGAAAGCTTTCAAGTTGATAAAGGATAAGCTTACACATGCTCCTTTACTTGCTTTACCTGATTTTACTAAAACTTTTGAAATTGAGTGTGATGCTTCAGGTTTAAGAATTGGAGTAGTGCTGATGCAAGAAGGATAACCCATTGCATATTTTAGTGAAAAGCTAAGTGGGGTAGCCCTGAAGTACCCTACTTATGATAAGAAATTATATGCATTGGTTAGAGCTTTGGAAACCTAGCAACATTAACTATAGCCAAAGGAATTTTTGATTGATACAGATCATGAATCCTTAAAGCGTTTGAAGGGCCAGCAGAAATTGAACAAGAGGCATGCGCGTTGGATGGAGTATATCAAGACATTTCCTTATGTCATTCGCTATAAGTAAGGTAAGGAAAATATTGTTGCTGATGCGCTTTCTCGTAGTTATGTCTTAATCTCAACAGTTGATGCTAAGTTCTTGGTTTTGAACATGTTAAAGAATTATATGCTGTAGACCAAGGAATTTATGATTCATACAGATCATAAATCCTTGAAGCATTTGAAGGGCCAGCAAAAATTGAACAAGAGGCATACGCGTTGGATAGAGTATATCGAGACATTTCCTTATGTCATTCGCTATAAGCAAGGTAAGGAAAATATTGTTGCTGATGCGCTTTCCCTTAGGTATGTCTTAATCTCAACACTTGATGCTAAGTTACTTGGTTTTGAACATGTTAAAGAATTATATGCTGTAGACCAAGATTTTGCTGAAACATATGCAAATTGTGAAAAGACTACCTATGGAAAATTCTTTAGACATGATGGTTATCTGTTTAGAGAAGATAAGTTGTGTATTCCATATTGTTTAATAAGAGAGTTTCTGGTGAGGGAAAGTCATAGTGGTGGATTGATGGGATATTTTGGGGTAGCAAAAACTTTATTTGTTTTGCAGGAACATTTTTATTGGCCCCAGATAAAAAGCGATGTTGAGAGGATTTGTGAGAAGTGTATCACTTGTAGGCAAGCTAAATCCAAAGTACAACCACATAGTTTATACATGCCGTTGCCTATTCCTACTGAGCCTTGGGTTTATATTTTTGTGTTAGGATTGCCCCGGTCTAAAAGTGGTAAAGACTCTATCTTTGTGGTTGTGGACCGATTTTCTAAAATGGCACACTTTATTCCATGTCACAAAATTGATAATGCTTCTCATGTTGCTGATTTATTCTTTCGAGAAATTATTTGTTTGCATGGTATGCCTAGGACAATTGTTTCTGATAGGGATACAAAGTTCATAAGCTATTTTTGGAAGACCTTTGTGGTGTAAGTTAGGAACTAAATTATTGTTTTCTACTACTTGTCATCCATAGTCTGATGGTCAAACTAAAGTAGTAAATAGGACTTTATCAACATTGTTAAGGGTTATTATAAAAAAGAACATCAAACTTTGGGAGGAGTGTTTACCGCTTGTTGAGTTTGCTTATAACCATACCATTCATTCTGCTACTAAGTATTCACCATTTGAGATTGTGTATGGTTTTAATCTGTTGACTCCATTGGATTTGTTGCCTTTACCTGTTTCTGAATTTGTTAATTTAGATAGTAAAAAGAAAGCAAAGTTTGTTAAGTAGATTCATGAAAAAGCCAGGATTAACATTGAAAGGTGTATTGAACAGTATGCTAAGCAAGCTAAAAAGGGACGACATCAGATGGTATTTAGACTCGGTGATTGGGTTTGATTACATATGCAAAAGGAAGGATTTCCTAAGCAAAGACATTTCAAGTTGCTTCCAAGAGGCGATGGTCCTTTTCAGGTCCTAGAGCGCATCAATGACAACGGTTATAAGCTTAATCTACCAGATGAGTATTCTATAAGTACTACATTTAATGTTTCTTATTTGAGTCCTTTTGACGTAGGTGATGAAGATTTAAGGACAAATCCTTCTCAAGAGGAAGGGAATGATGAGAACCTGGCTCGTAAATCAAGAATAGACCCGCTTGTGATGCCACTTAGACCCGCTTCAAGGACTCAAGCTAAGCGATTCAAAGAAGCACTCAACAGTTTGGTTCGAACAATTCTAGAGGAGTTGCACACCATCTTGGATGATCCTAAACTAATCAATATCATCAAGACAAGCTCGGAAATGAACCAAATCATGAATCAAGCAAAATGGGGCAAAGCTGGACTTAACACCGCCAGCCTACAAAGGAACGCCGCCGGTTTACTTGATTGAAGACGGATTAGAAAACGTCAAATTTGGACGGCTTAAGATGGAGGACTTCAACGACACCGGCTGACCTCCCTATGCCACCAGTTGTAGACCTACTGTCTTCTTTTGTTTTATTTTCTTCGAATTGAAATAGCTGCCATCCTTTATTTTAAGCCACCAGCTTATGTTAAGTTACGTATTTTCCTTATGAATTTTGGTTTTCCTTATTCTTTGCCTTTATAAGTAAGTCTTATAGGTTATATGAACATATAGAATACATTTTATGAAAATTGAGAGAATTTCTCTTTGGTTCTTAACTGAACTAACTCTGAACTTATCGGATCTGATCCGTGGTGTTCACTTCCGACTTATCAATCGAGATTTCCATCTTTCAATTGTGGCATCTTCGCTTTATACCAAGGTTCTTTTCTTTTTATAAACAACGGGTCGTAGTCTCTATCACGCCCCAAAATGGTACCCTAAACGTAACAGTCCACTACACTCAATATTAAAGCTTAAGTATGACAACCTTAGTCATTTCTAGAAGCTTCGATATTAAGTGTAAGGCGTGCTCTCACAAATTTAGAGAACCATACTTTGAATTATGAAGCTTAAGAAGATGCAATAACAAATTAAGAAAAAAGAATTCATAATAAACGTTCATTTATAATAATTGTCTTACAACTCTTAGGGGCATTCCCCCGCCAAAATAACTATAATCTATTACAATAAATTTTCTATGAAGTCTACATCTATACTAATGCTAAACTTCATCTAAAAATTTATTAACCAAAAAGGAAAATACATGGCTGTAAGTTCCACGTGGCCTCAACCACAAATAGCTAAATTGCAAAAGATATCTATAGTGATATAAGTTAATAGGCTTAGTGAGATTTATTTCCATAAGTAAACTCTTGTATAGCAAAATTCAAACAAGTGTTTTAAGCATTCAAATGAAATGCAACATACACGTGAGCAGGCAAGGCATATAGTTTTCCAGGAACTATATGTTGAATGGATTTACACCCTCCGTTCGGGGTTTGGTGATAAGTAATCTCAAAACGAGTAGTTTTAGTTAAGTTATGCTTTCGATCATTACCGCCAAGTATATTAAGCCTACTTGGGTTGAGCCATACTTTTGGTGTACCGCCAAGCATTAGTTTAATTCCATATCGCCAAGCAATCGCTTTTGATCATAGATGCCAAGTGTTGCTTTCGACCATGCTACTATCCTTTTCACCCAAGGATAATAACCTCATGCAATGTGACTCACTTCGTGGTATGTGTGAATCAATTTATTTAAGATATCATAGCATTATTATTATAAATTTTAAGGTGATCATAGAATCTCATACATATCAAGTTCTATACTAAAACAAACGATTACTTACTATCAATTCCCACCTCGATATTCTTAGAATTCTTTCAACAATTTTTACATACATATCAATTTGTCTTTCCTTAATTCTAGTGCAACTAAACTACAAGCACAATCAAGTAAAGTATTTAAGGAAATAAACTTATGTTGTCATGACGATGCTTCTTCTAAATGGATGAGTCGATCAAACAATCCACTTAGTCGAAATATTCATCGGGATATGGTTATTCTTCCTTGGGATCACCTAGTCAAGAAAAATACCCGAAATGGGTATTTCTTGATAACTTTCTTTGAAATTTGATAAAACTATATCATAAGAACGCCAAAGTTCATATAGAACATAATTCCAACTTAAAATGATCATAACTTGGTCATTTTAATTCGAAATTGCGCATATAATATACCGATTTCTACCTATTCAAAAAAATCTATCCATTTCTAAAACTATTTTCATCAAACTAGGTCATTTGAGCTCCGCAAGAGTGGCGATCAGATTCACTATGAATTTTCCTATCCTAAAAACATTTGTTTTAAACATCAAATCATCTAAAAATTGCTTTGATAAATACTCAGTTATCTATATAGTTGAGAAATTCCTGTTTATAGATATATAGCTCATATTTCATCTATGCTCAAATGTTTGTTGTCCAAACAAATTTCTTTAGTAAAAACAATACTAGTTAAAAGTTTAGAAAACCATAGTTCACAAGAAATCCTTTTTGTAAATCCTTAAAAATGAATATTTTGATTATTTTTTTCAAAGAATATTTTATGTTTATAAAAATAAATTTCTCTATTTTTCCGTTACGAAACTTCCAATATTAGTGCCACTTTTCCTATTAGTTTTCTATACAATTTTTCTTTGACCATTACTTGGAAAATCTTGGTTTGAAAACTCTCATTTCCCTTTATATGTGGTATCCTTTATATTATGTTTTTATAGAAAACATTTTAGTATCAAAAGTCATCTTCTTTTGAAAAACAATTTAACAAAGGTAGCTTCAAAATTATAGTGAGTTCTTCCTAAGGTTTTGAAAAGAATGGATTTACTTTTATTAAATCATAAATTCTAAATTTCATATAGAACCATTCTTAGGTGATAAAATCTCTTTTTTGCAAAAAGTATATTTGAAGCTTTAAAGTTTAGACAACAATCTTTATGTACAAGATCATGAGAATAATAGCAAGCAAATCATAATAAACAATAAATAAAGTCAAGTATTAGGAGTCTTAGCCTCTTCAAGGCTCCTGGGACTAAAAAATAGACTAGTCCCAAAAGAAAAAAAAAAAATTTGACTTGATGAGGACAATTCTAAGACTAGAGACTAATCTTAAAACAACATGAAATAAATAAATTGCAAAGAAAGAAAATAAATAAATTGCTTTGCATGAAAGTAAATAAATTGTAAGTGAACTTATATGCTCTAAAGAATATATATACGTAGATACATAATTATATTTAGTTAACTATTTATATAAGAAGTTAACATAATATCAACAATAATATGTGTAAAAAATAATAACAATATAAAAATTAAATAAATAGATTTTCATGAACAAGAACAATACATGAACATAATGTAGCTTCCATAACAATAAGTTTAGGAAACTCACACTATGTTCATGTAAAGTTACATGACATGGTAAGAAGAAACATAGAAAAAAAATTTTACCTAAAGAGGATTTTGGAATAATATGTGTGAATAGGTTTTGTGTATGTAGAAGGGGGTTTGAGAGTAATTTGAGAGAGTTTTGAGAGTGTATATGGAGAGAGTTTTGAGAGCAGAATTTTGGAGAGATTTGGTAGTGAATTTGTGGGTAGATGAAGTGTGAAAGAAATGAAAGAGGATGGGGGTATTTATAGGAAAATGGGGAGTAAATTTGTGTAAGTAAAAATAATTAAAAAAGAAAATATATGAGTGAAATTGGGAGGGGAGGCACCGGCCATGGGGAGTGAGAGAGGGAGAGATGTGATTTTTTTGTATTTTTGTTAATTAAAAGAAATAATATGTAAGGTAGATATGATATAAAGTTATGGAAAAGAAACAAAAAGTAAAGATAATAGGTATATAGAGTATAAGAGTAAGTGTTAGAAAAAGTATAGATAAATGAATAGTGTAATGTAAAATATATGTAACTAATAAAGTACCGGTAGTAAGAAAATACACGTATAAATACAATATCTGAATTTTTACTTACTGAAAAATTATAAAACTGATATTTTTGAAAACATTATATTTTACGAGTCTAACGGTATATTCGGAATATTTTTACTATTCCGAGCCTCAGGATACGTTTTTTGAAAACTGTATTCATTTGGGTTCAAAACGAATTGTGATTTTTCTAATTTGATATTTGTAAGCTTTCTTATGTTATTACGAACTATTCTACATACTAATTTCTCATTTAATCACTTAAGGTTGCAAACACAGGATTGCCGGACTTAAACTTGTTACGTCTGACTAGGGTTTTATTAACTTTAGGGTTTCTAGTTGACCTTTTGATTATGGTTTAAGCTTAATCGATCATAAAACTTTAGGGGTTTAAAGTCTCCACACAAACACAGATGGTCTTGGGAATTGAAATCGAACGGATTGATATCGGTTTTCGTCGATAGATTAGCGTGGTTCATATCATCAAGGGAGACACTTGAAGAACCTACCATGAAAAAAGAATTGTCACGCCCCAAAGTGTGCCCTACACGTGACAATCCGCCACACTCAACATTAAACTCAAGTAAGACAACCTTAGTCTTTCCATGAGTTTGAACACCGGGTGTAAGGCTCGCTCTCAACATTTATAGACCATACTTTGCTTCGTAGAAGCTTAAGGAGACATACATAGCAGCAAGAACGTAAATCATGAACGACTTACAGAGAATTATTCTATTACATGAACTAGGGGGCATACCCCCCTATACAATACTAAGAATTCTCAAGCTCACAAAATTCCTTGTATTATCCTTCGGACACTGGTTCCTGGAAACAGGATTAGAAGTTCATTTCTACTTTTAAAACCCAGCCTTAACGAAAGCTCCTCAACCTCTAAGAGCTGTACCTGATGTCCACAGGTCCTCGGAGATAACCAAAGGTATTCATACTGCAACAGGAAACTATTGGGGTATAAGCTACACTAGCTTAGTCAGTGAAAACTTCCGAATCACAATTAATACAAACATTCAAGCAAGTAATTAATCAAACAAGTGAAATGCATCAAACGAGTGAGTTCAACAAACATATGACCAGCCAGAAATTATATGTGGATGGACTTGCGCCCTCCATCCTGGGTTAGCAGATTTACGAATCCTACGGTACGACCCGTTTAAGCTCACGGTCAAATGAACAACATTTCGTTTTATGGATCACGATTAACCAACATATATTCGTTTTATGGATTGATGTGCTGAGATTAGTAATGAATTTTCAAGCATAATTCTAGCAAGCGTACTAGGTCTTCTATTGTAATATAGCATGAATAAAGTGTCGCTCCCACGAGGATTTACTAACTACTAAACAATTATCAACTAATACTAATATCTAGGCAATTGATCTTTTAGAGATGATTAAGTTAAACTATCTAACTAATTGTCTATATGAATGCAATGAGCTTTTTAAAGAGAGGGATATGGTAAAAAGTGCGGGAAGGAGCAGAATCCACTTTAAACTATTGCCAATCAACTTGAACTCATGTTATAATGATAATTAGATTCATGAATATTCATAAGAAATTATCAAGATTTAAAAACAAAGTTTGAAAACCTTTTAAACCACAAAACAATTCAATAACTTCCGTTTAAATAAATCATTAGTGAAATCAAAATTACAATTATAAATCTCCCGATTCTATAATTGACTAATACTTTTTATTAAAATCTCCTAATTCCTTAGTGAGAAATCAACATAAAACATTGCATTAATATTCATGGATAATTTCTAAACTATATTAAAATACGCCGCTTCCGTAATTGCAATTTAATCTCAATTTATGAATTCATGTGAACACTAATTTCCCTTCCGAGTTATTAGAATTCTTATACACCAGAACATGATGAATAATCAGAATTCAATATGAATATTTCATGATTCTATATATCTCATAACATGGATTCAAAAATCATTTTAGCATGTTTAGAGCTTCATCAACTTCCCACAAAAAGGATTTAGCTACTCATGGATGATGATTCAACAATCAAATAAGAAATTGCAAATGATTTCATTATGATCAGAATATTCAAGTATATGAATTGCATAAAAAGAATAGGAGTAGAAATCACCAATTCAAAATACTAAAGCTTCACTTGCAAATCTTGTATAACTTCAACTATTCTTCAAAAATCTCTTATGAAATGCCTATTCTAAATATTCTATAGCTACTTGGAGTATTGGATATTTGGATGTTTGGATGATTCCGAAAGTGAGGGGAAGACCCCCTATTTATAGGAAAAATTTCGTGAAAAACATTTAATGAACTTTGCTGTTTCTCAATATACGCCGGCGGCTTACAGGCGGCGTATCTTCAAATTGTCCTTTTCGCAGGCAGTGCATTGGCAGCCTTCAATATCAGTTACAATGTAGGCCGCTTCTACGCCGGCGGCTTTGATGTAGATCTGGGCGGCGTATGTAGTCAGAAATGAAGCGTTGGGCAGATTTATAACGAACGTCGTCCCAAAGCCGGCGGCTTTGACACCGGCGTAGGCATTTAAACAGATGTGTTGCTTCATTTTCCTTCAAGCGTTTCATGTATTCATGTCTCTTCAATTTTCGATACACTGTCTCAAAGCCGGCGGCTTTCATGCCGGATTTAATGTAACTCATTCAAAGCTGGTGAATGTTTCAGTTCTGGCTGCCGGCCTTCATTTACGCTGGCTTCTTCATCTTCTACGCCGGCAGCTTTGAGGCGGCCTTTGAATGTTGTTTAACTTGTGCTAGGCAAAGCTGGCTGTGCTGCAACAGCCTTGGATTTTACGCCGTCTGAAAGCCGGCAGCTTTCAATGATGAATTGCCGGCCTTGACTTCAATTTTGCTTATTTTTTATTCAAGTCTCTTGTTTTGATTTCTTTATCCAAATTAGTCCTGAAACATAAAATTTAATCAAAACAAATATTCATTCTAGCTCTTTTGATTATCAAGAATTGTATAAAATATGATCTTATCATGGATCTCGATCAACCAACATATATTCGTTTTATGGATCACGAAAAACTGACAAATGCTAATGCTCCATCCCCATCGGATATATGAGTCAATTATAATTGAGGCCCAATAATAGATTAATCCAATTTTTTTAGGTGGCCAAGCAATGCTCACAGACAATCAATTCTAACTCATCTCTACACATCCAATAACTTATCACCCAGTTCCGATATTCCTTAAGTTCAATTTCGCATATCAACAACAGACAATCATAATTCCCAACTAACCCCATCATACATAATCGTTCTTTTCATCTTTACCTAGCAACTAGTGCGGCTATCATTACATTCACAAGCAATAATTGAAATCGGAAGAGAAACTCACTCGGCCATGGTACGCCGGTCTCTTAATAACGGTGGTCGGGTGATACGGTATCGTCGTGCTCGGGATCACCTACCAAATAAGAATAGCCTAATAAGAATCTCATCACTAAACTAATTCAAGCTAGGTATCTAAACTACACAAAATCGGAATTCTCGCTATTTGCGGAAGTTCCAACTTAAAACGGCCATAACTTGGTCATTTTAACTCGGACTTTCGCAAATTTTATATCGATCTCTATCTACTTCGAAAGATCTATCTATTTCTAATATTATTTTCAAGTTTGAAAAAATTAAGGTCACGGAACAGCGGGATCAGTTCTGTTCTACCACTTTTTCAATTCCGAAAAAAAAAAATCGTTTTGCATTTGATAAAAACGCTCCTAGTTGATGATTCATGTATAGATGGTATATGAATGAATTCATAACATGAATGTCATGTAATGAGCTCAATATATGCGTGGTTTTGATGATCTTTGATGATGAGCTCTTATGAACTTCTATTTAGTAAGAATTCTATGATAATCACCTATGAAAAGACGTTCTTCCCAACTTTACATTTCCTAGTGTTTTTATGATTTTATCCTTAGAATTTACTTACCATCTAAATAAAAATGAGTTCTCATCATCCATATTAATCATGACCTTCATTGATGCATAAAAATCCACATTTTTCATTGAGTAAATATGTTTTTGAATAAGCTATTTATAAAAATCCGAATTTTGTAAATTCCATTTCCTTGCATTTACTTTATGAGAAAACTTGTTTAATGCATCAAAAATTGAAGCTTCATTATATCCATTGTCTAAGGACTCCATTTGACTCATAAAACATGCCATCTAAACTCAGATACTATGTTTATGTAGGCACTAATCCAAAAATACGAATTTAACTATAACTCACTATCTCAATATTTTCATTTTAACTCCACTACTTGTTCTACATTTTACTCATGCCTAAACTCATTTAGACTTGTGAAAATCATTCCTTCAAGACACGTATTACACATACCCTTCATTTTTCATGAAAAATATAAGTTTTGAAGTGGTTTTGGTGGCTTTTAAAATAGGTTTCAAAGTTATCCGAATTTTCAACTAAACTTTTCTAACAAAATAATGTCTTTTTCAAGTTTCTAGTCTTCTAATACATGTAGATCTATCATTTAACATATCTATACATAGCAAGGCTACACTTTCATGATCATCCATGCATGAAAATCAAAATAAACACATGAACATGAATGTAGATGAAGATAATGTCTAAACACTAGATCTACTAAATTCATGCATGATTCATGGATTTCATGGCATGACACATGAATATCTATGCATGATCCCTACTTTACATGCATGAACACAACACTATCTTAAAAAAAAACTCATTTAAACTTTAGATTCACTTCTTGTGATGGCTTGAGATTCTTGTATTAGTGTTTTCTCATCCCTACATTTGCTCATGGGTTTAAGTTGGAAAACACACAAGAAAAGTCTTGCCATTACAAGATTTAGGAGTAATAAACTTAAAATCTCTCCTAAGGAAGGCTTTGATGAAGAATGATGAAGAAAAAGAGCTTGTTGTGTGTATGTGTGGAATGGGAGGGGCTCACGGCAACATGGGGGAGAGAGGAGGGAGTGTTTTGTGACTTTTGGAAAATGAAGGAGAGAGAAAGTTAAGAAATATTTATATTAGTGAATTTAGGGTTTGTTTGAAGTAATAAAAGAGATAAATTAAATCAAATTGGGCATGTATGGAGGGAAGTTGCGCCGGCCATGAGGTTGGGGGGTGGGGGGGAAGGGTGTGTGTTGAAATTTGACAAATTTGAATTTTGTGAATAAAAGTGATAGTTTAATAGGAGACAAAAAATTTCTTGGAAAAGAAAATAATTGAGTAGTTTGTAAGAATGTAAGAATAGGGTAAGGGTAGTGTAGTGTAGGTTGTACTTGTGAATAGTAGACAAGACATCTACTTTACCGGTTGTAACGAAAACACGGGAAAAGGCTATAACTGTAATTTTTATAGCCCGGAAAATTATAAAATTGATATTTTTAGAATCCTTATAAAATTATGGTTCTAATGAATATTCCGAAACATTTTTCTGAGTTCGTGGTCTTGGGGCACACTTTTCCATAATTGAGCTCGGAATACCCAGAATTGAGAAATTCTCGAATTTGAAACTTTCAAAGGTTTAAAATGCTTTAGAACAATAATTCATGTTCATTTACTTTATAAAACTTCTTTTATTATGAAATCAAAGGAAAGTCGGATCTAAAGTTTCTAGGCTCCTCTCACTAAGCTGGAACCAGACCGATATAGGGTTTCGTTCTCCGGTTTCCGAAGTTTGTCCGATTACCGGGAGAATTAGGGTATACCTTATAATAATAATAATAATAATAATAATATAATAATTGGGTAATGAATAATAGTAAATCGTACTGGAAAACTCACTAAATTCCAGTAGTAATGAAATACAATTAAATTTGCAAACTCGTATACTTCTAGCCATTTGAAAATTTGAAGAACTAATAATTTAAAGATCCTCATAGAAATATGAATCTAACGGCATTAATAACATATTCACTAACATTCCTAACTCCCAGGGCGCGCTTTTCGAAGTCGGCACCTGGCCGGATTGGAATAGGTCGAAACCCCGTTGGTCTCACCCTTTCGAGCATCCTAGGCCTAATATGAACCAATAACACCTTTTTCTCATATTCTGACTCCTTGGTTTAGGAACACGGAATTGTCAGACCCACACTACAGAGTTTCTTGGGAGATTCAGGGACTTAGGTTTTTCGGTTGACCTTCCGGCTCACACCTTCGCAAGTTTGGAAACGGATATTTTATACCTTCATGACGTATCTAATTGGTGAGATTTACTTTAAGGTCGATTTTTATAAGAATTTAATATCTCACAATATTCTCGGAATTCTTTGGGTTGAGTTTTATTCCCTGTGGTTAATCACTATTTACTTCTTAGAAATCTATCTTAGGGCTCTATTTTATCCGAATCTATAAGTTGAAGTTAAATATAGAATTTTTCGTACGGAGAGGTTCTCAGAATGGAAGTATATTAAGTTGCCATTTTATTTCTGAGGCTTCTTATTTTTTTCTCATGATTTAGAAATTTTCGGATTCGTTCGAAATTTGGGATTTATAGAAGTTCAGTTTTAATTCGGAGTGACTTTTAGGGTTTTATTTCCAAGTTTCATCTTTAGAATTATTTATTGAAATTTTCCAGGGCTTACAAGAATAGCATAAATAAAAAATGAATATTATCAAAAATGTTATAAAAAAATGTATTTTATTACCTTCTTTACCAAAGAGCCAATCTTTTGTACATACAAGAGCTTCTACAGTTTCTAGCTTCAATGAGCTACGATATTCATTGAAGATTCGGCCTCTAGCACTAAATGCAGATCTAAAGCAACCGTAGATATTGGTATGCTTAAAATTTCACGTGCCATTCATGTAACTGAGGATATCGAAATTGATTATTTTTCCTGTAACCTAATATATCTAAATCTACCATCTGATGTTTCTTCTCATCTAAATATAGCTCTAGTTCAGATCTTGTAACACTCTTGAGCATTTTTACTCTTTTAAAAGATTGAAAATCCTAGGAAAAAAAATGATAAGCATCATATGGAATAAAAATAGCTTGAAAAGTGTAAACAATATATATAATTATAAAAAATAAAGTTACCTTGATGTCATCGCCCCATTCATCATTAATAGTTTCCATGGTCTTTGATTTATCGCCACCAAAATTTTTATCTGAACCTCCATCATCTCTCAGCGCATATTCATCAAAGTGAGAAAATAATGCTCTTTTGACTTATAAAAACTCACTTGAGTCAGCACTATAAATCCTCTGGTAAGTCCACTCAAAATAATCGAGCTTATATCGTGGATCCAATGTAACAGTAATTGCCAAAATCAAGCTAAACTCAAACCAATACTTATCAAAATTCACAAACATCCTAGTTGCCATATCTTTCAAATATAGTTCGCTTCTACCCATATTATTTGTCAGTGCTCAATATGCCCTACAAATTGATGGAAAGTACAAATTGGCAGTAGGATATTTTGTTCCAAAGAATGGACAAGTGATATCACAAAAAAGGTCAAGAACCTGATCATTTTCTCAAGCCTGTCCCATTCTTCCCAAGAAGGACAATACTTATAATTGGAATCACTCAACTCTAAATGACAAAAGGCACTTTTATAATGAACTGCACTCTCAAGCATAACATATGTGGAATTCCACCGAGTTGGGACGTCTTGTCTCAAACCCTTATTTTTTGACAAACATAATAGGCTTACACATTCAATAAACTTTGTTTTTTGTGTTTGAGAACCCTTCACATACTTGACGCTTTCCTGACCTTATCCACAACACCATCAATATCTTTAAGACCTTTTTGAACAATCAAATTAAGAATATGTACACAACATCTTATATGAAAATAATTACCTTATGCCAAAAGTCCACCTCGGACATTTAGTTGTGACTTCAATAAACTCACAAAAAGATCATTTGCTGAAGCATTATCCAAAGTCACACTTAATAATTTGCTTTCGATATCTTAGTCAGTCAATAATGTCATTGATTTTTCAATTAATGCAACACTTGAATGTGGGGTGGCATATATGCTAAACCCAAAATCCTCTTTTATAAGACCCAATTTTTATCATTGATATGTGCAGTCACTGATATATATCCATCAAGTGCTATAGATGTCCACAAATCAGATGTCAAGAAACATATTTTTTATCCTACTTCTTTCCTTCGTATATATCATCAATACATCAGCTTTCAAATTATTTCTAGAAATATGAACAACATTTTCATTCCAGTACTCAAACATAACTCTAAATCCGCTATACTCTACAAATACAAGAGGCATTTCATGCTTAACAATAGCAAACAAATAACTCATGATATTTTTTAGGATCAAACTTGTTGGTTTTGCATTTCATATTAGCAGACAAAAGCATCTGACCAATGGCTCTACTGTTACGTTTTAGACATTTATTAGCATGCCTTTTTAAGTTCCTCATCCCAAATTGACTATCACATTTTATAGCAGTCTTACACGACTTATATATAGCTTTTATGACAATTGATCCATCTGATCTCTTTTCATGAGTACGAGTGAAAAATTTCCACCATGGAGATGTGAGCATCCTTTGTCGTTTAGAATTATTAGTTGATGGAAAAACTTCAACCACATCATGTCACGCCCCAATGGGTACCCTAAACATGATAACCCGCCGTACACAATATTAAAACTTAAGAATCACTACCTCAGTCACTCAAAAGCTTCTATATCAGTACAAGGCGTAAATTCACATCAAAGGGAGACCGGTGGAGTAATGCATTTTAAGATATTGACAGTGGAACATACAAAACAATACTTCATATATTTCACTAAAATATAAAGTCTTACAACTTTAAGGGGCATTCTCCTGATAATTTCCATAACAACGTGGTCTTACTAAGATAAATAACTAAAGCTAGTAGAGTTTAGAAAATCTACTCTAAGAACTCAAAACATAGTTCCTTCAGAAGCTTCCCAAAATAACGATTCCACGCGGATGATCAAGATGGTCTCGGGTGCAAAATAATGATCCTGCAACATCAAAAGTTTATAGAGGTATAAGCATAACTAGCTTAATGAGATAATCCTTATGCAAAAGTACTCATAACAAGTATTCAACCAAGTTCATTAAACAAGCATATGAAATGCAACAACCATATGATCAAACAGTACATACGACTATCTGGTTTCGTATGTGTGATGGATTTACCCCTCCATCGGTGGTTAGGGAATGATTTGAACTGAGCCCCAAACAACCTCCTTAAAAGTTGTGCGCATCTTGAGATTCCAACGAACCGTACTACTAGTCCCCAGGCTTTCCTTACCCAAAGCGATCGATCCGGCTCAGCTATGACTTGAGGTCGTATTCCCCGAACGTCCTAAATCCTCAAGATGTAGCTAGGCAGCTTACCTTTCTGGTCCCACGCTGAGGAGTAGCGGCAAAATTTCGAAATGATATTCTAAGTGATATGCATGAGCAATTTATTATATCGGGATTCTAATATGACATTAAATCATTTAAAGCGATCAAGCAATAATTGCATACATAGCAATACATACATAGAAACAATTATATCAATCACAGATTGGGTTCCGATATACTTATTTTTCATTGATCGCACATAACAATTCACATACATAATTCCCATGATATCCCACATGCACATCAATTTTATCTTTTTCTAACACCTAGTGCTCTATTCTACAAGCACATGCGCGAATACATAAATGTAAAGAAAACTCACTCGTCCATAGCGATCTTTTATGAGTCGAAGTAATCCTCGGGGAAGAGAAGATCTTAGTCCTCGATACCTAAACAAAAGAAATACCCGAAATGAGTATTTCATCCAAGATCTATTCAAACTCTATAATTCTATCTTATTCAATTTGTCAAAATTCGCATGAATGGAAATCCCAACTTAAAATGGCCATAACTTACTTATTTTAACTTGGAATTTTGCATATTATATACCGATTTCTACCTAGTCGAAAAGATATAACCATTTCTAAGGTTATTTTTTATCAAAAGAAGTTATTTAGGTCTAGAAATAGTGACATACAAAATTGTTATGAAAATTCTAAATTTCACACCTCATGTTTTCAAACTTTTCTTCATTTAAGAATTCTTGTACAAAAATATAAATATTTGTATGGTTGAAAAATTCTTTAAATATATACATATAGACTAAAAGTATATGCATGAATTTAGTAGTGTTGTCTCAACAATGATTTTTTTTTTTTTTTTTTTTTGTAAAACAATGTGTCTTAAAAGTGAGAAAATGTTAAGAGTTGAAAAATTCCTTTTTAGTTTTGTTTGGAAAATTTATTAGTAAGTATTTCCTTCTTTTAAGTCAATTTCTTAATTTTGAGAAGAATTAAATTTTTCAAAATGTAATTTTAATCTTTTAAGATTCCCATAACTTTTTTTCTAGTGGTTTGGAAAAATGTAGTTTTCTTAAATATTTCTTGATTATGTGTTCTAAAGTTTTTCTAAAGTTAAATCCACTTTAAATATCAATGATTTTATATGTTATTTATTATTTTAATTTCCTAAGTAAAGCTCATCCTTAGAAAGGTTATTCTTTGATAATTTTGTAAAAATTATCTAAACCTTAGTATGTTGATGAAAGCTTTACATATGAGTTTAAGAAAACTTTTGTTTAAACAAAGAATTAAGTTTAAAGAAACTTTCTTATTTCATTGGTTTTGAAAAGAGAGTTTGTGATAACTTTATTTTATGTATTCATTAATAAAATCCCATATAGTACTATTACTAAAACTTGAGCTAAACTTATCTAACTTTAGAAAATATTTGTTAAGATAAAACTTTAAGTCTTTATGAAAAAAATAATTTCTTATGTGACAAAATTTATTTTTAAAGAAAGTTCCTATATTTATTACTTAAGAAAACTCCTTTTTATTATGGTTGAGACAATATCAACATGTTCATGCATGAATGAGAATATGTAACTATGAGAAATATAATAAAAACAACACAATAAGATAAATGCAATAAGAGCATAAAAGTAAAGTCAAGTATTGGGAACCTTAGCTTCATCAAGGTATCTCGGGCTAAGAATAGACTAGTCCCAAAAAGAAAGGAAAAGAAAAGAAAGAAAATTGTTTTGACTTGATATGGACAAGTCTAAGACTAGAAAGACTAGTCTTAATAATTTGCATAAAACAAGCAAATAAATAAATTGCAAAGCGTAGAAATAAATAAATAACAAGTGAGCTTATATGCTCTAAAGAAATATATATACATAATATACATAATACTATATAGAAGTTAGATTAGAACAAATAATAATAACAATAACATAATAACAACATAATAGAAGACATGAACAAAAACCAAAACATGAACATATTGTTGCTTTTTTAAGAAACATACACTAAGCTCATGTTAAGTTAAATGAACATGATAAGTGAATAAGAGAAATTTTTACTTAAGGTTTATGTGTTTGTTGAAGAGGAATAGAATGAGTTATAGTAATATGTGGGAAAGGGTTTTATGGAGAGAAAAGAGAACTTGGAAGAGAATTCGAGAGAAGGATTTTATGGAGTGATTTTGGTAGAGTTTTAGTAGGAAATGAATTGTGTGAAAGCATGAAGGAGGAAGGGGTATTTATAGAGTTTTAGGAGTGGAAATTAGATGTAATTAAATAAATTGAAAAAGAAAATAAATTGAGATTAATGGAGAGGGAGGGGGCGCCGGTTTGCTTTATATAAGAGGGAGGAATTTATTTATTTTGTTTGTTTTGTAATAAAAGAAGTAATGTGTAAAGCGTGATGTGATTAAAGTTGTATGGGGAAGGTAAATTGTAAGGTATAGGTATGGTAGTGTGTAAGAATAGAATGTAAGAAAAAGTAGAGATAGATGAATAATAATGAATAGTAGAAAAGTACTATGAATAGTAGACTAGACAATTAAAATACCAGTAGTAAAGAAAATATGCGTAAACGGCCTATGTAAACCCCCGAAGTTTTGTGAACAATTAAAGCTTAAACCCTAATTAGAAGTCAACAGGAGTTCCAAAGTCAACAAAACCCTAGTCTATCGTAACCGTTCAAGTCTGGCATCCTTGTTTAAGAAATCCTAAGAGAGTAAGAAAGAGTTTAGTAAGTAAAATAGTTCGTAATGATCTAAGGAAGCTTAAAAAGATCAGTTTAGTAAAATCGTGACTCGTTTTGAACTCAATCGGACACAGTTCTTGAAAAACGTGTCCTGGGGCTCAGAATAGTAAAAATATTCCGAATATACCTTTAGACTCGTAAAAATATAAGTTTTTCAAACATATCAATTTCATAATTTTTCGGTAGCTAAAAATATCAGATATCGCATTTATACGTGTATTTTCTTACTACCGGTACTTAAATTGTTATGTCTACTTTACGTTACCATATTTACTACTATTCTACATTATTTATCTATCTCTACTTTTTCTTACAACCTACTCTTACAAACTATGCCTCACTTTCTTACAATTTTCATTTCCAATACAACTTCACATCTTTCATATCTTACTTTTCATTTACAAAAATACAAAAAAAAAAAAATTCACTCCCTCTCTCCTCTACTTGTAGCACCGACCCTCTCTCTCTTTCTCCCCAATTTGTTTTATTTTCATTTATTTAATTAACACAAATTATCTCCCACATTTTCCTATAAATACCCCCTCTTCCTTCCACTTCTTTCACACCTCTCATACACTAAAGTTACTATCCCAAAATTCTATAAGAATTCTCTCTCAAAGAGTTCTCTCAAGTTTAGTTCTTTTAGGTAATATTTCTTTAAGTCTTCTTTATGTTCATTTACTTAGTATGAGCTTAGTGTGTGTTTTTAAACCATGAAGGTTAAAAAAGCAACAATAGGTTCATACTTTGTTTTTGTTCATGATCTAATTTCTTTATGTTGCTTTTATACATGGAACCATCTAATATATCTATGTAGCTATATATATCTTTTAGACCATATAAGCTCATTTGTTTTGCAATTTATTTACTTTCATGTTTTTTTTTAAGACTAGTCTTTATAGTCTTAGATTTGTCCTCATGAAGTTAAAACATTTTCTTTTTCTTTTTGGGACTAACCTTTTCTTAGTCCCAGGATACCTTGATGAAGCTAAGGTTCCAATACTTGATTTATTTCTTTGCTATCTTATTCTTTTAAGTTATTATGTTTCTTTATGTTTTCATAACTTTATGATTCATATTCATGCATGAACATAATGACTTTTGTCTCAACAAAATAAATGAGAAAAAGTTTTCTTAAAAATTCTTTTCTAGAGATAAAAGTAGGAAGTGATTTTCTTAAAACTTTTCCAAGAAATCTAGAGAAGCTCATAAACACACATAAAGAGAACTTTTTGAAATAAACAAAGATTTTACAACAACTTCACTTTTTCATCAAATGATAGAAATTCTTTTTATCAAAATAGAATGATCTCAAGAAACCAAGAAATTATTTCTAACTATATAATTGTTATTACTTTCAAAAGTATTGGAAACTAAGTTTAGAAAATAAAATCAATCCTTAGGAATTTAAAGAGATTACGGAAATTAAATTTAGGAAAAGAAAATACTCATTTGAAATAACTTAAGATATTTTCAAAGCAAAATAAAAGTTATATTTCAAAAGCTCTCACTATCCAAAAATCTTTAAAAGACCTTACTTTTTCATAGTTTGAGATAATTTCATTTACTTCATACATTCGATATGAGTCAATTAATATATGTATATACATTTCAAAGGTTTTACAAGCTGTTATAATATCTATCTCTTCAAAATGACCTTTGGATAAAAGAAGGAAATCAAGTTTATAAAAATTCGTGGTAAATCTGCTCGCCGCTTTTTCGGAACCCAAACAACTTAGTTTGATGAAAATAAGTTTAGAAATAGATAGATCTTTTTGAATAGATATAAAACGGTATATTATATGTGAAATTCCGAGTTAAAATGAGTAAGTTATGGCCATTTTAAGTTGGAATTTCCTCTTATACGATTTTACCGCGATTTTAAGAAAAGTTTAGAATTTTCAAGAATAGAAATTCTATGAGAAACTGATTTTGGGTATTTCATCTTATTTAGGTGAAGGAGGAACCGAGATCACTTTCCCGAAAGATTACTTCGATTAGGATCTACCGACATGGAGTGAGTTAATCCTTTACTAAGTTACATTTCATTGTTTTTGCTTGTAATCAGTGGCAGTAGAAAATAAGGAAAAGATAAAAGTATTGTGTGATTTGAAGTTATGAATGATTGAATATCAGTTAAGAATATCGAAAGAGGAATTGATATTAAATTGTGATTCTCGTATTGATATAATGAAAATTGTGGTTGATTGCCTTTAACTTGAACTCAACATTATTTGGTTAAATATATATATTGAAATTAATTCATGCATATCATATTTGTGAGTCACATTTGTTTCACTACTTTTCTCGTGTGGGGAAACGAGGAAGTTGTAGTGGTGGCTAGTAGGATTCGGAAAGTCTACATGGGCCAGTAGGAGCCGGAAAGTCTATAGGGCAAGCAGGAGCCAGCAAATCTGCAAATATTGATGGTCACATGGGCCGGTAACCTCCTAACCCCTGACATGGAGGGCGTAAAATCCAAGCTACACATGATTTCCGGTTAATCTTGTGTATTTTGTTTGTTCATATGTTTGGTGCATTCTCATATGATTGTTTAAATACTTGTTTGATTTATGGAAATGTCTTGTAGATGGAATTATCTCACTAAGCTAGATTTGCTTATACCCCTATAGCTTTTTGTTACAGTATGATTACCTTTGGTTGGCATCAAGGAGCCCTGTATGCCAGGTATAAGCTACTAGAAGTTTTTGGAAGAAGTTATATGTATTTAGTTTTAGCATAGACTTCTAAGAAAATCTCTATAGTAGGCTTATGTTGTAGCTATGCTTACTTTTAGTTGTAACGAGACTTTTAAGACGGGGGAATGCCCCTAAGATGATGTAAGAAATTATTATTTAAATGAAGATTTCATGTTTATATATATAAGTTCTTGCTTGCTTTTATTATCTACTTAAACGTAATACCCCTGTGAGTCTCCTACTATCTTGGAAGCATGCCTTACATGTGATATCGAAGCTCCTGCATGACTAAGGTTGTCATTCATTAGCTTTAATATTATATGCGGCGGACTGCTATGTTTAGGGTATCCTTCGGGACGTGACAACCTATATCTGATATTTTTAGTTACCGAAAAATTATAAAACTGATATTTTTGAAATCCATATATTTTTACGAGTCTATTGGTGTTGTCGGAATATTTTTCACTATCCGATGCACCAAGGCATGATTTTTGAAAATTGATCCCATTCGGATCCGAAAGACACTAGAAAATTGTGAATCATATATTTTTAAGCTTTCTTATATTATTACTAACCATATTTCACAATTATCTTAATTTCGTTGTCTAGGGTTTAAGAATACGGGATTGCTGGATTCAAATTCACTAGACTAAATATAGAACTAAGTTAACTTTAGGGTTTCGGTTTGACTTCCGATTCTTAGGGTTTGCTTATATTATCGAAAAATCTAGGGGCTTACACATCATCCTCTTCGTTTGCTTCTAATTTTTCCATTTCATCAAAATCTTCTATAGGTGAATCCATCTCCATCTACATGTTAAACAAAAATCATAGGTTATTATCCATCTCTATATTCCATGCACATAATTTCATTATTGATAAAATCTCAACACAAAATAAATCTAGCAAGGAAAATAGAACACGTAGGATAAACAACCATTAATATATTTTCTTATTTAAACTCGGTTAATAGATTTCACTTCACTAAGAGATAGAAACAAGGTTTTTAATCAATCTTACTTTAAAAAAAGGTGAAAGCTAGAATTTCTACACAATTTCATTTCATTTAAGCATAAAGCTAGGATCTTTAATAAATTTCACACATTTGAAAGACAAAAACTAGGATGTTTAGCCAATATCACTATACTTAATCAACTCTTTAATCCATTTCATATTTCATCAAGTATAAAGTTAGGGTTTTAAAGTTATACAAACCTATGATCATATTGGAGATGTTGACATCAGAATCGTAGTGTATTGATGATGAAATTGCAAGTGAAAGTGATCGTAGAAGTGGTAACAAGAAAACACAATGACTGTGTGTTGTATTAGAGGTAATGTAGAATGAGTTCAGTATAGGGTTAAACAAGAAAGATTATATATCTTTTCAAGTGTAAACTTTAACCGTTAGATTTGTGTAAAATATAATAACATTAAGGATGAATTGTGAAGACCTCCTATAAACTTCCGTAATGGCACAGACATAGATATACATATATACATGTTATAGACATTTATTAAACATATAATATTATATATCTGTATAACATTATGTAATTGCATAACATAAACATAAATATAACATATTGATTATATGTAAAAATAAGAATAATATACACATACTTAAATAAACATATAATTATACATTTAAAAAGATTTATATATGTAACATATATAATACATAGACTATGTATTTATAATCTATAAATTATATATTTTTTAGATATTTATTATACATCTTATATGATATATATAGCATGTAGATTATGTAATATATATACATAATGATATAATAAATGTCCTATATAAAGTCTATATTTTAACATAAGTATTTTTATGATATGCTATATATATAATCCTTATAACACATAGATTATGTATTTATAACTTATAGATTTTGAATATGTATGTGTATATATACATATATTTGTTATAGATATCTTGTTTATATGCTATATAATCTATATATGTTGTAAATACATGTATAATACATATAGCAAATACATAAAGCATATATTAATATATGCATTATATATATATATATATGTTTCTTTTTGCTAAATATGGTCTATATTTTATATATGCCATATATAAGTATGCATATTCTATATGTAATTTATAATATGTTATACATATATAATATATACAATATATATGTATATATTTGTATATAACATATATTTGAATGGATAATTATTTTCTTTAATATTTTTTTAATTATTACTTAACAGGTTCACGGGTTAGACCAGAAACTGCTAACCCGGATTTGTTTATGAAGCGTGTCTCATGCACAGGTTTAAAACCTAAACCTGAACCCGAACATGTTTAAATTTGTGTCGTTTTCGGGTTTGACCCATTTATTAATCGTGTCAACCTTTGTTTACCCATACCCTTTTATAATTGTGTCGTATCGTATCTAGGTTTACGGGTTGAGTCCCAAATTACCAACACTACCTCCAGCAAATATATGTAGTCTTTTGTATGCAGATAATATAATTCTAACCTCTATTGATGATTCTAATTTAATTACATACGATGTCACGCCCCATAGGGTACCCTAAACGTAACAGTACGCCACATGCCATACAAGACTCTCGAATTACCACCTTAGTCCTTCAAGGGCCTCGTGTAAATGTAAGGCGTACCTTTACGATAATAGAATACAAGTCCGAATGGAGATAAAAGCTTAACTTGGCATACATTAGCAGTAGGGTATAACTCATGATGCAAAAATAAATATTACATTTACTAAGGGGCATTGCCCCGCAAAAGAATATTTAGTGGTCTTATACAGTCATCCAAAGTCTTAAAAGTTTCCTTGGAAGTCTGAATAGTAATTCCAACTTCTAGGGGAAACTCTTGGCTCTTGTACCTATGCGGTCGGGTGACGCTGTCTAAGCCATATATTCGTTAGCTGCAAAAGGAAGAACCTGTAGGGACGTAAGCTAACTAGCTTAGTGAGTGAAATCTCCCACAACAACATTCATGTCACAACAATTCAAGCAAGTGATTATACAAGCAAGTGAATGCACCAAACACATGAGAACAATATACATATGACCAGCCGGAAATCATATGTGGATGG
Organism: Combretum micranthum; assembly: GCA_024138025.1. Classification (NCBI taxonomy): domain Eukaryota; kingdom Viridiplantae; phylum Streptophyta; class Magnoliopsida; order Myrtales; family Combretaceae; genus Combretum; species Combretum micranthum. The sequence goes on from JAMXBD010001085.1 coordinate 377,883, forward strand.
AATTGCTCCCTCTATCCCGGGTTAGCAGATTAACGAATACTGCGGTACTAACTTTATGTCGTTTATGGTTCACAGAACCAACAATTATTTCGTTTCTAGATCACAATTAACCAACAATTAATTTCGTTTATGGATCACGATTAACCAACAATTCTCCGTTTAGGATCACGGGCAACCAACCAATGCTAATGCTCCTTCTCATTATGATATGCACATGCCCGAGTTTGGAATTAGTCCGAATAGTTGATTAAGTCATTTTATTCAGGCGATCAAGCAAATTTCTCAAATAATACATCCTATCCAACTACACAACCAGAACTTATCACCCGGTTTCAATATTCTTATTTTTTTAGTTCTCACATCATCATCAACATACAATTTCCCATTATTCCCCATCATACATATTCATTTCTCTTAACCTACACTTTAGCGTACTAATTTATCGATCACATACAATAAATGAATTAGGAAGAGAAAACTCACTCCGCCATTGGGTTGCCGATCTTTTAGTAGTAGTAATCCGATGGTAAAGACTCGACGTCCTCAGGTTCGCCTAATCACAAAAGAAATACCCTAATAAGTATTCTACCATCTAAGCATACCAAAACTCTAAGACAACTTAGTGAAATCGAAATTCGCGTCATTTCCGAAGTCCCGATTTAAAATGGCCATAACTTAGTCGTTTTAACTCGGAATTTCGCAAATTTTATATCGATTTCTATCTACTTCGAAAGAGCTTTCTAAATCCGATGTTTAAATCAAGTTTTGAAAACATTTAAGTCTCAGAAATGAAGGATCGGTTCTGATCAGTAGGTATATTGATTCCAAAAATGTGATTTTCATGAATGTTCTTGAGGTTTCCAAATATAGAATTTAAAATAAATGCCATGGTAATGAATTTCCCTATCATGAATGTCATGATATGAACTCTTATGTGCCTAAGTTCTTATAAATTTTTAGATTAAAAGAATTTAAATAACATTTATCTTAGGAAACCATTTCATGCCATTTGTTAACTAGTAGATTTGATAAACTTGGTCACTCTTACTTGTTCTAAGGATTTTCCTTAGGAAAATTCTATTTACTCTAAAGAAAAATTGACCCTTACATTAACTATATTCTAAAGCCTTTATTTCTCTAATTAAATCTTCATTTGTAAACTTATAAGTGAGTCTTATAATAGGGGTGATCCAAAAATCCGAATTTTGCAAAACTCATTCTTAAGTTGATTCTCTTAAGAAAAATGTATTTTATACTTAAAACTTTAGGTATTTACTTTATCTATACCCTAAGGACTTTATTTATTTAAGAAAATACCATTTTTTAGGTTGGAAAATTAGTGTTTTCTAACCACCTATTGAGTATTACGAATTTTCCTTACAAGAACTTTCAACTCAAAATTTCTATTTGACTTCATATCTTGTTTTAAATATTTTCCTTGGTAAAAACTCATTTAAACTCATGAAAATTATCATCAAACATCATCTATCACCTATAGGCTTCATTTTTCTTGTAAAATACATGTTTTGAAGTTGATAAAAGGGTTTTTAAGCTAGGTTTTCCATGTCATCCAAAAATACCCTATTTCATTTCTTGAAAAGAGTTTTCCTTTTTGGTTTCCTTGAGTCATCTACCTAGAGATCTATATACTAGCAAGTTTATTTACTCAAGACAAAAGTCTTGATGACCATTAATGCATAAAAACTCAAAATAGAGATGAGATCTTAAATGCCTACATGAATATGGATGGTAAAATGATAGATCTACTATCTTAAATGCTTGAATAGGTTTTGAAAACATAAAAACTAAATTTTTATGAAAGGTCTTTTGTTCCAAACAACTTTTAGATGGATAATCATGAAGTTCATGGCATGAAAACTTGTTTAAATGCAAGATCTACTCTTGTAATGGTTTGGCATTCTTATATTAGTATTTTTTTTGTCCCTAGCAAGAGCTCATGGGGATCTTTAAATGAAAATACACAAGAATATCCTTGCCATTACAAGGATCTATAGGTAAAAGAAGTAAAGTTCTTTTACCTAAGGTTAAAATAGAAGACAAAAAAGAAGAAGAAAAGTTATGTGTGTGTGTGAAGAGCCAATGAGGGTCATGGCAATGAGGAGTGGGGAGGGAGAGAAAAAAAGTTTTTCTACCTTTAGTAAAAATTTGAAATGAGAAGAATGAAGAGAGAGGGAGAAAAGTGGTTTATATATGAAGTGGAATTAAGTTAAATGAGATAAAAATAAATTTAAAAAATTGCACAAAGGGAGCCAAATTGGGAGGATCATGCCAGCCTTGTATAGGAGAGAGAGGGTTTGATTTTTATTTAATTTGTTTTGATAGTTTTGTGTATTAAAAGTTATAAATGGTAATAATTATTTAAAGACAAATAATTCTTAGAAAAGAAAATGTAATGGAGTGTTTGTAAGGATGTAAGAGTAGAGTATGGTTTGTGAGTGTAGTAGGTTGTACTTGTAAATAGTAATGAATAGTAATCAAGACAACTTAATTACCGGTAGTAAGAAAAATACAAATAAAAAGGCTATAACTCTATTTTTATAAACCGAAAAATTATGAAATTCATATTTTTGAAATCCTTATTTAATTTCGATTCAAAAGAGTATTCACAAGTAATTTTTCGAAATTCAAGTTTCAGGGCACGCTTTTCTGTAACAGGTCTCGGGAAGGCCAGGAATTGAAATTTTCTCAAAATCTGATCTTTTCTTGGTTTGAAATATATTCAAGAACTATATTCAAGATTAAATTTTCTTATAAAAGTTTCTTAACTGGAAACGAGGAAAAGCCAGATTCAGGGTTCCTAGGTCTCACTCCCATCTTAAGCTATTCTGGTTTAGGGTTTTGGTTTCCGGTTCTCGAGTCTTCTTGGTTACTAGAAAAACCGGGATTTATATACGATGTTGGTGTTAGTTCCAGTATGTGGGCAAATAGGTAGGCTCCGTGTGAGCTTGGTGAGTCTCACTTTTTTAAGCTTAAGTTTTAAATAAATAAATTACTAGTTTATCGAAAAAGAGAAAAAAAAATCAGAAGAAGGGATGTGTTGGTACCATGGAATAATTGATATTGAGTAAAAAACATGTTCACCAATTTAAAAAAAAAATAAAAAATATATAAAATAATTACCAAATTATTATTGTTGTATCCCATAGAAGATGTGATACCAAGATTTATACAAGTATTATACCCGATATACGGTATAGCAATATACTTGGGCAAAGTTTTGAAAAATGCTATATTACGTGTTGTTGGTCATGCAATATAGGTTTAGATGTATATTGTATGACCAATATATAAGTCTGAATAATTTCATGTGTATTATACGTTGATCATGCAATACATATACAAAAATGCTATATTGCATGTTAAATATGTCATATCACGTTGGTATTTACGTAACATTTTTCATCAAATTATGTTTATGCATTTTTTTTTTTCAAATTGAAATAATCTCGTTGATATTTGTTAAAATTAAATACTGAACTCTACATTGCCAAATGAGATCTTAATAATCTTAAGAGGTTATAATCTAGATAACAGTCGCAACCTACCTTCATTTTGATAGTTTACAACCATAGAGAATTTTGATGATAGGAAAATGATCTCCTCTTTCGTAAAAGAAATTTTTTTCCTTGTTTTCCATAAACAATATTTGAGACGATGAACTCACACCATTGGCTATTGGCTCCTATATTCGATTTTTGCCGCACTTTTTGTTACTACTACAACTAATCCCCAGCCTTTTAATATTATTATGACAATTTTAGGGATTTTCATTAAAATAAATATAAAAAATCATCTAGAAAAATTTTTCCTCCTGACATCTCACACTAAAAAATCTTTTGTCCTGATAGGTTTCTTACACTAGCGAGATTTAGAGAGATCAACGATGATATCACTAGTTCTAAGACTATTGCCATTTAACTTAGTTTAAACAGGAGATTCTGTCGTGGAAAGTATAAAAATTTGCATCACATGCAAATAAAGCGTTAACAGTAATCAATAGGATCAAGCAAAATTAATGGTTTCTGCACTGCTAATATTGTGTCATGGTTTCCCTTTTTTGTTATTTCTTTCTTGCTTTTCCTTCTTTTTTATTTATTTCTTAAGATTAGTGAAGAGTGCATCTTTTAGTAATTGCCATATTCTGAATTACACTCTTAGCGGGGAAAAGAAAAATTAAAAGTGTATAGATCAACGACAATAATCGATATTAGTCCATATCCTTTACGTTGACACGGCGAAGATCTTTAAATTTGCAAAGCGTACAAAAATCAAGTTCATCATCAAACTGAGACAAAGAATTGGATAATCCAATGCAGAAGGGCACAGCCATATTCTGTTTTTTGTCAAACCAGTGCTAGGTCCTGGTAGAACATCAGGCTCAAGATGAGTATACAGCTATGCAATTTGCAAAGGTGTTATAGCACTTTCTGAATGAGGTTTTTTGTAAGAGCTTTAGAAAGTCCCATGACGGTATCATCAGTCCCTATCTGCATGAAAAAAACAAACAGATCTTAATTTACACTTCACGGTATGGTTAAAAAGTGCAGGAGAAAAAGAGAAGGAGCTAGCACAATTCACAAACCACTTCTTTTACAAAAGGTGAAGTTAGGGGATGCTCGAGCATTAGTCCGCCAGCAACATTAAGTGTAATTGCCTCATCGATCTGAGAGAAGAAAACTGCCATGATCAAACTCAACAATGATTGATTAAACACTAAATATGTAATTGTCTTTCAATAATGTATACCAGGCTCTCGATGATTTCCCCTGGTATTTCATGAAAATATACCTGTATAACACAACATTGCCAATTCCATAACCTAACGGTGAGAAAAAAAAGGGAAAATACTCGAATTGAAATTGATAGACAGCATGTAAAAATTCAAGCTGCACCTTGAAGTGTATACATAGGAGGTGCATTTGTGCAATTAGAGAAGGAAGAGTGATTTCTTGCTTGATAAGTCAATCAATATCACCATTCGTATATGCCTGCAATGTTTTTACAGGTTTGACTAAGTAATACCTCTGCTCTTTCCCATCCCCTTGCCTCATCCCCGTCTTTAGGTTGGTCACAAGTACAGATCCTACAACAGCTGCATGATGGCCCGAGTATCCTACAATGAACAGGGATTCAGGATTTGGACGTGGTGTTCTTCTATTGTGAAGAGGTGTGATTAGCAGACGTCAAGCAAACCTTTAATGAACTCTCGTGCTGCTTCTTTGCTGGATGGTTTTTCCCTTATCTTTCCTTCATATACCACCACCTCAAAAAAACCTCAAAAATCAATTACATCTTAAAATAAGAACTTCATCATAAGAAACAGTGCAGAAGATTCTTTACTAGCTAGTGCATCGTCAAGGACTCAAATGTGGAGTTACAACTACCCAGCATTATCAAAGAAGCATTTCAAAGCAGCAGAGAGCAGATGAATCTCCTAGTTCATGCATTAGGAGTTAATAGGATAAATGTATAGTCACACTTTTATTTTTCAGTTTTCACTTTGGATGGGCTGGTGACTAAAAGATGATGCTGTAGTATTTGTTCGGAGAAAACTAGCATGTTCTGTTTTAAGAATGAGTTTTATTTTGGTGGGCAGGGTGGGAGAAAAGGTTTACAGTGTGCTGATGGGGCAAACTGGTATCTAATTCATTTTCCCAGCCCTTCATCTACAAGTATCAATATGACAAGAAAATGTCTCTGAGCATATCCTTGCATTATCTGTGTGCATAGAGGTCTACATACTCCACCTATCAGAATTGATGAACAAATTTTCTGCATCGTTATTTTAAGGGGTAGAACAAGACATGCGGGCATACTGTGTCTGCTGTGATAAGCAATGTTGCAGGATCGTCCTTCCCAAGTGCAGAACCTTCAATTAGGAGCCGGGATATAATGGCATCTGCCTACAATATCAAATAGGCCACATTTATTCAAGAAGGATAAAACCAAAAGAGACACAATACAAACTTCTAGAGAACTGGTAGATAGATTAGCTTGCATCATAATATCGAAGATCTATTCGGACAAAACAATTAAATAAAATGGTCAGTTGTATGGATCTAACTAGAAACAGTATCTATTTTTGTGTAGATGCCTCGTCTTGTAAACAAGCTGGCTTAAGCTTGAGCCCATCAAGAGATTTGGAAGTTTTCTCTGAAGCAAGTTTGCTTCTATAACCATTACAAGTTCAATTCCAACTTTGGTTCTTGAATTTCGTAGCTTTAATATTATGGCATGAATTATTTAACAGAGTTTGATTCGTGCCGTCTATCCCATCGCACTATCATTATTTGAATGTCATGATACAATATGCTTCTTCTAATACAAAACTGTTTCTCGAATATTACAAACAGTTAGGTGGCGGAATCTAGCCTCATGATTCGGACAAATATACCGATTAAAGGGATAAGAGTCAACATCAGGGTCTTCTTCCAGAGGGAAATTGTTCCTATCGGGAAAGAAGAATGAAAACACTGGTTCAATGTATGCGGAAGACCAGGCGTTCATCTGTGAAGCATACGGCCATGTTAGCCTTTGATATGAGGCCACCACCCAACCAACCGTCTCTTGAATATTCCAGTAAGATAAATAAGCAGATATTATGACAAACAAAACAAGCGTCAATCTGTTAAAACAGGGAAATACCTTAGCCTCAGCCAAAGCCATGACTAATTCTTCAGGCTTCTCCTTCCTGATAGCTTTCTCATCTATATCTGCAGTCTAAAATTAATCACCATAATAACTTCACTTACTCAAGTATCAGAATCTTCACATATTTACCTTACGAACAGAAACACCATTGATTTTTCCATACTTATAACAACGAAAATGAAATTACCATTATAGTGAACTCATATCCGATGTCAGCTAGAATTTGGCGCCGAGCCATTGAGGATGAGCCTAATATTATCTGTTACATAAAAAAACAATTAACGTGCTTGTAAATAATAACTATATGCAATTCCCTGCATATAGAAATTATGTAATCTATAGAATATGATAAAAAAACAGTGATAGGGTATGGGTATAGAAATTAGGTGTGCAAAAACACTATGTAATGATAAGGATAATTATAAATGCATCCCAAAATTATTGGTTAAGATACACAAATTTTCAGGAGATGAAAAATCTTACTTGATGTCTGTCTATTCATGCCTAATCAATAATTTAGACAATGTATTAATAATTTGAGGTATTAGTTGAGCATTATGATGAACCTTGAAGTTGGCAGGCATTCTTGTTCTTCTCTATCTGAGTGGAAGAGGGGAGGAGCACTTGCTTCAGAGAAATGAAGATATGCCTGTTATATTATGTTTTGTCCTGAAACTGAAACTGAAACTACTCAACTTTTTGGACAGGAAATAAATAAAACAAACATTCCTCTTCTATACTCACGTGACAAGCACAGAGAGAAAGTGTTTCAGTTCAGTGCCATTTTACCCCAATACCCTTTTCAAGGACTTTCATTTTTTTCATCCAAATTCATCGAAAATAAATGTGACGGAGGAGGTAGATGGCAAAACCTTAAGATTAACGATCTATTATTGGCAAAAAAAAAAAAAATAATAATAATAATAATAATAATATAATATGTTTGAAAAATGATAATAGAAGAACAATTTTATTTTTGAGCAAAGAAAAAAATATTTTTTTTTTTAAGATGTCTGGTCATACTCATGGTTTGCTATTGCCTATTGGTCTTAGTTATGGGAAGCTGTTTTAAGGCGCTTTTTGATGTTTAATTATAAATAGCTATGCATCTATGATGCTAATGTAAAAATTAAATGCAACGATATAATAATCTTTTTTTTTAATTATATAACTTTAGATTTCCTTTTTTTTTTATGTCTTTCTTTTGACCATGTATCGAATAAAAACTTCTATTAAATTAACCTATACAAGATTGAGAGAAAAAATGTTATATATAGATAAGAGTTAAAAAATAAATAAATAAATAAATAAGAAGACACAATTTACGTAACTGGAAAAATAATAATGTATATATGCAAAATAAATAAAAATATATAAAAACCCACATTATGCAACTAAAAAACAGAAGAAGAAAACTCAAAAAATGTTTTTTTCATAAATAATCGTTTTTAATATTGAAAATACGCTGTTGCTTTGCATAGATATAGAAATTTGAATACTGTTAATATCAATATGTGTTGACAAGAAATTAAAGATAACTGTTTCCGTTTAAAATTCATTATCGTCGAATGCTGAAATGGCCGTTGTCTAGAATAATAAAAGAAAATCAAAACAATAAAATGAAAATAAGTATAAGATAACACGGATTAATGAAAAACAGTAATCACTTTTTTCAAAAAAAAAAAAAGACAAATCCTATCAAATGAAAATAATCTGAAAAATAGGCAACTTGAACTCGTCTCTTGAAAAGACGATATTGTAAGTGACCGACTCGTCTCTTCAAGAGACGATTTTATTATAAATACAAAATCAACCTCACCTCTTTAAGAGACGAATTGATTTCATTTTTACCTCATCTTTAAGAGATAAGTTCATTTAGCCTAAACCTAAAACTATTTTCATTTCAATAGTATTTTTATAATTTAAAAAAAATATCAATACTAATTTCTTTTTCCCTGTAACATATATAGCACACTAAACATACTTAGCCAACTACTCTTTATCGTTATATATCATTTCTTTTACTCTTTACCGTTCTAGCGAAACTCATGTTGCTGTGATATGGAAAACAAAAGAACAGAAAAAACTCTATAATAATAAGCGACCAACTCTTTCTTTCAACTTATGGATTCAAAATTTATTCAATATGGGGAACGCATCTTAATAGATTTAATAAATTAAATCCAAGTTTTGACCCACCAATTGTGGTATGTTGTAGGGTATTTCAAAAAAACTAAGTTCCACATTTCTTAGATCATATTTTTTTGTCTTTATTTATTAACTTTCTTTTGTAAATGGGCTTGTAAAGAGTTAGTGAGAAGGTATGGACTCCCACGCACAAAGCTTAGGTCGGATAAATGTAATTTCCTGGATTCCCCTACTCCCAATCACGTGTAGTCATAAATCTTAACTCGATTTATGAGAATATTTTTTTGTGTACTTATTTATTTTAATAAACTTTTCGTATTATTAATTTGTTTTATCTTATTTGCGAACAAGCTTTTTGATCATTTCAAATATTAGTTACCACGATATCTGACGCTTATCTCTACGAGATATTGTTATATGAATTTTTTGAATCCTTCTGCTTTACTGGATTCATTGGGTTACTCTTTTTCTTTCCTTCTGTTATTTCATGTTGTCTAGCTTACCTTTGCTAGAAGGCTTGTTGAATCCTAGGGGATACATTTGTGTTTAGTGAAATATCCTTAAGGATAGTGCCTAACATGCCTCAAGCATGCTCTTTGTTCCCAACATTCTTAAGGATATTTTGATACGGCGTCTAATCCTGTGCCTCCAACTATCAACATTGTCATCATTGCTATTTCTAAAAATTGGTCCAAGCAGCGCTGTTCCAGTACTGCCAACTGTTCTATTTGCTAAGCCATTTCCAAGTATATTGAAGATAGAAATCTTTGATGGAGGTAGTGTCACGCCCCAAAGGGGTATCCTAAACGTCGTAGTTCGCCATACACAATATTAAAGCCTAAGAATGACCGCCTCAATCATGCGAAGGCTTCCATACTATGTACAAGGCATCTAACACATAGAGGAGACACATTGGAGAGATACATTTTATATTGATACACTTGAGTAACAATGTAAAGGAAATACAATCCACTATACTTCAGATACAAATCACTAAACTTCAATTACATTCATCTACAGACTTTCATACATAAACTATTACAAGGCAAATCATAAAACCTAGCTAATAACTTCAAACATTCTTATTCTTTGCCGAAATCCCGAAGTCATTCTCGGCTCCAACCATCACGGTCCCCACTAGCATTCTTGAGATAACCCGTTCATTTAAACAACTATTGGGGTATAAGCTACACTAGCTTAGTGAGTAAGAACTTTCAGGATTGCATTTATAACACATCATACAATCAAGTGATTAGTCAGACAAGTGATATGCATCAAACACGTGAATTCAACAAACATATGACCTGTTGGAAATCATATGTGGGTGGACTTGCGCCCTCCATCCCGGGTTAGCAGATTAACGAATCATGCGGTACGACCGTTTAAGCTCACGGTCAACTGAACTAAGATTTCGTTTTATGGATCACAATTAACCAACATATTCGTTTTATGGATCATGAAAGACCAAAAAATGCTAATACTCCATCCCCATCGTGATATGAATGAGTTCAAGTTTATAATTGATGTCTAATAATCAATTAATCCAATTCTTTTAAGTGACCAAGCAATACTCATAGACAATCATTTCTACTCTACTAAACAAACAATGAGTTATCACCCGGCTTCGATATTCTTTAAATCCAATTCCACATAACAACAGTAGACAAATATAATTCCCAAATAACCCCATCATGCATATTCATTTTTGTCTTTGCCTAGCAACTAGTGCGGCTATCTTTACAATCACAAGCAATAAATGAAATTGGAAGTAATACTCACTCGACCATTGGATCACTGGTCTCTTAGTACAAGTAATCCGGTGGTAAGGAATCGTCGATTTCGGGTTTACCTAAAAAGAAAGAAATACTTTAATAAGTATTTCAATTCAAACTAATCCAAACGATCTTCTACAAACTATCAAATTCGTAATCCTCGTCCTAAGCGGGAATTCCAACTTAAAACGGCCATAACTTGGTCATTTTAACTCAGAATCTCGTAATTTATATATCGATTTCTATCTACATCGAAAGATATATCTATTTCTAATATTATATTTAAGTTTTGAAAACTGTGAAACTTCGAAAAGGTCCGATCAGATTAGGACAGTGGCAAATTCTAATTCCGAAAAATAGTTTCGTAAATGTTTGTAATGTTCCTACTATATAGATTAACTACATATGCAACATTGATGATTTCCTATTATGAATGGCATGGTATGAGCTTGATGCATGCATGCTTTTGACAATATTTACTAAAAGAAATTTTAGAAATTCTTTATTTATAAGACTCCATGGCTATTTACTTTTAAGAAAACTAATTTCCTAACTTTGATCATTTCCATTTGTTTTGGATTTATTTCTCAAGAAAATATAATTGTTTTTGTTAAAATTGAGTCTTCATTATATCTATTACTTATGACCTTTATTTCTACATTAAAATTTCCATTTTACACTTTGTAAATATGTTTTCAAGTAGGGTTGATTCCAAAATTCGAATTTTGTAAAAATTAGTTTTTGAGTGATTCATTTAAGTAAAAGTCATTTGATACTTAGAAAATTAAGGCTCAACCATGCCTTACCACTAAGGACTTCATTTCTTTAATAAAACTTCTAATTTGAGTTTGAAAAATATGGGTTTTCATGCCATTACTTCACTATTACGAATTTTTAAAAATGACAACAACTCAATTTTTCCTACTTTGTTTCTACTCCTTGTTCTATATATTTTTCTTAGCAAATCCTATCTTAATTTATCAAAATCATCACTTGATGATACGTATGACCTAAACTCTTCATTTTTCATTTAAGGCATGGTTTTGAAATAATCCAAATTTACAAATTTTGGATAAACTCAATTTTCTTACCTTATTTCTACAATGCATCATACATTTATGTATTTCCTACAAGCTATTGTCATGATGGTTATGAGATGATCTACCTATATGTAGACATATAATACCAAGAATTCTTTTTGGAAACTTTTACTTTGCAAAACTTTGAATTATACTAGACTTAAGAAAAATAGTTTTTATTCTTGTAAAATCATACTTTCTTTTATCAAAACTCAACCTTGATGATCTATATAACCATCACCTTCATTATTTCAATAAAAACCTTCATTTTGGGGTTAGAAAGTAGATGTTTAAATAGGTGGTTTACCTAAGTACGAATTTTACAAAATTTTAAGAATGAAAACATTGTTTACCTATTCTTGGAAACCATTTGTTATCCTAGGATTATATTTTGATAAACTTCTCTTATCTTGTCAAAACTTGGTCTTTATTACATATATTCCCTAGGACTTCCATTTTCCTATAAAAATTATCTTTTTGGCATTTGGAAATGGTGTTTAAATAGTGGCTATTTTCAAATCCGAATTTTGAGAAATTCATTTGAGCTTGTTTTCTTTGTAAAACTCATTTAGTCTTTAAAAACCATTTCCTAATCAAACCTACCCTTGGCTTCCATTTCTTTAATAAAATCCTTGTTTTGAAGTTGAAAAATGGGTTTTTTAAAATTGGTCTTTGTTGAGATCTGAATTTAAAAATTTTTTTGGACATATTTTTTGCTAAAATCTATCTAAACTTATTAACTTCCATTCCTTACATATCCTATCCTAAGAGCCTTTCATAACTTGAATAAAAACTTTATTTTTGAGTTGGAAAACATGTTTTAAAAATATGTCTTGGCCAAAATCCGAAAATGAGATTTTTATTTTGAAAATCACCTTTGATTCTTGTAAAAAGAAGTCTTGATGATATACATACATTAAGCCTTCATTATCTTAAGTAAAAACCTCATTTTGACACTTGGAAAGTGGTTTTTAAATAGGGGTCTTGCCAAAATATGAATTTCACAATTTTTGTTTAAGTTCAAAACCAAGATCTACACTTAATATGAACATAAATCTAAAAGAAAACCCATGATAGTAAACTATAAACTCATAGATCTAAATTTTACTCATCAAAATCACTCATTATGTTATCTATATCCTAAGCCCTTCATTTTAAATGAAAAATACACATTTTGAAGTTGAAAAATAACTTTTCTAAATATGGTTTATTTTTCATCCGAATTTTCAAAAATGATTTTTGTTGAAAATAAAATAGATCTTGAGTTTTCTAAAACATTTCTACTATAATCATGCTACTACAAGTTATTCATGAACATAAAACAAAGTCTAATGCATGTATGAACTTAAAACACTAGATCTAGTTTATTATACTAGTTGTAGATGCATGAACACCATGATGAACATGTGGATGATGAATATATGCATAGATCATAAGCAATAACAAAAATAATAACTTCAATAACAAGATCTAAGGCATAAACAAAAATCAAAGTTACAAAAAGTTAGATCTACAAAATATAACTACTTTAAACAAGAAAATAAGAATGATACAAGAGAAAAATCATAGAGAAATGGAGTGTTTCACTTTGGCATCATCATCCTTAGCTTTTAAGCTAATGGAATGTCATTTGATGCATAAAAATCTCACTATACCTTACCTATATCACCTATGGAAGTTTTGGGAAGAAGATTTGCTTAAAAATCTTCAAGAAATATGGATGGGAGCTAATAAAAGAATTGGGGGCAGCTTGTGTTCTTGAAGAAACAAGAACAAAATGAAGAAGAAAAGAAAGGAAAAAGAGAGAGGAAAAGTTAAGGAATGAAAAAGGGAAGAAGGAGTACATGAAAGAGAGAGAGAAAATGAGTGTATTAATTGTGTTTCATTAATTGAAAGGGAAAAAAAATAAAACAAGCAGAAAAATTGGGGTGGGGGCGCTGGCATGAATTAGAGAGAGAGGAGAGAGAGGATTTGTTTGAAATGTGACTTGAAAATGAATTGTGTAATTAATGTGTAATGTAACTTTTTGAAGAAAGATTGAAATATATTTATTTTTAGTCAAAATAGGAGTAAATTAAAGGACAATGACAGCATAAAGAAGGAAAAATCTTCCATGAAGTGATATAATAAAGTGTAAAAAGATTGAAGTGAAAAAAAAGTGATGTGTGAAAGGTGTACTTGAAAGTATGGGTGATAAGAGTACTTTCTTAATAAAATTAGAAAATTTATTCCAAATATTTGTAGCAGATTTTTCATAATTAAAATTAAATAATTATTTGAATTATTTTAGTATTTTAACAAATATGTTACCGGTATAACAAAATATGCGAACATGGGCTATAAATGATATTTTTATAATCCAAAAAATTCTAAAAAATTATTTTATGAAAATAAAAATATTTTTCAAATATTTTTAAATTATTAAATTAATTTATTTTATTTTTTAGTATCGGGTCTTAAACAGAATCTGATCCCGTAAAAGCCCGAACTAACTACATTTTAGAAAAACAAAATTTTCTATAATATATAAAATATTTATCTAAAAATATAAGGCTTTGTAAGAATAATAAAATTGTGTAATGAAATAAAAGTGAATAGTGCAAAAGACTAATTAATTACCGGTAGTAATGAAAATACGATAAAAAGGTTATAACTGTAACTTTTATAACCCGAAAAATTATATAACTGATATATTTGGAAATCTTATGAAATTACGAGTCTAACGGTATTAATGATATATTTTTGATATCTCGAGCCCCAGGACACGCTTGTTGAAGCCTGTATCAGAATAGATTCGAAATAGTCAAAAATTTACCAATCTAATATTTTTAAACAACTTATATTACTACGAGCTACTCTACATATTTAAACTACACCTGGGCCTCTAGGGTTAAGGACGCTAGATTGCCGGACTTAGGCTATTATATTCCGGTTAAGGTTTCCAGGTGATTTTTCCGGGTTAGATCCTTACCAATTTGGAAACTGATATTTTATGGTTATACAACATATTTGATTTGAGAAATTTATCTTAAATTTTATTTTTGTAAGTATTTAATATCTTTTAACGTTTTCGTAATTCTTGAATTGGGTTTCATTTCTGAAAGTTAATTGTTATTTACTTTTTAATAATTTGATTTTGGGTTTATATTACCCGATTTTATAAGTCGGAGTTACGTATAGAATTTGTCGTACGTAGTGGTTTTGGAATTGAAGTATGATGAGTTTTTATTTTGTTTTTAAGGATTCTAATTTTTCTCAAGATTCGGAAATTTCTGGATTCGATTGTGTTTTTGGACTAGTTGAAATTCGGTTTTAATTTGGAGTGATTTTGAAGGTTTATTTTCGAAGTTCATCTTGAAATTATTTACTGAAATTTTCCGGAGCTTACAGACAGCTTTAAGAGATAGCAGGAACACATCATTTTAGTTTTTGACATGCACAGTATTGCACACACTCTTACGGTGCTAAACCAACATATTCAACATCCAAACAAATGGAGCTCTGGGTTCATGCAAACAAGGTATGTCACTACACTATCATAAGTACCTAATCTAATAAGTTGTTCGATGTCTACTATTCTTACAAAGAAGCAAAAGAGATTCCATGGTTACTAAATACACAACTGAAGATGCAGTGAAACAAAAGTTCATTATTGAAAAATACTATAAGTGGGAGATGGTCAAGGACAAGGACATTAAAATGCAAATCAGTAAGTATCATAAGCAAACAGAAGACCTTAAATCTGAAAACATTAATCTACGAGAAGAGTTTGTAGCTAGCTTACTAATAGAAAACTGCCTCAATCATGAAGTGACCAGAAATAGTAACTTAAACCCAAAAGGAATCCCAAGTTGCCAAAGGAAAGGAGATTGCAAGTAAGACAAATTTGGTGGATCACAAACCGCACAAGTCATACAAGAGGTACGAAAAGAAACCTGATTATAAGCCTAAAGTCAATAATCCCACTTTTAAGAAGAGAGGCAATTGATTCGTATGTGGCAAACCTGGCCATCAATTAAATAAGGAAGAGAGTAGGAAGAAATGACAATCTTGCTAAAATAAAGGCAAAATTGGTTCAAGCAAATGATATTATTGTTGCGGTCATTTCTGTGACTATGGTATCAATGTGAAAGAATGGGTCATAGATTCTGGTGCCACTAGGCACATTTCCGCAAATAAAGATGCATTCATGATTTACACAAAAGTTAAGGAAGGAGAAGAATCTATACATCTTGGTGATTCTAGAACTATCCAATTTCTTAGAAAAGGAAAGGTTCTTCTCAAGCTCACATATGGCAAGACTTTAACTCTGAATGAGATGCTACATATTCCCAACAATCCAACCAATCTGATTTCTATGGCATTATTTGGAAAAGTGGAGTGAAAGTATCATTTGAGTTTAATAAAGTTGTAATAACAAAAATAATGTTTTTATTAGCAAGGGTTATTGTAATCATGGTTTTTTTGTACTTAATGTTTTGAAGTTATGAATGAAAATGCTTCTTCTTCTGCTACTTGATTGATTCTTGTGATTTATGGCATGGTATATTAGGACATGTTAGTATATCTTATATTAAGAAAATGTAATATGTTGGGTTAATTTCTAATATTAATTATGCAAGTATGAATAAATGTGAAATTTTTTTTAATCAAACAAACTAAGAAAACATGTGCATCTATTTTTAGAGAATCTGAACTATTGAGTTTAATCCATACTGATTTAGGTGATTTGAAGCAAATTATGAATAAAGGAGGTAAAAGATACTATGTAACCTTTATAGATGATTTTTCCATATATACTAAGCTTTATTTGCTCAAAAATACAGATGAAGCTTTTGACATGTTTCTAATATACAAAGCTGAGGTAGAGAATCATTTAAATAAGAAAATTAAACAAATTAGATTAGATAGAGATGGTAAGTATGTCTTACTTAATGAATATTGTGAAAAAGAAGGAATAATTCATGAAATAACTTCACCTTATTCCCTAGAATCTAATGGAGTAGGTGAAAGGAAAAATAAGACATGAAAAGAAATGATAAATTGTATGCTTGTAAGTTCTAATGCACCTGAATATCTATGGGGTGAAGCCATATTAATTACATGTCACTTGCAAAATAAGATACCTTATAAGAAAATAAGAAAAACAACTTATGAACCTTGGAAATGTTATTCTCCTAATTTGAAATATTTGAAACTGTGGAGGTATTTTCCTAAAGCTATGCTTCCTAATTTAAGAAAATAATGTTAGATTCTAAAACTTCAGATTGCATGTTTAATGGTTATGCTGAACATAGTGTTGCATATAGATTTCCTGTATTAAAAAGTGATGAGTTATATTGTAATATAATTGTTGAGACAAAAAATGCAGAGTTTTTTAAACATTTTTGTCCTTTAAAATCTCAAATTATTCCAAATACACCATCTTCTGAAAATGTTTCTGGAAATGAGTATTTAAGAAGAAGTAAAAGACAAACGAAAGAATATTCTTTTGGAAATGATTTTTATACTTATCTTGTTGAAAATGATCCATTAGCCTTCTCAGATGCAATTTCCTTCTATGATGCACCTTTTTGGAAAGAAGTTATTAAAGTTAAAATTGATTCAGTTTTATAAAATAAAACTTGGGAATTGGTAGATTTACCTCCTGGAATAAACCTAGTGGTTATAAATGGATTTTTAAAAGGAAATTAAATCTTGATGGTTCAGTTGATAAGTTCAAAGCTAGATTAATTGCAAAAAGTTTCACTCAAAAGCAAAATATTAACTATTTTGATGTTTTTGCCCATGTAACTAGAACCTCTTCTATTGGAGTTTTAATTGCATTGGCTTCAATTTGTAAACTTTTTATTCATCATATGGATGTAAAGTAGCCTTTCTAAATGGGGATTTGGAAGAAGAAATTTATATGGTGCAACCTAAAGGTTGTGTTGTTCTAAGATAAGAAAAGAAAGTTTGTAAACTTCTTAAATCATTGTATGGTTTAAAACAAACTCTTAAACAATGGCATGAAAAATTTGACCAAGTTTTATTAAAAGATGGTTTCTTTACTATTGAAGTTGATAAATGTGTTCATACGAAACTTGTTGATAATGATTATGTTATCAATGCTTAAATGTAGATGATGCTTATATTTGGTACTAGTCTTGATGTAGTACATAAAACTAAGTCTTTTCATGCTTCTAAATTTGAGATGAAAGACATGGGTGAAGCAAGTATTATTTTGGGTGTTAAAATCATAAGAAAGAATGATAGTATCATGATATCACAAGAACATTATGTTAAGAAACTTCTTAGGAAGTTTGGACACTTTGATGTCAATCCTATGGGTACCCCTTATGATGTTAATACTCAATTAAAGAAAAATAGAGGTGATATCGTTGCTTAATCTGAGTATGCACAGATAATTGGAAGTCTAATGCATTTTGATGAAACAGCATCCAAGGATCCACTATACATTCCAGTAGGACCGATCATGTAAGCTAAATCTAAGAGGATAAGGGAGGCGTTAGGAGCATTCATAAAGGAGACCTGGAAGAAACAAGCCTTACACGGATATTTTGTGAAGGATTTGCCACTAGACCATAATCCGGGCCTTGTTAATGTCGTGCAAGTAATTGAAGAAGACTCAAAGTTGCAAGTGTTCATGAACAGGAGTCCTACGCCAACAACTGGGAAGTCAACACCGCCGGCCTTCAAGCGGGGCACAAACATCACATAATCAAAATTTCTAACACTGACGTGAACATCATCAATGTAGAGTTCTACACTGCCAACATACATTGCATAAAATATGATCAGTAGCGAAATGTTGAACACCATTCCAACGTTGGCTTAAATTTTATTCCTACACCGCCAGCTTAGCATTATATACCTCCGGTGTACTTTGCCGGTGTACGTTTGTGTGCGAGATCTGTTGAGACGTTTTAGTTTCTTTTCTTTTGTAATATATTATGTTAGGTTTGTTTTGGTACGAATAGTTAACCATTGAATGAATATTTTTTGAGAGAGGTTTTCTCCTTGAGTTCCATTGTGAACTTGTGAACTTATCAAGATTTAATCTTGTGCCGTTCTATTCGATTCTACACCTTTGTTCTAGTTTGTAATACAACTTAGGGTAAAGGTTCCATCTTTCGAGTTTGAAATACAACTTTGGGTCAAGGTCCATGCCGATCTAATTTAGCTTTCTTGAAGGACTGCTTCCATAAACTAATCATTAGGTTTCAGGTTTAATATACTTGGAGTTCACATCACATTTAATGAATTCTTCAAGACCTAACATAGCATATGTTGTGTATAGATTGAACAGGCATACACACAATCTCGGTTATGATAATTAGACTGTATTAGTCAGACTGATGAAATATCTAAGAGATACCATGAACTATGGTATTCTATATAGTGAATTTCTCACTATATTAGAAGGATACAATGATGCCAATTAGAACTCTAATTCAGATGAGACAAAACCTACTAGCGGTTATATATTTACCATTGGAGCTGGTGCAATTTCATGGAAATCAGTCAAATAGACTATCATAACTAAGTCCACTATGGAGTTAGAGTTCAGTGCTCTAGAATTCGCTAGTAATGAGGCTAAGTGGTTGAGAAACTTCTTGGAAAATATTCCATTAGGTTTAAAACATACACCTTCTATGCCTATGTGTTGTGATTGTCAAGTGGCAATATCTATTGCCAAGAATAAGACCTTTAATGGAAATAATAAACATATTCGATTGAGACATGATGTAGTTGAGTAGTTGCTAAAAGATGGAATGATCTCAATAGATTATGTGAAGTCATAAGTGAATTTAGTCAATCCTCTTATTAAACCTTTTGGGAGAAAATTAATAAGTGAAACATCAAGATATATGGGACTAAAGCCATGTTGAGGTATAAACAATTATGGTAACCCAACCTATGTGATTGGAGATGTAAACCCCGAGGTTTTTCCTACAAATAGAAATAGATAGAAATATAAAAATAGAAAATAGAATGTTAATATATATTATTCCAAACCCTAAATATAAATAGTAACAGATATCAAAGTTAAGGTTTTATAACTGATATCGAAAACTCGAAGTATAGAAATAAATTAAATAAGATTTTAAGAGTATTAGAATGACAATAAATAATAAAGCTTATAGTTAGAAAACGATCATTTAAGAATAAACCATTAGAGTTATAAATACACAATAAGAACAAAAACAAATCCATAACTCATAATATAGACTCCAAATAAATATTTGGATCACACTATTAATCTAGTTAGTAAATTCTAAAGCTATTAGAGATTGAAATGAAATTTGGCCTATTAAGCTTAGAAAACCCTAATTGAATGAGATAAAATCCTAAAAATAATTAATCACGTAAACTTTAAACCCAAAGTTGAACCCGATAATAACCTAGAAAATTTATAGAAACTCTAAATATGTTTTTGAAGATAAAACTCTTAAATAACTATCATAATTATACCTGTTTAACTTAATAAACTACCCTAAAACTAAGATAATTAAACAAATAAATAATATTATAATGATTTATCCTTAATTCCAGTGCAAATTGGACAAAATAAAAGGCTGAGATTTCTTAAGATGTTGCAGCCGAAATTCACCTAGCAAATTGCTAATCTCAACAAAGTCAACAATTCAAACTTAGGACACCAATCGATAATCTCCAACCAAGCCATACATTATATGCATGAAGAAATCCAAAGAAACAAGCAAATTTCGATGGAAAGAATTGCTTCTCCTCAATCAACTTGTTGCCCTTCCTTTTTTATATATAAGACACTTTAATTTCAAAAAGAACAAAACAATTAATTCTCCTTTTGTAACCAAGTTCTCCACCTTCTTTCCCGTAAAATAATAGCGCAAAACAGCAATCACAAACACATAAACACAACTTTAAAACAACTTCATTAAAGCACCAAACCAAGCTTAGGATAAGAAGCAAATTAAGGTAAGAAAAATTCGTACTTAAATTAGTTATATGTCAAACACTAGCTTAAACAATGTTATTGTTAACTTTAGGTTCGAATCTAACTCTGAGGGGGAGTGTAACACCTTTAAATCTGCTCAAACAAGGTGATATCTAGTCATAAAACTCCATTAATGTATTATGTTATATGTTGAAATTAGAAATTAAGTTGTAAGATGGTTAAAAGACACTTTATGTACTGATATATCCCGTATGATGCATGTAAAGTGTAGAAGAACACTTAAGAGAAGTTTTGATACAAGTATAATACATATATATTATAAGAAATATAAGTTTCGAATCATGAAAAATTAGAGAAGATGATGAACAGTGTCAACACTGCCCCTACACCGGCAGTGTCAACGCTCAATGCCGGCAACGTACACGATTAGGCCAGCGGTGTTGAGACGGCTTACACTGGAACAGAAGCTACGTAAAATTTATTTTTATGTCAAACGAACGAACACCGGCAATCTAAAACCCTATGCCGACAACGTTAGAGACGACGTACGTTATATACTGGCAGCCTTCGAAGCCAGTGTACACTAGGACATAAGACATGTAAAAATAAACGAACGCGGACATCTAGGTATCAACGCCGGCGGTGTTAGAACCGGCGTACACGCATAATTTCCTTGCGTGAAATCTGTTTTACTCAAACAGATTATATATATATATATAATAAACAAATATTATATCTATATATAAACAAAAGCGGATTTTACTAAGTAAATAAATAAATACGAATATTTAAAATAATAATAATAATAATGTTTGAGAAGTATTAAACCCTAAGAACTATAAGAAAATATTATTGTTATAGACACCAATAATTGTTAAATACTTGTTTTATGTAGATAAATATATAAGAATGGAAATCTAAATAAGTTAAAATTATGAATAATGTGACTTCTGAAAATGACAAGATAATTATATGAAGTAAATTAAGAGAAACACGACAAAACTAAATAATAATAAATAAATATTCGTTACTATAATAGGTTAATTAAAGAACAGTATAAAAGTAATGATAATGGTAATGATAAAATATCAATCCACTGAATATAAATTCTACAACTACCTAATAAAAATATATAAATAGCTAACAACATCAAGAAAAGCAAAATGAAAATAAATATTAAATAATAATTTATTATCATAGGACCATTAAATGACCAAATAGTAATAGGAAGAAAACCAAATATCTTAGACACCCATAGCAGTTTAGTTCTATAATTTATGTTTTATTGATGAATATTTTATTCATCTCAATAGGTGATTTTGAATCTATAGAGGATTTCCCAACTGACTATTACGACTAGCTAGTATGAGTAGGTAAGTAACTTAGTTTTATTATATTGTGTGTGCTTATAGCTTAGCTGATCTTTAATTAAAAATAATAACGTAAATATGTTGTATGACTTTATGGGAATTGTTTGTTGTATGAATTGTTGATTGCTAAGTTACTCTAATGATAGTAATAACAGAATTATGTATGATCATATTGCTTTATATAGTACGCTGCTTGTCTTTGAGATGACTGATCATCTTAAACCTGATTAAAAACTATTGGTACCACAAATGAAATGAACATGCATTGCATGATTTGCATAAGCAGCATTTGAGTAAATGGCAACCTACTACGTGTTAGTGTTTCGAATCTCTGGTAATGCTTAGTTTATCTAGGTAAGGAAGCTATTAGTTATTTGTAAGATTACCTTTGTTTTGTTGATGTCATAGGAACTAAATGGTAAATGAAGGACGCCGCTTATGGTATTGCTTAAAATAACTAACACTTAGTGGAGTTTCTAAAGCTAAAATAAGAAATGAGTGTTAAAGACATGATAATTTAAAGTGATAATTTAAGTGAGTATTGTTGTTTTCCTATATCCTTAGTCTCTCATGGGTAGGTGGGTTATAGTATTGTGTTCCTTCAACCCTGATGAGAGGGCGTAAATCTCCATCCTACGTTGGATTCCGGGTTATCCAGACTTGTATTTATGCATCGCTTGATTGATGCATTTCATATGATTGTTAATGACTTGTTTGATATGTGATAAGTTCTAGTTATTCGCTGAGCTCGTGGTTTCGTCACACTCCGACAGTCCTTTCAAGTTTACACTTAGGGCATGGCTGGTCACTTCTAGGAGTTTAACTCCGGTAAAAACTTCAAAACTGAAAGTTCATGAAAGACTATGGGATAAGTTGTTTGCTTTTATTTTTAGACTAAGCTAGTTAGTATTTAAATTTTCAATTATGTGTTTAGAGACTTTTAGAAAGACAATATGGTTTGTAATATTATATTCAAGCACTAAGATGATAGTTATTTGTTAATTTATGACTTACATGTATTTGTCATTTCTTATCAAAGCAACTAAAAGATCTTTCGTTTGACAAATATGTCACTCCCTAAAGGTAATCTAGTGATAGTATTCAAGTGTAGCTTGTTTACTACTACTACTAGGGTACCCTCGAAGCGTAACAAGAGATCTCATGAAATAAGTTCATATGAGTAATAACAAGTCATTAGTTGATCTGTGTAGCACTATAAATATTGTCCCTCCTATGGTGTCTATGGTGCTAAATTGCAAAGAAAATGAGGTTAAGCAAAGCTCTTGATCAAATTCCAATACCTTTAAAGGTGGTGTATTTTGCAGTATACACTTGATGGAATGAACTATATGAGTGTGGAGTAGGGCTGCCCTTATGAGATTTGTGGCAAAATCTCTAAAGCATTCATGAATAACCAGGCACACTCATGGCCTATTAGCGCAACACCATGACGAATAGCATAAATCTATGGAGTATATATGATTAATGAGCATTTTAGCTTACAGTAAAAAATTCTTGGCTTATAGAAGCATTAAGCTTCACCATTTATGTTTTAAGTTATATCTCTGTATTCTAAGTCTGGTTTATAGTCTTAAAGACACCAGATTCAAGGCAACATACTCATTTGAGAAAACCCAGTATTTC
The DNA here is from genome assembly GCA_024138025.1 of Combretum micranthum. Classification (NCBI taxonomy): domain Eukaryota; kingdom Viridiplantae; phylum Streptophyta; class Magnoliopsida; order Myrtales; family Combretaceae; genus Combretum; species Combretum micranthum. Next base: position 401,509 of record JAMXBD010001085.1, read on the forward strand.
TTTTATGTATGTACTTTATCCTTTCGAAATATATGAGAGGTTGTTGTATGTTATAGGATATTTCAAAAGGAATAAGTCTCATTTCTTAGACTATGTTCTTTGTCTTTATTTATTAACTTTTTTTTGTATATGGACTTATAAAGAGTTAGTAGAAAGGTATGGGCTAACACACAAAGCCTAGGCTGGACTAATGTAATTTCTTGGATCTCTCCTCTCCCCACCCAACACCCTAACCCACCCCCCCAGGTGATTGTTTTATCTTATCCAAAAACAAGCTTTTTGACCATTTCAAATATCAGTTATCATAATATCTTATTTTCAACCTCCACTATACTTATATCTTGGCCACTTTTAAATTATCTATCTGTTATTTTATTGAAAAAAGAAAAAGATATTTTGCTTAACCGTTTCACTTATCTCCTCGAGATATTGTTATTTATATTTAATTATCTTTAATATACCGTTTATTTTTTATTGGCCCCTTCCTCTATCTCTCTTTAAATTTTTCGAATCCTTCTGCTAGTTTACTCTAATCCATAATATAATTATTTTAAGAGTTGTACAAATAAGTTCTAGCCAATTATTTACTTATTTGACTCGATCCATTTGATCCTATTTCAATCCATTTAAAAGTTGACTAATTAAATATGATCCGATTAATAAGAGATTAAAGAGTAGGGTTAGTCCACTTTTCTTAATATATATAAGTTTATAAATGAAAAACATAAAGTAGAGTTAAAGAAAGCAAAAGGAAAAAAAAAAAAGAAAAAAACCTCTCTGCAAGTCTGCATCATCTAAAACTACAAACTCTAAAGAAAAACTGTACCAAGTCCTAACCCAACCCCAACCGCAACTTCTGTCTTTCCATCTTCTGGGCATCTACACTATTGCTCACTGCCGCCCTTAACATCAGAACCCTAAACCTCGCAACAACGACATCTCAATCCATGACCTTCCCACCGCACCTATAAAACCATCAAACCACTAAACTAGGTTGACTATTGCCTTTGTGTCTCGCCATATCTAGAAGCTCACCGCTCTTTGTCCTGAAGATATTCTAACCATACTGTTTCAGGACTGTTGTTCCTTTGGGATGTATCAAGAACGTCTATTGTCTAATATAGGATGAGTGGTTTTTCTATTGTTTTTTTGTTTTTGTGATTTTGGTATTTATCAAGTATGTTAATGTAAATATGTTACCCAGTCTCAGTGTGTAAATGAACAATGAATATATACGTATTCTCTTGTCGTAAACGCGTCAAAAGCTTCGCCAATGTGGTGACTCTGCATTGTTAGTTCTGTTGGTGGGATTTTTTGGGGCATAGAAAAAAAATACCATTCAACTATCACAAGGGGAAAAATAATTCTATAAATAAACAAGTTAAACTTGTTTTTTAGAGAGAGTAGATTGTAATATATTAACTTCGTTTTTTCAAGAGACGAGGTCAAGATCAATCTCATATTTTGAAGAAATGAGCTCATTGTAGTTGTGGTGATCTTATCTCTTTAAGAGACAAGGTCATTTATTTATACTAACATCGTCTCTTCAAGAGACAAGTTAATCACTTACATCTTCATATTTTCAAGAAATGATATTTTTTATCCAACAGGATTTATGTAATTTTTTTTTAAAAAGTTATTACTTTTTTCCTTATCCCGAGTTTTCTTATTATTTTTATTTGTTTTGGTCTGCATTCCATAGGTTTTGGTTTAGCTTTAGATGCCTGTGCTTCGTTGATTTGTTAAAAATAAATATAAATGAAAAATATACATTTTAACTTATAAATAGATCATACATATCAGATTTAGATAAAAGACATATAAGAAATAAAAGCAGATAAAATACAGATGAAAATCAAACTATTCGAACAAATGATAAAAATCCAAAAAAGCCAAAATATAAATATATTTATGTAAACCTAATTTTTATGTATTTTGGCTTTTTTTTTTTTTTTTTTGCAAGTATGCATCACACGATCAATTTTGATTAATTAGCTATTTTGATTATATGATTTTTATCTATATCTTATTAGTATTCGGTCTGTTTGATCTATATACGAGTAAAAATATCTATTTTTCACTTGTATCTATTTATTGACAAATAATTTGTTTAAAAACAACAAAAATAAGTTGCCAAAATGATCAGAATAAGACGAACCAAATAAACACGCATTTATTTCCCCTTAAATTTGCATAATATTATTTGAAAAAAGAAAGCATTTTAATAGGTCAACCCTTATAATCAATAAAAAAGTATAAATGGATTAAATAAGTTAAAATAACTTAGTTAAACAGGTCAAATTAGTGGGCTGACTTATCTAACCCACTATCACATTTAAACAGGCGAAAATTTGCAGATCCATTTAACCTTTGACTTAACGTGGACCAGGCTTGATTCACTCATTTAACTCATATTTCTTCATTATGTTGCAATTTTTCATGTAAAGAAGAAAAAAAGAACACTATATCCTCCAGTACCACAGACTAGTTGCCACTTGATGAGGCTAGAGTCCCTTATATTGATGGACAAATGGATTAAACTATTTCTTTTTTCTCTGTCCATCAATAGTGACAAGTGCATTAAATATAATTGTTAAAGATGATTTGCAGTTGCAATCCATGTTTTCCTTTCATGTTGGTTATAAAATAAAATATAATATAATATATAAAAATCGTAGGTGGATTGTTATAAATTCCCTCCCCGATCCTAAGATTTCTAGCAAAGGTATTAAGGTAGACACAACAAAGATTAAAATGATTGCTAAGCTTCCACCACCAACTTCAATCAAGGCAATTAAGAGTTTCTCAGGTCATGTGGCATTCTATAGAAGATTTGTCAAGGATTTTTCCAAAGTTGCAAGACCTTTGACAAAACTAGTTAAGAAGAATACTCCATTTGTCTTTAATGACACTTGTTTGGAAGTATTTAATTTGCTTTAGGAGAAGCTCACCAAAGCTCTAATAATAGTAGCTCCATATTGGAATCTTCCATTTGAATTGATGTGTGATGCAAGTGATGCAGCCGTAGGAGCCGTTTTGGGTAAAAGAAGGGATAATATTTTCAACCAATCCACTGTGTAAGGAAGACATTGACACCAACTCAAAAGAATTGTATAACTACTAAAAAGGATTTGCTTGCGTTAGTGTTTGCTTTTGATAAGTTCTACCCCTATCTTATTTTGTCTAAAGTGGTTGTTTGTACCGATTATTTAGCTTTGAAGTATCTTTCGTTGAAAGCTAATGTAAAGCCAAGACTTATTTAATGGATACTTATGTTGCAACAATTTGATCTTAAGATCACAGACAAGAAAGGTGCCAAGAATTTAGCTATTAATCATTTATCAAGATTTGAAAATCCTTGTTTTAAGTAGCTACATGAGGATGATATTGGTGATGGGTTCCCTAAGGAGAGCTTGTATGTGATTTGTGCAATCAATGATGAGAGTATTCTAGCAAACTACTTGGTTGGAAAAAAACTTCCTAATGATTCTGATCATCATCAAAAGAAGAAATTTTTAGGGGATTTAAAACATTATTTTTGGGAAGATCCTTTTCATTTCTAAGTATGTGCTAATCAAGCAATCAGGAGATGTTTTTTTTTATGAGGAAGAACAAAGGATTTTATTTCATTGTTCTCATAGACCTACTGGTGGTCACTAAGGATGCTCATTCATTTGTTTTGTCTTATGGTCGCTGTCAAAGAACGAGGAATATTTCTAAGTGAGATGAAATGCCTCAAAGTTTATTCTTTAAATGGGTTGAAGCTTAAGCCCTACCTACCAATGATGTCAGGGTTATCTCAAAATTTTGTAAAAAGTTGTTTTCATGGTTTGGTGTTCTAAAGGCATTAATTAGTGATTGAGGTACTCATTTTTATAACTCTCGAATTAAGAAAGTGTTGAAAAGATATGGAATACATTATTAATTAACTACTCTTTATCATCCAAAAACAAGCAGTCAAGTTGAGGTTTTTAACTAAGACATAAAGAGAAGTTCGAAGAATATTGTTGCCTATAATCATAAAGTTTGGGTTGAGAAGCTTGATGATGCTTTATCAGCTTACTGAATTGCTTACAAAACTCCACTGGGGACAACTCCATATAGGTTGGTTCATGGCAAAGCTTGTCACATAAAAATGACCAATTTGGATTTAGGAGCGGCTGGTAAGAAGAGGCAATTTAAGATCAATGAGCTTGATGAATGGCATTGGAACGCTTATAAGAACTCTGGCATTTATAAAGAAAAGACCAAGATGCTTCATGGTATAAGAATCTGCCATCCAAAGCAATTTTAGGAAGGAGATTCAGTCTTTTATATAATTCTAGGCTCAAGCTTTTCTCAGGTAAACTTTGATCAAGATGGTCAGGTCCTTTCATTGTTAAAAAATCTTTCCTCATGGTGTTGTAGAAGCTAAACATCCAAACAAAGACACTTTCAAAATTAATGGGCAATGGTTAAAGCTTTATCATGGAGATCTAGATACTTTTGAAGGAAAAGAGGAGCTCAAATTCTTCTTTACTAAATAGTGATCTTATAAAGATGAGCATGCCGAGCTAATGATATTAAACAGGCTCTCCATGGGAGGCGACCTATGTCTAGCTTCTTTGTCTTCAATCTTGTTTTTATTTCTTCATAAGTTATGTGGAGTTTTTTTTTTTTTAATGTTTTGTGTGTTTTTGTAGACAACATGGTCATTATAAATTGATAATTTTTCTTGTGAATGAAGTTTGAGATGACCTATGAGTGATAAAAGATGAAAATTCACTAAGTGTTGAAAGATTTTAATTTTTAAGACACTAGACACAGGGGAGGTCCTCAAGCCCGTGCTTAAGAATGCAGTTGAAGTTAAGCTACAAAGTGCCTACGACACTTTGTCAACCGCGAGCGTAGGGAAGGCTGCGCCTCAGTGTGCGACCATGTGAATGCAATTTTCAATTTTGTTTTTGATCCATAGAGAGTGGTATCCTCTCTAGAGCGCACAAGCGTTAATAGTTTTTGAAGTTGTTTTTGCAGGTCTTCACACATCTGCTGGTGCGCCCGTAACAAGGATGAACTCAAAATTTCCACTTCCAGATCATGAAACCAGCCAAGGCACCGTCGTATCATAAGTGAAGTTTAACTTTCAATGCTCACAAGTCTTGATGCATCCTTAAACGCAGCCACTTCACATGTAGGTGTTAACTAAAAGGCTAGCTACTTCCCGCATCGTGGCTCAATTCTTCTTAAATCCCTCTAAGTGCAGCCCGTAACACAGCCGCACGGGAGACAGTGTGAGCCAAAACTATAAATAGTTTTCTCCTATTCACTTTCATTTTCCATATCCTGTGCTCATTAATAGCCTCGTGCTCTCAAGACCATTGTTTAGCTTTTGCTGCCAAACACTCTAAACTTCATCAATTTTGGTTGTTCATTCATTCCACTTACTTGATATAGATGGGAGAATCCGAGAAATTAACAAATCTAGCGTTATATTGCAATATACGGTTTATAAATTTTTTTTTGAGTTTTTATGATGTATAAAATACAAAAAATTAAAGGATATGATTGATCAATCATTGAATATGACGTACCAAAAATAGAATCGAACTAGTTTTGCTTAACTGATATTATGCATGATGAAAGGAAACAACAAAAAACAATCTTAGAAAGAAAACTCAATCTTATTCAAGAGATAATTAGTCACAAAGGACAAGACAATGTTCAAGAGAGCAAAAACTCAACAACCAATATCACTAGACATAACTCTAATGACCCTTATATACTCTCATAAGCCATGCAAGGGCAAATATGGAAAGCTCAAATGTCAAAACAATTAAAAAAGAAAACAAAATAATTTAAAACATCAAAAACAGGAATGAAGTAACCCTGTTGATCATGAACATGACACGAGTCATGATCTCCTTGGCTTTAAATTCCTTTTCTTTCTTCGTAGTGATGAAAATTTTAATAATAGTAATGTAAAATACAATCTCAAAAGGAGCATTGCCTTAGAATGTAAATTGTGTGCAAAAATAACCTTACGAAAAGATTAAATAAATAAATGAATTTTGAAAGACAGCACTTCAAAACATATCTTGCACGGTACAGGAAGAAAATAGAACCTGCTGTCCGTGCTATTTCCTGTAAGTGGGTTTTATACATCGTGTGCATTTTTTGGGAATCACCACGAACATGTACATCCCTGCAGTACCTTGAGCCACAATGGGGGAGAAATAATGTAGAGCATTACTATACAGATCCCACCAAACCGCATCTTTATGCGTTTTTATTGTGCTGTTCCATGGACTATGATTTAGTTTTGAAGGTCTTTAAGTATTTTGTTGGTCCAATTATTCTCAAACATTCCTCTAGACTCAGATGCATTGGATGCTAAAACAACTCAAATGTCTACATTCTAACTCGTAAGAAGGATTGTAATGGCAAAAGCTTCAACCGGCGACTTCAAGTGGTATTATAGTTGCAAGGCAGTCAAGAGTTTACAAGTTCAGACAAAAATGAAGATTAAATTGTAATGAATTACTATAAAATCATGAAAAGAACATGACAAGGTACTTGAATACATTAGATCACTCATCGGCACTCCCCCTCCGAAATAACTCGTGACAGAGGCACCGGTAATGACACAGATTGAAGCCTTATTGCGCCCAAATTCTTCAAGCCTAACTAAACGCAGCGAAATTCCCATGCTTTCATCTCTTCTTTCTCACTGTAAAGGCAATCAGGGCTTTTCAACGGTTACGCAGATTAAAGTGCTTCTCAACGACATCCACTTGATTAACAGTCGAACGAATAAACAGTAATGTGTCATTTCTATCACTTCAGAAAGTATCACCGGCTCCGCCAACTGGAAACAGACTTTGGGACCAGGGTTATGGAATTTGAGGCAGCTTCTAGCCTGCATCCCATTTAAGCATGGCTCATCAGCGAGATTCTATGCACACATAAACACATACATCACATCCATTACATTTCCTGAACCCACTAGCAAAATACATAAAGTAGATAAGAATTACTTGCGCTCTCGTGATAGATGCAGGTACATCCACTATTGGGCTGACATTTGTGCTGCACCTAATCTATCAAATACTTTTCTGGCACTGCCCAAGTAAGGTTTCTTCCATACTAAGAATTGGGTCTCCAGGGAGACAAGTGATCTGGCTGGAGTATCTAAAAAGCTTAAAGTTTTATTTAACAAAAGCTACAGGGATTTGGAATAACAAGGTGCCATCATGTTAGATGGATGCTTCATCTGAATGTTTCCACATAACTCAGAGGAAAATAAGGCAAATACTTTATTTATTTATTTAGTTTTCCAATTCATATGTATATTAGTTATCTACAGCCAATGCTCAAATAAGCCCTGTAGCTTTCACAATTACTCAGCGTCCTTCATATATTGGCTTCCTCAATGTTGCCTTGAGCTTCAAAATGGTTCACTATGACCTTCACTCACATAAGCCCACAAATTTGTAGAACTTATAATGCCATTTATGTAATTAATGCACGGTCAGCTAATAATCAGATTATATACATTTACTATGCCATGAGATGATTAATGGATGTTAAATTGACGTTCAAATGCCATACAGATGCAAAAAGTTTTTCAAATTTGTAAGCTAATGTGATTTTGAGGTGCTAATTTTGAGCTTCAAAAGACAGCATGGATAACATTAAAACCTAAAGGACAACATTATAATTTTAAGGGTAACAATGAAAAATATTAAAATTTGAAGGACAATATGAATAAATCGACTTTTAAAAAGTCATAATGCACAATTGTCAAAGTTTCAAAGGCTTATTAGTGCATTTAGCCATACTTCTATGTGCATAACTACACGATGTGTTTCTGTTCTAAGCATATTTGCACACGACTAGATTAAGTTACGCCACTATTCATGAAACTCATTATGCTATTATCTTAGCAGACCAGTGCATCTTATGCCAAGAACAAGGAGGAAGGGGATACTTTGATATTTCTTCAAAAGCCTTCATGACTTCTGTAGAGCTTGTTTCCAGCACTTGGCCACCAAAAATTATCTCATCGAGAATGGTTTGCATCTGAAGCATATCAATTTGAAATTCTCAGCGAAAATAGCATTTACAACGTAAAAAAGAAAAGAGAAAAAGAAATTAGCATTCATGACACTTTACATTACCTTACTATAGTTGAACACAATATCTAGCTCACATACATTTTTGAAGCACTTGTCAAGGGTTTCCACAAAAACTGGAGGCATGTAACTGGAGATAGTCAATTCAATTACAATAACACTTTGGAAAGTAATATTAGTATGTGTATCAACAAAATATAGAACTATACAAAACATGACAACCATCATAAATGTGATGAGAAAGCCACCTGACCCACCAGACATCAAATTACTATTTTTTTGGATAAAGAAGGCATCAAATTACTATTGAACTGTATAACTTGCATAAACATCATGCACTTGAATTGTTTCCAATTCCCATTCTTAAGGCTACCTACAAGGCACAAGCTGGACCATGCAGGTACATGGGTTTCAAAGGATGATAGTTGAAGTATTCTGGTGGTAGCCTATACAATTGTGAACCACCAGACATCAGATTTGAACTATTTGGACTACTTAACTAGCCAAAGCATCTTGCATCGGAATTGGGTTTGAATCCCACTTACCGGGCTACCTGGTACAAGCTTAACTAAGAGGGGTACATACATTTCCAGGGATGATAATTGATTATCATTGAGGTAGGCAGATAACAGAACCAATTAGGTGGTACCCCTTCAATAGGGAACCATTAAACATCAAATTTACAGTATTTGGAATAGAACAATGGGTTCCTACGTGACAAAAGCAGGAGTAAATAGGTACGTGGGTTTTGAAAGTTGGTAGTTACATTATCCCAGTGGCATATGGTCCAATTTGGCCACACCCATCCATTAACAAGGGGAAAGAAACATAGTTGCGTCATTCAAAAATCAGGTATTATGAAATTTAATTCCCTCTACAAATAGCATGCCCACTATAAAATGTGACAACAACTGAGCCTTTCCCCAAGTTAACGTATCTTGCTTAGGTTTATATTTTCATTTCCTGAAAGAATCCCCAGACATTAATCTCTTAGGTCTAAAACACCACTCATCTGGTTTTTTATTCTACAATCAAGAATTAGTAATTTGTCTAGTCAGCTTCCCCCTTAGGCAAAGCCCAGGTCAGTAAAACACATTTCCTCCCTTCTAATAATATCACAGAGAGTATAGTCGTTAGGCTAAGAGCTACATTTCTACATGCCATTTGCCCAAGGAAAATTGATAATACAGACAAACTACAAGATTTATGCAAGCAGCACTGATACTTTCAGCAAAATAAAATTAAGACTATATTGATCAGCATAGCCTACGCTGTACATCTACTGTGATGCAGTCAGACCTCAGAAATTACTGGAAGCCCCATCTATCACGAGTAGCGAAAATCTACCATCTTAGAGACTGCATGGTTGATTTTCCTATGAATATGAAGAAGCACAATTTATCCATTTCATATTCTAATCAGTAACTTAGATATCATTATGCAAACGGTATGAGACTACTTATCTTGTTGAAGTAACATCAGGAATCCCACTATAAGAGCTGAGTGTAAAAGTTTGCTATATAGATAGTCTATCACAAATTACCTTGTATCAGGTCAAGCATCGCAAGCTCATTCTCTGAGCTATCAAAAACAAAGACAAAGTACAAGGTGGCATAGTGCTTGTATACAAGACAAGAGTCCTGCACGCACAAAATCAGAGAATGAATTACACACGAGAACAAATCCTAAAATTGTAGGCAAAACACATCCCAATGCCACACAAATATAATTACTGACAGACTTCTTAGGCATCATCAAATGCCAATTTAATCAAACATAAACAATTCCGAAATAGATCTAAAATAAAAGAGAATTTATGTCATTTTGGATTATAGCAGTTGAGCATGTATCCAAATTAGATATCCAGACATGAATCTACCCTTGGGCACTTGCCATTGCAATTTTGAATTAGAGATTTGAACTGATTGTAAATAAAAAATATAACTATATTTTTTAAAAATTGCAGTGCAGCCAATAAAATTTCGTACAAATTTCCTTGGCACACTACTGTATTCCGCTACACAACTAGAATGAAAATTAAATCGATCTTGAAGTTTTAATATTCATACTCTGTTTACCAACAAATTATTGTCAGTTTCAAACCATTACTTCAGCCTCCGCAAATTTTTTATCTCTGAGCTTGCTCAATGTTTTGATTGGCTCTTCAATTTCTAAAGTGTTTGCAATACGTTTGTGCAAAATACAGCCAAAACAAAAGGTAGTCAACTTCGAGTTCAACCAAAACTTTATGAAACAAGAAGTAGAAGAGAGAAAGAATGTGTTGCATTTTGAGTAAGGTTGTTTATACTTTGCTCAGTCTATTACTGTTATTGATATGATCTATTGCTGGTACGCAAATCTTCTTTCCAACCTACAAATTCTAGCCGTAACAAGCACTGTTTCAATTTTTAACTGTATATTCTACTAGATCAGATGCTACTTGCCTTATACCACTACTAGTCAATACATCTACATATACTTACTATCATTTGTAAAAGTACTTTGATGTCTTCTTATGCTTACGTAAAATAATCTGAGCCTTCTTTCCCTATTAGCTCTAGCAGATGTAGGTTGCATAGCAACACTATGCATCTATTTGGTTCATTTTATTATGATCATTTTTGCATTTTATTTTTACCATTTCCAAGCAAACTGATTGCTGCAAAATAGATATTTTTCTTATAAATAAACCAAACAGACTAAATACATATTAAATACAAATAAAATATAGATGAAAATCAGACCATCTAAACAGAATATTAAAGCAAGGGTATTTCATATCAGTTTCATGGCAATAAAATAACATGAAAAGAAAGCACGAAACATCAAACTTACAGAATACAGCATTTGCACTGATGTTTTTAAAGTTCAAGTAAATTTTATACCAGTATACACCAGTATAAAAATAAGCCATTCATGACCAACTTAGGTAAACCATAACCGAAACCAGTTCGTACTACTAGAGAACCGATCTTAATAACATGGTTTGGCATTGTATTATACAGTCGAAAATTAACTAGCAGGCCATTGGAATTACCGGACCGAAAATTGAATCAGCCTGCACAAAATTGCTCACACTCTCAGCTCTACTGCTTAACACTGCACAACGAAGAACAAACGTGAACCTTTATCAGCCATCTCGGTCTCCCTCATTCACGAAACCTAAGCTGAAATTCAAACACAGACACACACATATGTATATATAGAGAAAGAGAGAGAGAAAAAGAGAGAGGGAAAGAGAGACCTGCAAAAACGCTTCGAATAAGTTCCTGCTGTTTCTCCAAAGACTGAATTCAAAGATTTCAAATAAAATTCAGGTAATTGAAAAATTATGATTACCAGAAATGAAGTGAGAGAGATGGGATGAGAGAAAGAGACCTGCCGATCGTAGAATTTGGCGAGACGAGGCTTGCCTTGAGTGTTCATAATCATCACTGCCTTTATCATTTTTCTCTGTATATTTCTGCGAAGATTGAAGAAACTGGTAATTTGAGTTGCTCCGATTTTCGTCTCCAATCGATAATAATGGGATGATAGTAATGGATATTGATGCTGTTTCTTCTCTTCAAGTAATATATATCTCGAATAACTACAAATTTTCTCTCCTCCCGATACCTCTAGCAAAAGATAAAGAAAGAATCGGGATCTGATTTATTTTCTATTGCTACATGAAATAAGAAATGGAGGAAATGAAAATAGCCATTAAATATTTAATTTATGCTCAAGTCTGAATTTTGAAGTGGTTAGAAAATTACTCTGCCTCCTGCCCGTCAGTATTAGGGAGTTTTTCAGTAACAAATTAGACATTTTCATTAAAAAATTATTAAAATATAAATTATAAAAAATTAATTACATATTATTGATACAAAATCATAAGTTATATATGCGATTTGAAAACAAAAATACAAAAGTGCACAGGTAGAATATGAGCATTATCTTCATAGAACCTGATTTCACATAATGTGTTATGGATACGAAATTTACATACCATATACTCATACTAAAACTAGGGGTGAGCACAAATCGGTTTGATTCGGTTTTTTCTAAAACCAAATTAAGTCATAATTTACAGTTTTTTTTTTTAATCTAAACTGAGCCTTCTAAGTAATAGTTTGGTTCAAATTATGAATTTTTCTAAACCATAAATAACGATTTAGTTCAGTTTGGATTATGGATTAAATCAAAATCCTAATTAAAAATTTTTTTGCTCTCTTTTTTTTTTCACATTTGTGTAGATACTAAAGATTTATATCACTTTACTAAGTTTATATTATAAACCACGACAAAATATTTTATGAATTCATCATACCTTTAATCTATAGTTCTCTATAAAATCAGTTATCCACCAATAAAATACATTTACTAACCAATACATAGTAAGTCATAATTTATAATTTTTAATAGAATCTCATCTACCAATAAATTTAACCAAAATAAAAAATAATTTGTCAATAAAATTTATCAACGAATAAAATGATCCGCTAATAAATACATTAAACAATTAATACATAATAAGTTTATAACTAAATAAATAAATTTCATACTTTATAAAGATAAAAACTATTTTTAAAAAAAATAGTTCATCATCGACAAAAAATATATATCATGAGTTCAAAAACAAATGTCAAAATGAATAAGTCGATTTAATCAATATCCACCAATAATAAATATAAAAAAAAAATCACATGAACATAAATGACCTTCAATCAATTATAATAAAAAAATCTATAGTTATTTATATTTTTCTAAAACGGTTTAATTCAGTTTTACGGATTATTTTATTTTACTTTCTAAACCAAACTATAAATTTATGGATTGATTCGGATGGAAAAAATTTTAAACCAAATTGTTAAAAAAAAAATAAACATTTTTCGGTTTGATTTGGTTCTGTTAGGTTGGTTTTTTTGTCTACCCCTACCTAGAACTTATACTCTACCATATAAAAAATACAGGTTACAAGGTGCCCCATACATATCCTAAAACATGTATTTACTTAAAAATATATAACGTAAAATAAATAAAAATAAATTATAATACTTATTTCTCATTTTGCAATCACTTTTATTTAATATTATTATCTATAGACCATCTTTTAGAAATTTTTATTTGGAAAAACTTATACTACTCTATTATGGAGATACTTGCAATTTTTATTTTGAAAGAATTTCAATGTTATATTAAGCTTATAAGTTACATAGAAGTATTATCTATCTTCTAAGGCCAAGTAGTATAGAAGTGCCTTCGAAGTTTCTAATTTAAGAATTTGCTAAATGTTTTACAAATTTGCTAAAATCATGTAATAAGGTTCTAAAGGTATTTGTTATAGATTTTAACTTTAACACATAAATAATTTAAATTTATTTCAGTAGGTTATTTATAATAAGTATATAAAAATAAAGTAGTTTTACGTATTACAACTTGAAATTTAAAAATGAAAGAAAAATTTTAGGTTTCACATGGTATAGGATAGGCATAATATGCTACAAAGTAGGTTTTGGTACAAAACTCCGTACCTTGTACCTTACAGGGTAACATACAGATAAAACTTCATACTACCCACCCTAAACCTGCTCTACTTATGACTTGTGGTTTAAAATAAAGGGCACTCATAAGTAATTAATGTGATTTTCAAAAATAAATTGAAAAAGGTATATATTACTTCAGATTTTTAAAAGTATATACATATATGTATATATCCCTGAACTGCATTTTAAACATGCTATTTTTACATAAAATCAAAAGTTATGCTTAACATGTAATTTTTTCACGGTATTTACATAATTATTTCTATATAATTAGTATTTGTACAAAAAAACATTGCAATAGATTGGTAAATAGATCAATATCTCCTAATTCTACATGAACTCATGGTTTACGAAGTCGAAAACGACCTAGGTCGATTCTGAGCCTTTATCGGTTCATGGGTTAGGTTTGGGCACATTGAGTGGCTCTATTTTTTTTAATGATAAAATTAAAAAAAAAAAGGAGAAAGGATAAAGTTAAAAAATTAAATTAAAAATTTTAAAATTGAAATTGAAATTAAAATTAGACCTAAAAACAATAGTTTTTAATATATTTATTGAAAGAATTGTTTAATATTTTTACTTATTTATAAATAAAAAAATTCACTTTTAATTGTAAAATTATAATATGGGACTAGAAAACATTTATGTCACGTTTAATACAAAAGAATTGTTAGGAATATAATGGAATGAGTAGGAGAATAATAATTGTACATTCTTTTATTTGGACGTATAGTGGAATGGAATGGACTTGGTATTTACCAAAATTACATTTGTAGTAATAATCATTAATGACAACAGGTTGAAAGTGGTAGTCCACCTTTTAAGGAGGAGTTGAATTTCCTTCAAAGTTGAAATTGCCCATTTTGGCTGATTCCATTTTAGTTTTTAAAATATATATTTAGATATGAAAATGAGAATGGAAATGGAACCAAAATCACAATTCCATTTCAACTTCAATGTTGCATACTAAACATGACATCAAAACCCAACCTAATTCCACAAAGGAAAAAAAAAAAGTCATACGTTTTTAAGAATCAATATTTCACTTTGATTGGTCTGTAATTTTATTCGCATATTTTTTAAGTATATTTATTATTTGTGTTGTCAATAACAACACCGCATTAAGTGTCGTCAATAGTTAATAAAAATTTGGATTTTGTTTCTTATGTATATCTATTTTTAATCCACGCTACTTATGTAATGCTAAGTTTAAGTTTAAATTTTAGAATTAGAAATCAACAGGAAACCCTAAAGGTTAAAGAAGTCTGCAGCAAAACCCTAGTGTTTAGATCCGGCAATCCCGTGCTCTTAATCGTAAAACAATAAAATTGAGAAAATCATAGAATATGAATCGTAATAATATAGGGAAGCCTAAAAGATCATATTAGTCAAATTTTAGTTTATTTCAGACCTAAACGGATCGGTTCTCGAAAAGCATGACCCAAGGCCCGAAAAAGTAAACACAATTAGATTCATAATAACACAAGGATTTTAAAAATATCGATTTTATAATTTCTCTCTACCATTTTTTCTTCTTTTTCTAACCAATAAGTAATTATCCTAAACCTTCTTTACGTTCATGTAACTTAGTATGAATATAGTGTATGTTTTCTAAAAACCCATGAGGTTAAGGAAACAACAATATGTTCATACTTTGTTTTTGTTCATACATATATTTCTATGCCATAATTATGTTAATGGATTATTTATTATTTCATATAACTTAGCATGAACATAGTGTGTATTTTATAAAAACCCATAGAGGTTAAGAAAGTAACATTATATTATGTTTTGTTCTTATTTATATATTATATTTTTGCTATTATGCTCTTATTATTGCTCTTATTATGCCTTTTCTTTCTTTCTTTTTCTTTAAGAGACTAGTCTATCTTAGTACCGGGTTACATTGATGAGGCTAAGGCTCTCAATATTTGACCATTTTATTATGCTTATATTGTTTATTATATATATTTCTATCTTATTTTGTGATATTATTCTCTTTTTCATGACTACATATTCATAAACATGCATTAACATGTTGATATTATCTTAACAAAAATAAAAAGGAGTTTTCTTAAATGAAGAAAAATAAGAACTCTCTTTAAAGATAAATTTTTGTCACTTAGGAAATGATTTTTCCAAAAACTTAAAGTTTTATCTTAATAAATCTTTTTTAAAAATTTAGATAACTGCATCACAAGTTTTTAGTAATGATAGTACATGGGATTTCATCAAAGAATAAACAAAGTAGATTTATCACACACACTCTTTTCAAACCAATAAGATAAGAAGGTTTCTTTAAAACTCAATACTGCTACTTCATTGGTTGACAAAGGTTTTTCTTACACTCATTTGTGAGGTTCTCACCAACACTCTAAAATACTAAGGACTAGACATGCTTTACTAGATCGTCTAAATTTAACCTTCTAGAGACAAATCTTACTTAGGAAATAAAATTAGTAAAGAACTTAAAGGAACATAATTATTTATTTAAAGTGGACCTAAATTTGGAAAAATTAAGAACATATAAACATGATAAGTAACTATTTCAAGGAATTTTAGTCACTACAAAGAAATACTTAGAGAAACTTCATTTTTCAACTACTATAAATAAAATTGGTAGAAATCTTAAAAAGACTAAATTTATTTTTGGAAAATTAATTTATTCTCAAAAATTTAGGAAATGAAGTTAAAAGAGGAAAACACTCACTTATAATAATCCAAGAATTTTTCCAACAAACTAAAGTGATTTTCAAGTCTTAATTTTTCCAACTTTTAAGACACCTTACTTTACAAAAATTATTGTTGAGACAACACCACTAAATTCATGCATACAATATGAGTCTATGTGTGTGTGTGTGTATTCAAAATATTTTTCAACTATACAAATATTTATATTTTTGCATAAGGATTTTTAGATGGAGAAAAGTTTGAAAAATTGTATTTTGAAGGCTGGGATTTTCGTGGTGCTTCTGTACCTTGCTGTTTGGGACCCAGACGAATTTTTAAGAAATGGATAGATCCTTTCAAGTAGGTAAAAAATGATACATAGTATGTAAAATTCTGAGTTAAAATGAGCAAGATATGTCCTTTTTAGTTTAGAACCTCCACAAATCCGATTTTTACTGCAAATAAAAGATAGAATTAGGAAAAAAATTGAAGTTGAATCTCTATAAAATACTCATTTTTGTATTTTATTTGTTCAGGAAATGAAGTGGACGAGTTTACTACCCTGAAAATTATTTTGATTAAAGGAGCTACCATCACGATATGGTCAAGTGAATTAACTTTCCCTTATTTTATAATACTCGTGTTTATGCTTGTAGTTTAGTGGCATTAGGAAAAAGATAAAATGGAAAAGTGCATGCGATTTATATTGCTTGGTGAATTAATGTTAGGCATATCAAGTCTTGAAGTGTTTATAATAAATTGTATATTTTACTACCATGTTGGAATGTCTAAAACTTGTATGATTATCTTTTAAATGAAATAAATAAATGCTAGAATTTTAATAAAATTGATTCATACACTTCACAAGTAGGTTATTATATACTTGGTGGGACGAGTGTATGATAGTAATAGTTAGCATAATCAGTAGTATCTGTATGTGGTAAGTAGTAGCTGGTAAGATCTACATATATTTGGTGACGTTTAGTAGTCAGTAAGAACTATAAATTCTTTAGTTGGTCGTAATTGGCCGGTATACCTAATCTTGAATAAAGGGTGTAAATTCATTCAACATATGGTTCCTGGCAAACCATATCTTGTATACTGACATGTTTGTTGCATTTCACTTATGTGAATAATTAAACTTGTTTGATAATTTTTGTTCTGAGTATGCTAAATCGGGAATGTTCTCACTAAGCCCGTAACACTTTACCCTTATAGATTTTTGTATGCACAGGAGCATTTGCTTTTGTACACATGATCTCCATTTATCTGTGTAAGTCATCTTTTGGGAGTATTTGAGAGAAATCCAATTACGGACTTACATCAGACTTCCTTTAAAATCTTTTGGTGAAGCTATTTAAATTTATTGTAAAGATAGTGTTGATGCTTAGATCATTAGACTGTTTTTAGCAGGGGAATGCCCTTAAGGCTTTTATAAATGAACTTATGAACTATATTATGTGGGTTAATATTTATCTAGATTCTTGTATGCTTTACATTACTTGCTTAAATTACATTTTCCTCGGCGTCTCCTATTACTGTGTTGTACGCCTTACATATAATATCAAGACTTTTGTGTGACTAAGGTAGTCATTCTTAAGTCTTAATATTATATGTGGCGGACTGCTACGTTTATGGTACCTGTTGGGACGTGATAACTTATGAGTAAGACTTAACCGTTGAGGCTAATATTTACAATGTATTTCATGTCTTCATTTTAAAGTAGGTCGAAGGGCAAGAAGTTTCTTCTTTGAAATTATTTCTTGAAGCCTATAATTGTCCTTCAATTTTACATCTATGGCTATTGCAAATTGAATCATGGTATAACAGTGTCTTAGATACTAGTGTAATGGGTTGGTTTAGCAACAAAAGACAAGATAAAAATGGAAGGATTTAGATGAATTTTGAAAAATTTATCCTTAGTTAAACTTTTAGGAGAACTTATGTTTCATTGTACAATAGAAATTGTTATAGATCAAAACAAGAGAAGAGGAGAACCTCTAATATGGTTCAAGATTATGATGTTGCGTAATAGTATACATGCTGGAAATTGGTTATGGTAGTAAAAGAATGTAATAAACACAAATAGATTTGACTATAAATTGGTAGATTGCAATAGATGTAATTATAACTATTATTTATGAGAATGGTAATATAAATAAGAGAGGGTTAGTGTAGAAAATGATACTTGAACTTTTACAAAATATACAATTAGGTATATAAATCTTGAAAAAGTTTTCGTGTACACCAACGATACCTCCACTAAGTTCTTTTACATATTAAATCAATCGATTTTATAATTTTTTATATACTAAATTGATCAATTTCAAAGTTCAGGTATCTCATTAGATATTTTGCCAAAGTTTATGTATCATTCGTAACATTATCTAAGTAAGAGATCAGAAAGAGGATAGATGATCTCTTTCACCCCTCAAATCACTATCCTATCTTTTTAATGTCTCGGTTGACTTAAATAACCCTCTTGATTGTGTACCTTGAAACAAATACATAGGACTAGTTTAACAAAACCTTAATATTGACAGAGGAGAGAGAGGGGGGAGATAGTTTACTATTCAATTTCAAAGAAGAGAGAAAAAAACCTATACTTTTATGCTTAGTTGAAATGTTTCCTTGTTTTAGGGTATAAATTGAGCTAGGTTAGATTTACAATTAACAAAACTCGACATATAGTGTGTTTGTAAGTTTTAGAGATTGTGGACTTGTTTTCAGTGTTGGTAGTGATACATTTTATTGGGAGGCTTTAATTACATAATCTATATAATTAATATAGATACAAATAATAATGTTTGAAATTAATTATTTATCCAAATAAATATGTAAAACTTACTAGTAAAAGATATTTCACTTATTATTAAACTATAATCGTATACTAGTCTCATTTTATTGAATTATTTTGAGCTACATTGATATACTAAACTCAGTAAAATTAAAATATGCTATCCCAATGCAACTTTCAATTCATTATGCTTAAGAAATTACATAAACTAATAATTATCTAGATAACAAAGTGAACTACTCAATATGGCAAATAAAAAATGGATTAATCAGTATGACAAAGAAAAAAAACAAAAAAAAAGTTTAAAACATTAGAGGCTAAAATCTAAAAATTAACTTATTTGTGGACACATCACAAAAATTAGAATATGACATGATCAATCCAATTTTATTCTCATGAAGTATACATATCTAAATAAAAAATTTAAAAAAATTTAAAATAATTAAAAGAAAAAAAATATGTTTGAGTTTTTTATTTTTTTTTTGTTGGTAAACTTCATGAACGATACCTGAACTTTGAAATTGATCAATTTAGTATATGAGTCTTAAAATTTATTGATTTAGTACTTAAAAGAACTTTTCATATACGCTAACCAATATCACAAAAGTACTGTTGATGTGCATAAAAATTATTTTTTATACTAAATTGATCAATTTCAAAGTTTAAGTACTTAATTGCATATTTACTAAAATTCACGTACCATTTAGGATATTAACTTTTTTTTTTTAAAATATGTAAAATGATTCAAGATTCCTAATCGAATGATGAACTATTTGCTCTTGGCCAAATTGAATCGTTTAAAATAACCAAATTTTAATTTGGTTTGATCTAGTTACGATTCGAGATAAGCATCACTCCACTTACTCTAGTTGTTTCCCTCCACCTTTTTCTGCGGTGTCAAATTCTA
This sequence comes from Combretum micranthum, assembly GCA_024138025.1. Lineage (NCBI taxonomy): Eukaryota > Viridiplantae > Streptophyta > Magnoliopsida > Myrtales > Combretaceae > Combretum > Combretum micranthum. The sequence continues at coordinate 421,519 of JAMXBD010001085.1, forward strand.
GGTTTATGAATCTAACAATCTTCCTTCTTTTCTTGCAGACCTAAGCTAATAAAATATTAGCAAGTTCGAGTTCAAGTTCAAAATTAGGGATATACAATGAGCTCCCTTTTTTTTTTGTTTCTTTATTCACTATTTATAGATCCCATAGATCTTGTTATAATTTATTGTAAAACTGGTTAAAAGCAATTAATCTAACTACTATATAGTTTGTTTAGCTTAATTACTATCTATTCTACGCTAGCTTCTTTAGATTATTGTATTTGTCCGTGGTTGTAACATTTTCTTCTCTTGTTGAAAAAATCTTGTCCTCAAGGTTGGAAAAATATGTTGCCTTATTTCTGTTTGTCGTATTGTCCCAAGAAAAACTTAACAGTATAAGGGTTATCTGTGATAAAATCACTTAATCATGAAATTTGTATAAAACCATATTTTGTAAAATCTTGTGGCCGTTTAGGCTTCTATCTTCTATCATAAGATCTCATTTCTGGGAAAAAAAAATTGTGCCACTAAACTAGGACTTGATTCACCTAAACTCTTGTCCTAGAATCCTCACATTCATAATCCAGTGGTTGTAAAAATAATTATACATCCACCGTGTATAATACTAACAACGAGGAAACAGTATTACCTTGTGTTCTCCACACACAACACATAGAACACTTCATATATATAACTCAACACCTCACCTAAAGTTAGAAAATGCACAAAAATTGTGTTGCTTATTGTATTTCCGATACTTGGTAAATCTGGAGGTCGCATGTTTCATTTGTTGTCTCTTATCTATTGAAGTAAGTACTAATGAGTTTGAATATGGTTTGTTGTCTCAACACAAAAATTTCTTTAGATGGTAATGAAAAACATAGTAGAATATGGTTGTAGAAAATTCCTAATTTCTGTTAAGGCATGAGCACTGTTGTCCCCATGTTCATGTGAAACACCCGCTTGAAAAAATTTTCCAATTGGCAATGATGATATAAGGATATCTAAAAATTGTTGGTTGCCCAAACTAAAAAGTATGTAGGTAGTAAGTAAGATGGGTGCAAAAAAAAAAAAAAAAAAAAAAAAAAATTGACCTAACTACAACTCGCACCAAATCATTTTGATTATTTTTTTAGTCAGTTCGGTTCGCAGTTTGGTTCATAATAGCAAATCGAACCAAACGGTTTGAACCTAATCAAACTATGTAATATATATTAAAAAAATTCAAAAAAAATATTAATGATTTATGCTTATTCATCCATTGTCATGTTCATGTGAATTTTTTTAAATATTAAATTTCAATAGTCAAGAAAAAAAGGTCAAGATAATGACCAGAATTAAAAAGTTCCTAAAAATATATCCTTGATATTGTTTGATTAATGATTTATATAGGAATATTACAAAATTAATAACAAGATTGGTGTATTCTATAAATATTAATTTTTCAAATAAAATTTATTTTAAAGTTGATGATTTATCTTTATGCTAATTGCTATAGCTATATTTGAGCTTTGAGAAATATTGTTGGATTATTTTTGTATAACAAACGGTTCAAACCATATACCAAACCATTCTGAATCGTTCTTTTAGGTTCAAAAAACTATCGAATCGACTCGAACCAAACCATATCACGCCGACCCCTAGTAGTAGGCATTATAAGTTTGAAATAAAGTCCCTGAGCCAAATCCGATAAAAATCCCACAACTTCCATTACTTGATGTTTCTCAATTATTCTATCCCAATGATATTAGATTCTTCAACCTTATCAACTGCTTCGATTAAAACATATGGTTCATGTACTTCTTTTGCCATTTTAGGATCATGTGCTCGACCTATCATGTTAAATTAGTCCCAAATGGATCTGGTAAAACTTGAGATCCATTAAAAACATTATGTGTTGCTCTGAGATTTCATGTAAAACATTAGTTTCCATCAAATACAATCTCGCTTTCTTGATTATCAACAACATAAAATTGGCCATCCTTCTAATCATACTCAAACGACAAAAAATGTATGAAGAGTAGCTGAACAAAATAATCCCTTGTTTTAAAATGATTGAACTCATCCATACTCTTATACCCTGTGATGGTAGCATCTTGCATCGTGATGCACTCTCATCATATGTATCAAATTATAAAATTATAAACCCAAAGAAATTTACGACCGAGCTAGCAAGTATACCTATCTAATATGGTATAGAATTTATCGGGTGTCATCCATCGGGATTTAAGAAACAAGTACTAGTATTAGCCTTCGTCTACTATTTAGCCTAATTCTTGAAGTGATATCTATTATTAACTACTTATTAATCAAAATAGCAAACCGAAGATCAGTTATGTATGCTTTAACGATATGTAATCAATCACAAGACATATCCTTCATCTTGATCCACCATAAAACTTAGTTTCTTATAGAAAATATCGAATAATGAGTTGTTTACGCTTTGCACTATAGAATATCTCAAGTAAATCAATTACTCTTTCGATTTAATTAATTCCTAACCCCATATGAGATAGTGGAGACCTCTCCCTCACTAACGCTAATAAGATTGCATTAAAGATCATAATTCCTAAATAAACATTAAATCTTTATGCAGAAAATCAAAGCTTCCCTACCTCTAAATGAAACATGCAAATCTCTCCATTCATGAAGATCTATCTTATCAGATGACACCTCTTTATATCTAACAAGAAGCATACACATAATCAATTTGTGGCATAAATCAATCAAGATAATTAAAACACATAAATAGATATAAAGATATAAACTTTTCATTAATTAAAAACAATTCAAATCAGATGGGGATTTAGGGTTTCACAAGACTCAGGGCATAAAAATTTACTCCTCCATGGAGTTCACAATAAAAACATAAGATCTAGAGATATAATCAGTAAACATGATATAATGATAAAACCTTTTAGTTATCTTGTGATCTCTAATGGTGCTCAAGCAGTTCCCCTTTTGAAGTTTGCCTTTTCTCTTCTAGGGATTAAAAAGTTCACCAAAAGATCTTAAAATATGAAGACAATTTAGGATAGGAAACATGTCAACATGCCCTGGTTTGCACGGACATGCTCGAGAGAAGGCTAAAATCTAAAGCTTTACCGACATTGGATTAGGTGGGGGGGAGGGAGGGGCAGAGGCAGAAATCAGAACCTTACTCTGTTTGCTCTTTAGAGTGTTTCCTTGCATTCTTCCCCACTTGTGATGAATGAGGGATTGAAATTTAAAAGCCTCTTGACTTGTTTCCCTTGCATTCATCATGGTCATTCACAAGGTACTGCATGTGCAAATTTAGCTCTTGTTCATATTTTACCAGTTTATCTTTGATTTTGCTTGAATCATCTTCAGTTTCTCCAAAAATCATTTTTAATCTTGAATCAATATTTAAGTAATCAAGCATCATTTTCTTGATAAAATTACAATAAATACATATCAAATATATCCAAATAAGCACTTTAGATAAGGATCTATTGACACTTGTCACATAACAAAGAATATAAGCTTAGAATAAAATTTTCATCTATATGGTAATGATCTAAGAAAAATTCCACTTTTAACACCCAAGAAAGTAGATCTTGACAAAAAAAAAAAATCTTGGAATTTCTTACTTCATTGTGTTTACAATGGATAAATGAAGCTGGAATGATGTAGCTCGCAATGTCACATAACACGGTTGATTTAGTCTCAATATGTCTAGCCTATATTTGACAAATTGCAACGAAAAATTAACATCGCTTACTATTGTATGGATACCCTCTAATTCGAATGATGGAAATTGAATTTGTGATGCCAATCATGATGAATTTTGTTGACTTATTTAATTAGGTGTCTTGGGATGATGCTAAAATTGATTCCGATGATGTTAAATACCCTGATATTACGACATATTCTGATATTGCATTCTTCGATGTTGATCCACTGTTAAAAATGAAGACTCCTTATTGAAAAAGGAATATGATGACTCTTCTTTATTTGAAATTGGTTGTGATAAATGTTATTGAGTATGATTCCTATCAAGTTTGTCCATTCTTGCATTCAATTTGAAAAAACTTTCTTGAGTAGCCACTAGCGATTTTGCCAACATGTCCATATCCATTTTGCTATGAATAATTTGCAATGAGTGATTCGTCTTCTACTTGTGTTGTCATTTCTAATGTAGGTGCCATTGGAAGAAGATCAAGAAAACCTAGAAATCCAAAAGATCAGAATCTAAGAACAAGCATGATCAAGATCAAGAAGGTGATGAGAGCACTAAATGTTAAAGCTTATGCTTATAATACCTAGCCCACTCACTAATCAAAACGTAGTCATATTGACTGAATATAAAACCCTACTTTTATTTCTTTTACCCTTACCGAGCAACACAACTTCTAGATAACATGACTCCCCTCACTCTTTTTCTTTCCTTTTACCTTTACCTAATGTATCAAATTATAAGGTTTATGAATCTAACAATCTTCTTTGTATTTCCTACAAATCTAAGTTGATAAAATGTTGGAAAGTTCAAGATTCTACTCTCCTAAACTCAATCACACAGATTGATTAGCCAAGGATGTAAAAAAGGTTCGCTTCTTTGTTTCTTTATTCACTATTTATAGATCTCCTATATCTTGTTACAATTTGTTGTAAAACTGGTTAAAAATAGTTAAGTTAACTACTATACAATTTGTTTAGCTGAACTATTATCTATTATGTGCTGACTTCTTTAGATGATGGTATTTGTTTGTGGTTTCTAACATAACATCATGAATAGTCTTTGAACTTTAACAAAATATGCAATTAGGTATATGTATTTTGAAATTGATCAATTTTGTTACCTAAAAGAACTTTTTTGTATACCAATGGTATCTCCATCAAATTTTTTTAGGTACTAAATTGATCAATTTTAAAGTTCAAGTACCAAATTGATCAATTTAAAGATTAGGAATCTAATTGCATATTTTGTCAAAGTTTAGGTACCATTTATGACATTATCCCAAAATAATAATACATCTTTTGAAAAAAAATATATATGGTCCTTAATGGGATAAAATCATACTCATTTAATTTTGTACACCTTTTTTTTTTCTTTTTATATTTGACACTTCAAGTTTTATCTTTCTAATATGCTTATTGTAGCAAGCCAACCTATAAAGAACAAATAAAAAATCAAGCCTACAACACAATACTTGGAGTTTCTCTAAATGAAACAAAATACATCGTAAGACTGTCCTCTAATATTCGTGAATATTCGATTACAATCCCTAGCTCACTACTACCATTGAAACCCTATCACATACCTTATCATTTAGCTTAATTGAATGAGGACTATTCAAATCTCAATTCTTTACTTCGGCATCTCATTGTTTTGAACTCAATCTCTACATAAAAGCATAGATCTTGTTAGGGTTTGTAATGTTTTGTTGATATAAACTGTGAAGAAATAATCTAGAACCAAGGATGTCCCTCTTTAGCCTTTCTTCTATTAATTATATTGCTTAATATTGATGATTGTTACGAGATCATTGGCTCGTATTACCGTTGATTGTTATGTCTACTTTAGTGTAGTTGATAGCTATTAGTTAGTAGCTGTTACTAATTTTATTATGCTTTACTCAAAACATTTATTGTAATATTCAAACAAGTCTTTTAAGTACTCATGTCTCTTACTAGCTCTCTTGTTCATATCACTTTCTTCATATTTTGCCATGTAAATCTCAAATTCAACTGTAATCATAAAAATTTCGATATTAGTGTATGAAACAACATAAATGTAGATAGCATCGATGCACTTGCGATGTGTGTGAAAAATTTTAAAATGAATCAAATATATGGAATATTTTAAATAAAATAATTATGCGGTTAAGAAGAAGAAGAAGAAGAATAAGAAGAAGAAGAAGAAGAAGAAGAGATAGAGTAAGTGATGGTTTAATAAAATAAATGTAATTGAAATGGAGATTTTTAAGGAGATTGAAGATGGAAGGAGGTTAATTGATATAAAATGTATGATACAGTTTTAAAAACTTTAGTATAGAATTTTGAAGTCTCATTAACTTATATGCACTTAATATAGTAACAGATAAACTCAATAACCCGCCAGCTCAAATGTTCACCAAGAGTAAATTATGAAGACACTTGAATGAATGCAGTCAGATGGGGCGGAAACATGAAAACATCTCAATGAATATCCGGTGACAGAAGTTAACAAAATTAATAAATCATGGCCATGGGGGTAAAAAAAATGTGGTCCCGGCGGGGCTCGAACCCGCGACCTTCGGCTCATAAGACCAACGCTCTAACCAACTGAGCTACGGGACCTGACACTTGTCACGCTTTAATAGTTTTTTATACTTCATGATCATCTATATCTCCATTTACTTTATTTATGATTTATTTGATCTTGTGACAAGTAAAAATAGCTATTTTTTAAATTTATCTATTTTTCTGACAAACTGAATGCATTCAAAAAGCGTTTTCCATGATGCACCTACATCAGAGAATTATTCCCTAAGTGAGATTTATTATACTCATCTATCAATATCCCCGTGATTCGTGAAATAACAGTACTATGTACAGTGTACAATCAGACCTTTTTCATCTCGATTTCTCTTCTCTCTTTTTACATAAAGTACCCACTCCCAGGTCAAGTGCCCTGAAACCAAACTTCTGAAGATCTCTAACTTTGAAAAACACAAGAAAAACTAGAAAAAGAAGATGACGCTTGGACTGATCAATGCGAATCCAGTTGTTCACGCCAAAAAGGAAAGAGTCGCCCGAACCGAGGATCCTCATCCGGACGACCTTGTTGATCCCCTTGATATATATGATATCCTTTCTTTACTTCGTCTTAGCTTTTTACATACATGCCCATGTTCATTTTTAGGTTCTTACACTTGATAACCTGATCAAGTACAAATCTTTCATGCTCTTGCACTTTAAAGACTCGATTTCCTTAGTGACCCGGTAAACATAATGTTAACTAATTTGTTCTTGTTAGTTTGAATTGAAGGAAAAGAAAAAAAAAATATATTATTGTCGGTCTATCTTATCATGGTCTGCAGTAAATTTAGTCGAAGTGACTTAAAGTTCCTTCTTTGCAATTCTGGGTAGACACCCACGTTGTAAATTAATAAATTTATGTGCCTTTCGTCGTGTTATCAAATATAATAGTTCTTTTATTTTATTTTATTTTTAATGTTTGGTTGGGAATGTTTTGGTTTATCTTTGACTTGAATTTGGCAAATCATGTGAGGGACATTAGAGATCCAGAGCACCCTTATTCTCTGGAACAGTTGAGTGTTCTATCGGAGGAATCAGTCACTGTTGATGAGAAACTTGGGCGTATTCTGTGAGTGTTTTCTTCGACCGAACTCTATGGTGCTCTTCAGAAATTTAACGTGGTAACTACTACAATTGATTAATGTAAGGATATAGGGATTAATGTTGTACTGCATTTCTTTGTTGAAGGATCACGTTTAGACCTACAATCCAGCATTGTAGTATGGTGACTGTCATCGGTTTGTGCCTAAGGGTTAAGCTTCAAGATTGTTTCCCTCCACATTTCAAGGTCAATATTTTGTGCTTTTGTATCTTTTTTTTTTTTTTGAATTTTTCAAATTAATAAATGACCCATCTTGAAAGGCATCTCTTTCAAAGTTGTGAATGCATGTTTTCTCATACAAGTTCGATCATGTTTGTCTAATAAATTGATGCCTGCATTTTTATGATAGCTTGCTTTTGTTGGTTGTGGAGAGAATATAATCACACCAAATTGAGCTAGTTATAGATTCTAGCCAAATACATATTTTGACTTTCAAAAATAAGGAAGATAAACCCAAGGGGCTGGTGCAGCAAGCTCATTTCCTTGGAGCTATTTGGATATAGCGTAGGCTGGACTTAAAAACCTATTTATGGTTCTTGTATTGTAGTTTACATCTTCAAAGATATCTACTTGTAGACAAACCTCGTTGTTGAAAAGAAAGAGGGACATTGAAAAGAATGAAGTGTTGGCATCTTCTGGGACAACTCCTCTTTGATTTAATTATAGGGGGGGAAAATGTTTTCCTAATTTTATGCATTTCCTAGAAGTTTTAAGTGACCAGTATCATCTTAGATGTGGTGTCTTTATTACAGAAGAAGAGATGGAATTAGGATTCTGGTTTGTATTTGATGAGAACCTGGCAAAGAGAGATTTACTGTTAATTGCCTATTTTTGCTTGTTAACCTCGATAATATTTCTGAAATCATTCTTCATTATCTGCTCCACTGGCTTCCTCTCTTTATCGTGTTTACAGGTGGACATCAAAGTGGCACCAGGATCTCATGCCGATGAAGAAGCAGGTACTATTGAAATGAACTACTGACATTGTCTGACCTCATTCAATGCTTCATGCTACTAGTATTGAATGTGAATTTCTGCCTGGAACAGGATAAAGGAATATGAGCTGGCCGTTAAAAAAATGGCAAATATAAATTGTATCGCTTATGATGAATGACAAATTCTCAACAGTCTGTTCAGTTGTTTACAAGGGGCATCCTTTTTGTGCACTTTTTGGTTGTAGTTCCTGCATTAACCACATCAATAAGTTAATTGACCATGAGTGACTTTTCATTTTGTCATGTCTTTAGACATTTTCATTCCACATTGCGTCCATTATCTGATTTTTATCAGTATCGTATTTATATCTATAATTTGTTTGTATTATATCTGTTTGATTTGTTTATGAGTAAAACTATTAGTTTTTCATTGGTATTTGTTTCTTAACACAAAAATATGTTGCCAAAATAATCAAAATATGATGAAACAAACAAACCCTTAGTATGGTATCAAAATGGTGGAACTTGTTGATGCACCATTCAACTTGACAAGTCATTGACGAATTACTTAAAGAGGCTAAAAGGCTTTTAGGGGCAGGAATGTAATCTATGTGAGGTGCGCTCAAACTCTGAGCTGTCAATCAAATCTCTAGGATTTCTGAAAGCTTATGGAGCTTGTTTATCCGTTATATTAACAATCTTTATCATTTTTTCTTCATATATTTAACCTTGCTGTCTTAGAACCTCTCAATATTTGTCTTTTGCAGTCAATAAGCAGTTGAATGACAAGGAAAGAGTTGCTGCAGCCTTGGAGAACCCAAACCTTCGCCAACTGGTCGATGAGTGCCTCTATTCCTCTGAACTCTGATCAACCAGTCCAGCCTGCTCTAATAAATGTACAGGAAAATCATATGATCATATCCTCTAAACAATTCTATTAGACATGAGTTTTCTTAGTTATAATGTGGTATATACCCTAATAATGTGAAACGAAGTATGTGTATACATGCAAATTTTAACTGCATCTAGCAAGCTATATCGTCTGAACTTGGTTAATTCTTATTGTGAAAATTGAGGTCTTATTTTCAGTTTGTTTGAAGTTATATTTGGTCTTTCGGTGGTAAGTAGGTATGCAAAAGAGGTATCCAAAGGGTAATTCATTTTCCAGACCCTTGAAACATTTTAAAATGTGAATGGAGGACGCAGGCAGCATTCTGTTGTATCTGATCAAGGTATTCCTCCAACTCCTACATGTTTTGACAATTCTTATAAAGCAAAGCCTTTCTTAGGAAATAGGGTCTTCTACCTGATCGCCAGGTCAAGAATAGTATGGCAGGGAGCACCCTCAAACTCCTTTTCATACAAACCTGCTTGAAATGGCAATATTGGATATTTCACCACCCAAATGGCTTTGGGTTTGACAATCACAATGACATCACCTGTGAGTTTAAGGTAGAGATACCTGACCTGGATGGAAAACATGACCGGAGTGCTTTTGGAGATTGGCTTGATGGTATGGACTGTTTTGATTAATATAAGATTTCAGCGATTGAGCGTGTTGCATTGCTGAAATGAAGGTAGGTTCAACCAAAAAGTAAAAACCGTCGGCAGAGAGTTGTGTTGTTCTCTCGAGTCGTCAGAAATCTCTCATCATTACACCCCCAAGTCTCTCAGCATGACCTCCATATCCTAAATTACAAACCGTAAATGAATGGAACAGGGATAGCATCTCTTGTTTGCTGTGACTAGTCCTTTTGTTTGAGTTACCTGTTATCACCCTTAATGATCTTCGTAATGTCCTATACAAGAATTACAGCTTGCCATAGATCTAATTCTACGTTCCCAATTGCCCGGTTTGCCTCATTATGGACTTCTTCCTCGATTGTCGCCTATCTTTCAACTGCAAAGTGTTTTAACTTTCTAACGACTAGTTTCTGGGTTTTGTTCACCCTTTAACTTGGTTGGTCTTGTGTTAAAACATTTAGAATATTTCAAAATTTTATATAAAATGTTAATAAATCCTATTTAACTTTGGTTGCAATCATCAACATAGGTAAGAATGCTTACCAAAGTAGCGTAGAAAATATTAGATTGTATTCATAGGGATCATAAGACATCTACCTTATTTCCTTTGCATCTACTATTGAGCCAAACAAAAGTGTAGCAAAACATAGGGAAAACAGAAGGTAAGCAAAGGTTAATGCTAAAAGATATATACATGTTTTCAAGGTGAAATTTAGAATATAAGTTTATAAATGCTAGAAGGAACTTAGGATTTTTTTCACAAATTTCTCATCATATGATTCCTTAATAAACTCAGAGAGTTGTTTGCTGCTATATTTGTACTATTGGACTCACGAAGATAAGCTAAATCTTCACTCAAAGTGAGAAACTCTATATCTAGATTAGAAAACTGGAATCTCTTCACAAGCTATTAACAATCTAAATTTGCATAAATATTAAGAATCCTTTGTTTAAAACCCATTTTGGAAATTTAAAAACAAGTGCTAAAAAGTTTCACCGTCTCTCTCTTAATGTGATTATGAGTAACTTCATTACTAGCTTAGATCTATTCAAACGAATGCTCTCTTGATATATTTAGTTGAAATCAGACATAGATCTATAAGGTATACTATGTATTTAGACTCACAACGTTAAGTTTGAGCTACTGAATACAAATATCCAGTTAATATTCAATTAAAACGCATTTTGAAATCACATGAATCGAGTTTTAGATTCACAAACTCTAAGTTAAGATGATTATTTCTCCATGGTTGCAAATGTTAAGAGCAGATTCAAGAGATATAATATGAAAATACGAATGAATATTATAAATTAACCATAAATGAGTCTTGCAAAAACAAGCTTTGGGTTTAAAATGAATTACCCGTAAAACTTGGAATCTTTAGCAAGAAGAAACAATTATTTTGCTAAAAATTCTCTCACTAAAAAGTTAGTAATTTGTTACATACGGTACCCTCTTTATTGGACTTTTGTGTACATTTATTTATAGGCTACATGCATAGAAATCATGAAGATTTTATTCATTAACGTGACAGATTCTTTATAATAAACTTTGTCTTCTTTTCACGTGCTCCAAATTAGGGCAACGTGTACATGACATCTTAGACAGGGTCACTTTTCGTAGGTTTGATTGAAGGCCCAAAGGTTGGCTGCGATCTAAGCTTTGAATTCTTCATAAAAATCGTGATCTTAGGCTTAACTTCAACAGCAATTATAATCATGGGTTCAACTTTAGGATATGATTGATCTTGTCATTTGCATTGTAGGCACAATTGTGTCATTATGAACCGTAGCTTTAGCTAAGGCTTGTTTTTGGGTGTGATTGTGAACTTTGCCTTGTCTTTTGTCCTCGATTCAAGTCTTTAGCAACCACAATAGAGCCTGTGTTTTCTCATTCATGTTGTTTTAGCCTAAATCTAATCTTAAACACTTTGTTTCTTCTTTTCTTGATCCTAGGAGCTGAAAAACAATATTTAAACAAAAAATGCATAAAATTTATAGGAATTTAATCTAAAAATGGATCAAATTAAGCCTAAATTCCTATAAATGGAATAGAGTATAACAGAATTATCACCCGTAGTTGGTGATTGATTACATCTAGGCTGATATCAGGCATGTCAGATATGGACCATGCGAAGACATCGTTGTTCACCTACAAGAACACAATTAATTGCTCCTTAAGTTTGTGTGGCATTAAGGTCCATACCCTAGTCGTATGGCATCGAGGTCCCTACCATGGGATGCTTTTACCATCAAGTTTATCCTTCGGCTCTAAATCTACTATGCAAACTCGGTCTCCCTTTGGAGCTTTAAGGTGTAGCTTGCAACTATTTCTGATTACCTTTGCACACTCTTATTCTTGTTAGGGTTGGGAACTTCGCTTTCAAATGGGATTATAATACCACCATCCCAAAGATTGATTAGGTTGACCTCCTAAGGATTGTGTTGTAGGGGGAGCAGCAGTGGACCACTAGAAAGTCGACCTGATGTGTCATGAAGTGCTCTTCAGCTCTAAGCTCAAAAGGTAAGGTAATAATTCCTTAAGATCGGATTGGCTCATAACCAAAGCTACACAAATTTTTATCATATGGTCTTAACTTAGCTTTTAGTTTGTGCTTCATTTTCTTGTATGTGTGGTTAAACAAAATATCGACGCTACTCCTCGAGTCTACATTACTCTTTTAACCTTTCATCCCATTCAGGAATTACTAGGGTGTCTTGGTGTGGGGACTGGATATCTTCAAGGTCAATGCCATAGAATGATATAGAAGTGTCCACCTTCCTCTTCTTTGGTTCGAGGTTCATTACCCTCTCTCTGCCCTAGAGCCTAGGGTAGAGAGGTGCTTGATTGGCCCGAGAAGGGGGTGGTCAGTTTGCCTATGATGGTATTGATTTCTTTGAGACATTCTTTCTCTCTCTCGACTGGGCATTTAGCTCAATGGTCCTTTAACAGCTTCCCTTCCTTGATGGGGTTGTTGTGCGCCTCCTTTGGATGGATCCGTTTAATTGTGTTCCATGGTAATTAACATAGCGCTTCAGGTACCTACGCTGGACCTCATCTTTGATGGAATTCTTCAATTGCCAGCAATAAACTTTTGTCATGTCCATGCTCTTGGTGGTACTTACAATATTCCTTCGAGTCCTTCCATCTCATGATTGGTTTCGTGGGCAGTGGTGGAGGGATTATTCCTTAACCTATAACTTTGAGGAGTAAATTGCGGTGGAGCTTCATTAGTAAGGTAAATTCGTTATATAATAGGTAGTGAATCCTCTACTCATAGCTCCGATCATGGTTGTTTAAGTTTTAACCCAAGTTATGTTGGTCCCTAGGATGCCCCTTATCCCTGTGATGATCATGGTTGTCTAAGGCAGGCTTGGACCTGACCTTAGTTTCCTTTGTAGCATTTTTATTCTCATCCTATCTAATTTACTTCTATGCTTTCTCCTTCACTTGCTTAAGCATGGTGAGTTAGCACTTGGAAATGGAGTTGAAGAAGGGGCTCTTTGTAAGCACTTCTCATTTTAATGCCTCAAGGGCCATACCTTGGTTAAGATTTGAGATCGTGAGACACGTCTTGTTGAACCGAAGAGATAGTCCCATAAGGGTTCGTTCAGCCTCTACTTGACCATGTACATATATGAGGCATTTTTGTTTGATAGCTTGCTGGACCTAAAATTTGTTGTAAACAACTCATTAAATTGTGCAAAGGACGTAATAGTCCCTTATGGGAGTTTGTTGAATGAAGTTCTTATGGATCGTCGAATGGCTTTTAGGAAGGTTTTGCATTATATGTCATCTGAAAAATTGTATAATATCATGATAGCCTGAATTAGGCGAAATGGTCCTCTAAGTCAATTATCCGTTTTAGGTCTATAAATGTAGGATTCTAATCCTAGTAGGAAATACTACAAACTAAACAATAATGGTAAAAGGTGACTTGGTTATAGCTATCTTCAATGGTAGGAAACTTTGCAAGTTGTGGAGAGTTTCTGCATCATCTAGTTAGTCTCCGCTAAGATGGTTGGGGGTTTCACATCCATAGCCAGTAGTTTCTAATGTACATCACCCTCATGAACTCTTATAAAGTTAGGGCACAAAGTGACCCTGGCTAGATATTATCTTGGAATTCATGGTCCTATGTGGTCCTCCCTATGTTTTGGGAAGCCTGGGGTCTTTGGGAAATGCTGGAAGTGGCCCTATCTGGTCTAGTGCAGTGTAGTAGCCCTTATGTGGTCATGCATGTAGGATAAGCCTAGAGGCCACCAAATGGCCATTGAAAGAGACTTGAATTTGGGACAGTGTTGAGGAACACCTATTAGTTCATTTTTAGCGATCTTCTTGATGACCCATGCGACGGTAGGGTTGGAGACCCGTTGTTCCATTCATTAATATAAGCATCCTTGCTTCTTTGAGATCTATGACTCTTTAAGGAGTTTAGCATTGGTGTTCTCCCACTATAGAGTCCGATGTGCCAATTGTCAACACAAATTCTCTAAGTCTAATATACACCTTGGGTCGATGGTTCGACCTCCATTAGAGCTGGGAATATAGCTTGTTGTTGCTCCACTACTAATTGTGGTAGCCATTGGTGATGTAGGGACCTGGTTACTATTTTTTTACTATCCCCCACCTTCGGTTGGTTTTGCCATGTGTAAGAGATGAAAAGTATAAGTGTGTGTAGAGGAATATACTATAGGCTAGGGTAGCACTCAACAACTACTTTGTCAATAGAACATGAAGAAAATATATAGTGTTTTTGGAGGCTAGGCAAAAAATCGACTAAACTGAGAAACCAAATCGAAACCAGGAAACCAATAAAAAAAAATATGATTAACCAGTCCATCGGTTTCGATTAGGCTTATGGTTTTATATTTTTTCGGTTTTGGTTCGTAACCATGAGAAATCGATAGTTAATAGTTAACCGATATCTATAAATATATATTATATATAATAAATTTCTTTAAAAATATAAAAAGATTAAATACTTAAGTGTTTGAAAGTTGAAACCCTGGCCTATTCACTAGTCATATCCTTTCTTTCCCCCTGTTGTGCCTTACTCACTTCTTCTTAGTTCCTACCTCTAGTAGTAGTAGTCGTAGTTATTGTCTTCTAGTCATTGAGTCATCTTCTTTGTCTGATCGTCCTCCTCGGCTCCTTGTCATCACCAGAGTAGGAAGTGTAAGGTGTTTTGGATGGTTTATGATTGTGCTTTTAGTCCTATGAAGGTTTTGAGTGGTGGAAATGGAATGAGAATGGAACTAGGAGACATTGTGAGTGAATGTTCAGGTTTTCATTGGGAGTTAGGTGTATGATAGTTCATGCAGAAGCTAGAGGTAAGAATTTGGAGGTTTTAAAGGAGTTGATTGGTGTTATGATGTTTTGGTGTTTAGAGACGGGCAAGGGTCAACTATCTTACATTCTGCATCTAGCCGGGGGCAGGTTGAGGTAATGATTTACTTGTAACATGATGATTTTTCATGTTTACTACAATGTAGCTCCTCTCATAAATGATGAATGGTAAAGTTGTTATGGATTCAATATCAAATGCTTAAATAGGGTGTAAATAAATTATGAAATGAACAAAAGACAAGGATATGGCAACCTTAGGCCATAAGGATAAAAGGAAAGATAATAAAAAAAATAAGATTCAAACTATGCAAGATCAATAGATACTAATAAGTTTATTCGAGGGACTGTTTTACTCTAGAAGTGTATGTTGGGAGCTTATGGGATCTAAGGAGCTCTTTGACTCTTTCAACTATTAAATTAGTTATTACAATATTGATATTAGTTTTGAAATCTGCTTGATCATGTTGGTGGTAATTAAAGTTGCAATGCATGGAGCCTTAAACACTCATGATGCAGAACACATTGTCATGTGATTTCTATAAATGATTACATGTTTCACTAGCAATTTGCATGTTTTTGATCAAACACCACTGAAACAATGGAACAATCAATCACATTAAGAGGAGGTTTTAATTTTTTATGCGCCATAACTAAATTTAGAGGAACACAAGACATTTTCTTTCTATGTGGCGGATTCCCCAAATTTGTTAGCTTACTTGATTCATGGAGCACAACTGTACAGGGCCTAAATCACATACATACCAAGGGTAGGATACAGCTATGTCAGGTACAGAAGGCGGCCAGTTGGATGTGAATCACCAGAGAGATATAGATGTCAGGTCGCTATGAGCCCCTTTAAGATTGGGAATCATGACTAGCTCAATCTCATCGCCATGGGCCTGTAATGGTTGGGGACTTTGGTTGCTCAAGGGAGTTCTTGTAAAACTTCTAGATTTTAAGTTACAAGTTATGCTTAAAACCTAAACTGAAAGTCAATCGAAAACCTTAAAGTCAACAAATCTATGTCAAACCCTAGTAGGATTAATCCGACAATCTCGTGCCTTTAATCCATAAACAATGAAATTAAAATAATTGTGGAAAATAGTTCATAAAATATAATGAAGCTTAAAAATATTATATTCGTTAATTTTTAGTGTATTTCGGATCGAATGGGATCATTTTTCGAAAACCGTGCCCCGATACACCCGACAGCAAAAATCTTCCAATAATACCATTAGATCCGTAAAAATAAAAGGATTTCAAAAATATCAATTTTATAATTTTTTGGTATTAAAAAATAGCAGATATAGCTTAATTACGCATATTTTCTTCACTACCAGTATTAATTTATCTTATATACTATTTATAGTACTATTTGATACTATTCATCAATCTCTACTTTTTCTACACCTATTCTTATACTCTATGTAACGCCCTAACTTAATGGTATTACAACTCAGCACGTGTCCTTCTCTTAAACAGGACATGCCAAGACTATAAAATACTAAACAAATATAATTATCTCCAAATTTCACATAAAAGGTTACTTGAATTTATAATTACTACGATTCGTCTCTTAGAAACATAAATTGATATTATCCAAAAGTACTTATATAAAATCCAAAACATAACAACTTATTTTTTGAACATCTTCAATAATAATCTAAACAAACTCTATATACTTTGTATGGTCTTCAAAGATCTTCTATCCTATTCTTCTTTGTCTAGAATCTGTTAATCACTAGTAGGAAGGTCAAATCTACTAATGTCGTCCCCCATGGTAAACATAAAAGTCATATCCAGACAATTCTCAACCAACATCATCTTTACCTGCACCTAAAAAATAAAGGATTGAATAAAAATGCATAGTACGCCATACCACACAAACATATACGTGAACACACATCAAGCAAATTCACATGCATCATATGCTTATGCAGCATCCATGGGTTTATTATCTTTTGATTAACTAACAAGCAACACAGTTTAGGACTATTCATGACTAATCTTAAACCCGGAGTAACTCATGATCCCGATAAAAACAATAGTATAGGTAAATATATATATATATATATATATAGTTGCGTTCCACAATTAAGGTGGCAACGACTCCTAATCTACCGGAATCATTTCCAGGTGCAACTTTACTTCGGACACCACCATACAAGGATCATCATGTTGCCAGCATTAGTATCACACTTCTATCGTGGTCTTTATTAACCGCAGCTAAACACAAGTAGCATACAGTTTTTAAAAGCCTATAAAGGGTTAGTTCGGTTTATATGCATGTCTAATTCTACAAGCACAAACAACAAACAAGATATGGTCGTACCTGGATTCACTTCCAAACTTTAATCCACCAATAGATCTTCTTAAAAGAATAGAACCCTAATCCCACAAATATTCCTGATCAATAGTATATCTTAATCAATTCCAATTACAATACATAATTAAACCCTAATATTTAATTTCATAACCTTACTCAAAGGATTTATAACCTTAATCATAGATCTACGAAAAGAGGTTAACACACCTGTCTCCTTTGTTTATAATCCAATGAAACCTTCAAACTCAACTTTCTCCTCAATTTCAAATTTCTCCAATTCTTTTAATACATATATAAAATCTCCAATTAAAAATTCGATTTACAACAACACATAAATTTCATTTAACGACAAGATTGAATGGATCCTTATTTATCTAAAACTTGCAGATCTTGATTTGAAACAAGAACCCTAAATCAAACAATCTCCCAATCACAATCAACTGTTCCCAATTACTATAACTTCCAAATTATCATATCCTTATAATCATCTAATCCTAAAAAAATCACAAAACACTAAGAAAGATCTTACCTTTTTCTTCGAATTGAAACCACATAAATCTTCAAATCTAACCTTAAGGTCTCTCCAAACTCTTATAGATCTTGGATCTCCTAGGTTTGATACTCAAAACCTCTTGATTTCACCGAATCTTCAAAAGAATTGTAGGGTTTCTCCAAAGAATTCTCCACAACGTTTTCCTTACAAATAGATAGATAGATCTTAGAGATTTAATCGGTTTTAGATTATGAAAAGATCGAGAGGGAAAACACTTACAAGACATTTTTCTCTTGCTACGCTTAGGTTTTCCAAAAGCTCAGACAAAGGAATAGAAAACTAGGCTAAAGCATCTATATATAGGCTAACTTAGCTTAGGAAAAACGCTAAAGATAGGCTGGCTTCATCCAAAAGAAAAGCTGGTGGTTTTCCAAGGAAACTTCTTGGCCATCTTTCAACGTTGGACCAACACCAGTAGTTGTAAAAGCCAATGCTAGCGGCGTTAAGGGAAAGGCCTATGGCCTTTGGTCGGCCTTCGACCAAAATTCTTCCACTCCTCCATTCGATCAACTGAAATATTCTAAACACATATGTATCTTGGGGTAGACCATAAAACCCTCTTATAAATAATTAGATCACCATATTACCCTTCTTTATGATTTATTTATTTGTATATTACATCCTCCCTCCTAAAAGAAACTTTCTTCCTTGAAAGTTACCAGATTTTTCGAAAAGCTCAGGATACCAAATTTGCATCTCTTCTTCTAACTCCCAAGTTGCTTCCCATTCGTTTTGATTTGTCCATTTCACCTTTACATACTTTATCACACGTCTCCTTAAGATCTTTTTTTCATGCTCAGAATCCTCATTGACTTTTCTAGCTTAAAAAGATTAGCTTGAACTTCCAATGGTTCCAAAGCCAAAATTTTGTTCAGGGTCTTGTGCATACTTCCACAACATAGACACGTGAAATACGTCGTGCACTCCTCCTCAACTTGGCGGAAAATGCTATTTGGTAATCCATACCTCCTATCCTTTTCGAAATTTCAAAAGGTCCAACATAAGTAGTGTTTAACTTACCTCTCATACCGAATCAAACTTTCTTTTGGTCATGGGCATAGCCAGGACAAAATCCATATTTATGTGTTCCCACTTCTATTGGAGTATAGGCAAATGTTTTAACTCATCGGCGGGTTTTCTATGCTCAAATGATCATATGATAAGTGTTGCACTTTGACACATATTCAGAGATCTCCTTTTTTCATGTTACTCCACCAATATAGTTTTATTTAAAATCTTGATACATCTTGTTGCTTCCTGGATAGATAGAATAACTTAAATAATGCGCTTCCTTCAACAACTCTCTTAAGCCTACCACGTGTCGTTACCAAATATAGACATGCTAAGATTATACGTTTCTAATCCATAGATTATACAAATATATGTATATATATATATATATATACATCTCCAATGACTCTCATATAAAAGTACTTCAAATCATCACATATAAAATTTCATCTCTTTAAACACAATCTGTTATAACCATAACTACTAACATAAAATCCCAAGGAGTCATATAAATCTTTAGATCTTCTCTTCCTCTCTTACTCTCTTTGCTCCGGTACCCACAATCTTTCCTTGCATCTCGTAACACCTTCTTCATCAACATGAAACTCACATACTCTGCTAATTTCCATTCTTCGCTTTATCTCTGGTATAGTGAGATCATCTACTTGACTTATTTTAATCCTTTCAACTAAGGTAGACTGAAACTGAAACTGAAACTTCACCAATCTTGTTCCTATTTTTCAAGTCATTATTTAATTCCAACTTTCTCATGTCATCTAATAAATATCGCTCTGAGTTGACCAAAGCCGCTAAATTCTCATTCCTCTTCCTACTCAGAGCTCCTACCACAACATTTGCTTTTCTAAGGTGGTATTGTATATCCACATCAAAATCCTTTATTAGTTCCAACAACCTCCTTCGTCTCATTATCAGATCTCTTTGGTTGAAAATATACTTCAAGCTCTTGTTATTCATGAAGATTTTGCACTTCTCATTAAGTAATTTGTGTCTCCAACTCTTTAACGTATGAACTATGAATGCTAGTTCCATGTCATGATTGGGTCAATTCTTTTCATAAGGCTTTAACTATCTAGATGCATATGCTATAACTTTACCTCCTTACATTAGAACATAACCCATATCTTGTATAGAAGCGTCAATACCAATAATGTACTCTTCATTACTCAGTGGTAAAGCTATCACCG
Source organism: Combretum micranthum (assembly GCA_024138025.1). Lineage (NCBI taxonomy): Eukaryota > Viridiplantae > Streptophyta > Magnoliopsida > Myrtales > Combretaceae > Combretum > Combretum micranthum. The sequence goes on from JAMXBD010001085.1 coordinate 441,765, forward strand.
GTGCAGATACTAACTTTTCTTTTAACTATTGGAAACTACTTCCACAATTATCATCCCACACACACTTCACTCCCTTTTGAGTCATTCTTATTAAAGGATTTAGAAACTTTGGAGAAATCCTCTTCAAATCTCCTGTAATATCTTGCCATTCCTAGGAACTTCTGATTTCGATGCATTCTTAGGAGTTGACCATTCCCTTATAACTTTCTTCTTTTCAGGATTTACTGAAATTCCATTTCTATCCACAAAACACTAGCTCCAAACAAAACTTATGCTTGGTGAACTTAGCATACCACTTTTCTTCTTGTAACGTTCTCAAAACTAATCTCAAATGTTCTTCATGTTCTCCTTTAATCTTTGAATACACCAAAACATTGTCAATATACACTATTACAACCAAATCCATTTACTCTTTAAAGACCCTTTTTATAAGATCCATAAATATAACTTGGGTATTTGTAAGATCGAAAGGCATAACCATAAATTCATAATGCCCGTATCTGGTCCTGAAAACTGTCTTTGAAAATATTGTCGCTTAAATCCGCAGCTAGTAATATCCTGACCTCAAATCGATCTCAGAAAATACTTGCAATCCTGCCAGCTGATCAAACAAATCTATCCTAGGCAACATGTACTTATTCTTAATCGTTACCTGGTTTAAATCTTTATAATCTATACATAACCTCATGCTCCCATCTTTCTTTTTCACAAACTCATTGGAACTCCTCAAGGTGATACGATTGGTCTAAAGAAATTCTTCTTAAGCAAGTCCTCCTGTTGAACTTTTAATTCCTCCAATTCCATTGGAGCCATACGATACGGTACTTCAGACTTAGATAAGGTACTTGGCACTAGATCAATACAAAACTCTATCTCCTTTTCAAGTGGTAACCCTAATAGCTCTTGTTACGCCCTGAGGGGTACCTAAACGTGGCAGTCCGCCGTACACAATGCTAAAGCCTAGGAATGACTACCTTAGTCATGCAAAGGCTTCCATATCATGTACAAGGCGTACATCACAACCAAGGGAACGCATCGGAGTAGCACAATTTATATTGATAATAAGTAACAAGGCAAAGATAATACTTATCATAAAACATAAACATATTGCATTGCAATTCTTAGGGGCATGTCCATCTATTATCTTCAAATAAATATACATCACTAATCATAAGTCATTATATATAAAGAACCTTACAAAATTTACTTATCTTATGATTCTATTTCCTTCATAGAAGCTTAGCCATCTTTCATGACTTCCTCAATGTCATGATCCTCAATTTAAACCACGGGTATACCTGTTTCAACAAAATCTATAGGGATGTAAGCTACAACTAGCTTAGCGAGATATTCCTTTTCATTTGCACCATATTTTCAAACAAGTTTATTTATTTTAATCACACATATGCTATGCATTCATGCAACAATCACATGATTACGCAAATATATATAGTTATTCGAAACCATATATAGAATGGATTTATTCCGTATCAAAGGTTAGGGAATCGGGGTTGAAGGTCCTCGACCTCCTACTGCTAGTCCCCAGGTCCTCACCCACAGCGTTCGGTTGGCTCGACTCCAAACCTAGAGTCGCTTTCCTCAAGCGATTTGGATTCTCTAGGAAGGAACATGGCTCATGGCACCGCACGATCACAGCCAATCCAACTCTACGCGTAGGAGTAGCAGCCTTCGAAAAGATGTGACTCGATGGATGCTATGCGTGAGCGTTTTAGTTTTCTTAAGCCAAACCTTATTAAAGGTTTTTAAGGGCGATCAATCAATTTAGCAAACAATAAACAGTCATACAAGTAAGTAGACAAAAGTATTTAAATAAGCAGTTCGAAGTTGCGATATTCTTAATTCTCATTTCACGCATAAACATAAAATCACATATATATACACATAATCCCGAATTCCCAAATATATATATCCATTTTTATCTTTTCTTAGTATACTAATGCTACTACTTTACAAGCATGAGCAAGGTAACGAATTTAAGAGGAATAACTCACTCGTCCATTTGCGATCTTCTTAGTCGTAGTAATGCTCGGTAGGGTAATCTCGTATCTTTCATCACCTAGACAAAAGAAATACCCTGGATAAGTCCTTCATGAAATTTCTATTCTTGGATTTTCTAAACTTTTCTTAAAATCGCGGTAAAATCGTATAAGAGGAAATTCCAATTTAAAATGGCCATAACTTACTCATTTTAACTCGGAATTTCGCATATAATATACCGTTTTCTACCTATTCGAAAAGATCTATCCATTTCTAAGGTTATCTTTGTCTTATAAGGTCATTCGGGTTCCGAAAACATTGGGTACATATTTAAAACGAATTATTTCTAACTTTTGCAAATCCATTTTCTAACTCAACTTTCTTTTTAAAGAAAATCCTTTTGCAACAATATAAGTATATATAGATATATTTTTTATAAACATTTTGAATATATCGGTAAGCTCACTTTATATGCAAAATTTCTAATGGTAGTGTCTCAACAATTTATTTCATAAAACAATTCTTTTTAAAGTGTTAAAACTTATCTTGATAAATTCCTTTTCAAGTATTTGGAAGGAACTTTATATTTTTATTATAAATGAGTACATTTTTGTTTTATTTCCTTCCTTCCTTTTTCCAAAACAAGTAAATTTTCCCTTTAACCTTAGTTTTCATAAATTTCACTTCTAGTGATAAAAGATCAATTTTTATCAAAAAGTATATTAGGTTGTTGAAAAAAAAACTTTTTATAATTTTGTATTTAGGATGGTTTTAGAAAATAAATCTTGTTTTCTTATATTCATTTCTAAAATATAAGCTTTTTCTTTTCAAAACTTATTCTTTCATTTCTTTTGAAAAGAATAATCTTTATAAAATCCATTATTATTAATCTTACTTTATTTATATTCTTTTGAAAATGAGTCCTTCTTTTAGAAATTTGAAAATCATTTTTCCTAACTGGTTCATATCTTTATGAGTTGATTTTTTATCTTAACTTTGAAAACTAGTTTGTTTCTTAGTTTAGAAAAGTGTTTAAGTCTTAAAATTTTAATATTAACGATTTATTTTTCTTAAAACTTAGATTATCATGAAATACAAAGAGTATATTTATTTCTTATGTTTTCTTGGTAAAACTATCTTTGTTATTTAAAAAAACTTGAGAAAACTTGTATTACTCTATTTCTAGGTTGTTGATAGTAACTTCATGATTTTGTGATGAATCACTTAATCGAAATTCTAACTTTGAGTTAATTTAGTAAAGTAAAATTCTATTTTTAGATTAGTTGAGACATTAACATTTTGTAATTGCAAGTATTATGAGCATATAAAATAATAGGAACATAAAAAAATACTAGAAATAAATAATGAGCAAGAAAATAAAATATCAAGTATTGGGAACCTTAGCTTCATCAAGGTGTCCCGGTCAAGTATTGAAGCCTTAGCTTTATCAAGGCATCCCGGGACTAAGAATGGACTAGTCCCGAAAGATTAAAGAAAATTAGTAAATAAAAGATTGTTTTGACTTGATATGGACAAGTCTAAGACTAAAAAGACTAGTCTTAATAATAACATGAAATAAATAAATGCATAACTTGAAAGTAAATAAATAACAAATGAGCTTATATGCTCTAAATAAATATATATACATAATATAAGTTAGATTAGAAGCAAATAATAACAATAATAGTAACAACATAATAAAATAGAAAGCTTATGTACAAGAACAACGCATGAACATGTTGTTGCTTTTACTACTCATGTGAGTTTCAAAACAACACCATAGTCATGCTAAGTTACATGACATGAATAGATCAATGGTTGAAAGAAATTTTTACCTAAGGTATTTGTGTGGTATGAAGATGGTAGTGAATGTATGGTTATGTGGTTATGGAGAGATGTAGTTGTATTGCATGAAGAGAAATTCTTGTGAATATTTGGTGAAAGAGAATTTTGGTAGAGGAAAAGTTTATGAAGAGTGTTTGTGTAGAAATTTTGACAGAGTTTTGGTAGTGAAATGAATTGTGTGAAAGAATGGAAGAGGAAGGGGGTATTTATAGAATTTTTGGAGTAAATTTTGGATGTAATAAAATAATTTGAAAAAGAAAAATAAATTGTCGGAAGAGACATAGGGGGGGCGCTGGTTTGCTTTATGGGGAGTGGGAATTGATTTATTTTAATTTGTTTTGTGTAATAAAGAAGTAATGTATAAAGTTGATGTGAATAAAGTTATATTGGAAATGAAAAAAAGTAAGAAAATAGGTATGTAGATGTAAGAAATAGGTGTAAGAAAAAGTAGAGATAGTGAAATAGTAATGAATAGTAGAAAAGTACTATGAATAGTAGACTAGACAATTAAAGTATCGGTAGTAATAAAAATACGCGTAATGCGATATCTATAATTTTTAGCTATTGAAAAATTCTAAAACTGATATTTTTGGAATTTTATATTTTTACGAGTCTATTGGTATAAACAGAATATTTTAAATATTCCGAGCTCCAGGACACGATTTTCGAGAACCGATCCCGTTTGAGTCCGAAGGACACTCGAAATTCGCGAATCTGATAATTTTATGTTACTTATATTATTACGAACTATTTTAAGCTATTGGCTTAATTTCGTTTTATAGGGTTTGTAAACGCAGGATTGCCGGATCTTACACACTAGGGTTCGTTATGGGTTTTATTGTCTTTAGGGTTCCGGTTTGACTTCTGGTTTCGTCGAGATATTCGTAAGATCGTATAATTTTTAAGTTTTGATCGTTTTATATTTTTAGCTCGACGTCTATGATTTGTCTTATTTTATTTGTGATTATTTAATAGTTTTTTTTTTTTTTCGGGATCGTTTAACCTAGTCTAGGGTTATGAGTTGACTCAGTTTGACTTTTGGTGAAAATTGAAAATTGTGATTCTAAAATTTTTCCGAAGGATTTAAGATTTCATCATTTTATTGTTAAGCGGTATTTGGATCTATCATTTCGATTCACGTTTTAGAATTGGGTAGATTATTTAATTGGCGTACGGACGTTGATTATACCGGTAGTTGGACTTTATATTTCGTTTCAAGGGTTCTCGTTTTCTCAAGATTGAGATAACTCGTTTTTGTTCCTATTTGGAATTAAGTTATAACTTAGTTCGATTTTTAGGTTTTGTTTTCTGTGTTTGACTCGGTCTAGAATTTGGTTTTTATCTTGGATTGATTCTCGGAATTTAAATTTTGATATTTAGACTCTAGGATTATTTTCTAAGAATTATGGAAATTTTTGGGGGTTTACAGCTCTTTTGGAATTAAATCAAGATATTATCTCACGATTTGTATCCTCGTAGGATCGGTCTTTAATTCATCTCCTATTGTCAAAACTGCCATTTACTAAAACTGACTTTTCCTACAACTCATATGTAAGCAATATTGAAGGTCCTTACACTTCAAGCTTATGCACAAAACGATCTTCATTTGATAAACTAAACTCCACAACTAGATCCAAATACAACATTATGTTTCCTCAACCAGTCTACTCCTATCATATCCATTACTATAATATTCACAGGTAAAACGTCACCTTCCATTATATCCAAATTCTTTACAAATCCAAGTCAACATTGCTCCATATCCTAAAGGTATCTGCAAGCACACTCTTAACTACCTCCTCATAACAAAACAACAAACTTCTCAAATATGCTTGAAAACTTGCATCTGTATGACAATCCTAAGAAGCACTTGCCCTCTAGGATCTTTTCATTCTTTGGCTCAATATCCATATATTGTCTACACTTGAAATAGAATACCTAAGGAACATGTAATATATAAGAAAATATTTCATATTGAGGGGTATTAGTGTAATATATAATTGTTTAAAAAGGGTATTTTGTCTTTGAATAGATAAATTTGGACATGGGGAAGTGGTACGTGAATGACGAAGATTTTGGAATAAGCCGGCATATAGGCCGCTAGCCTATATTTCAAAGCTACCAGCTTAAATACCAAGGACGACGGCCTAAACACCAGCTTAGAGCTTCGGAGTAAAAATTTTATGAAATGGGAAAATTGGCCCTACGTCGACCATTAGGTCGCTGGCTTACAAATGTAGGCTACCGATGTAAGTGACGGCATTGGAGAACTTTAAGCGACTCGAAGCATTTCAGCCGCTAGCTTAGTTTCATATACATCCAGCCTATATTCCATTGAAAATTTACTCTATAAATTCATCCTAATCTCAGCCCTAACTCTCATAACCTCTCCTAAACATAAACAAACCCTAGATGACACTCTCCGAGGAGGATTTCATCAAGGAATTGGGTAAGTAACCTCTCCTAATCCTTTAGTTCGTTCTAGGATGTGTTCTTTCTAAGATTTTGTGGTTGATTGGTGAAGGAAATTGATCGTTGGTGGAATTGGAGGAAAACCCTAAGTGTAGGAATTGGGGCATTTCAGATCTACGGTAAATTTAAGAATGTAAGACTCAACTCAAAACTATAATTCATAGATCTTAAGTGTTAGGAGAATTTGCATCATAATTGTTGTTGAGAATGATTAGGAATTTATGAACAATGATGAACAGGTGATCTAGAGAATTAGAGTTTCATTATTTTATGGTGTTGATTGGAGATTTGGTGATTCTACAGGTTTCACAGGAGAAAGGTGTGTTGGAGATTCTAGATTGATGAATTAGGGTTTAGGGTTTATATATCTTATGTTGTTATTAATGTGTAATTTATTTGTGGAACAGGTGATTCTTTGTTCAGGTGTTCAACTGAGAATAGGATTTCAATTTCTTAAGAGGAAATAGGTACGTCCTTACCATGCTTGTTTGTTTGTGCTTGTAGGATTAGTTTATAAATTTGACCTAAATCATATCTGACCATAATTGAATTAAGTGTTGGTTGTGAGTGGCTACGATTAGTAAAGACCATGCAAAGTGTGATATTAACGCTAGCAACCTGATGAACTATGTGTGAGGTTGTCTTGAGTGAACTCGTGCATAGAGATGATTCTGGTAGTTTGGGAGTAATGTGAGTACGACACCCGGTGTGTGGGAGATTCCCAACTCCATATATGTATTATATTAGCTATTTTCCTACTGCTTGTTTTTAAGGAGTCTGAGATACTCCAAGTTTGAGATTAGTCGCGGATGATCTTGAACTATGTTGTATGCTGGAATAATGAAAAGATAACAATTGGTGCTTGTTGCATTAGATATTAAGTCGCATGGGAATTGTTTGATGTATGATCATACACCTGTGTTTTCGGTTTGGATGTACTGAGCCTTTGTGCTCATTCCTTTTTATTTTTCAGGAACATGTGAAGACCAGATAGTGTATGATTTATCTGGTTTTGATGTATTCGTAGAGCCTGGAAAGAACGATAATTGACCTAATTACCCAGCTAATATGTAGATGGCTGGAGTGGAGTTTTAATTATCATATTGAGTTGTTAGATTTCCTTTAGAATTCCAATTGAAAAGATTTTATAAGTTATTAGTTTTATGTTTCTTATGAGGATTTTTATCAATTGGCTTGGTTTAGGCCAACATAGATGTTATTGAAATTATATTATTTGGATTTTCATATCGAGTATTCTTTATGTGAGTTATGGAGTCATGTGATGATACATATTGTGGTTTAGATATTTATATCCTTTGCGTGTGCCTTTGAAGCGAGGACACGTGACGGGTTGTAATGCCTTAGTTTAGGGCATTATAGAACAACTTTTCCAAAACCCGTCTTTGCCCAACCTTGACACTTGAAAAGCAAGCATTCTTAAGCCACTTGAAATCCTTGATATCAAACGGTCCATAACATCTGGTATACTTCCTTTTTATACCTTGAACTGCTGATTTGTCTTGATAAAAGATCAGCCTCTTCTCCCTATCTTAGGTAAGGATGCTAGATATCTTAAGGTATAACCATCTAAAAGGATCAAAACACTATCGGACTACAAGATATGATCTTACTAACACAAACAAACATATCTCCACAAAATAAAAGGGTAATCTTGTAAACCCCGGTTTTCCTAGTAACCAAGTAAACTGCGAAAACTGGAAACCAAAATCCTAAACCGAATTAGTGTAAACCTTGTGAGAGAAACCTAGGAACCCTGGATTTGGTTTTCCTTCGGTTTCGAATTAAAAGAAATTTTATAAAATAATTTAATGTGGAATATTGTTTTAAAATATATTTCAAACCATAAAAAGTTCTGATTTTGAAAAATTTTCCATTTCGGGCCTTCTCGATATCCATTACGGAAAAGCGAGCCTCGGAACTAGAAATTCGTAAAAATGTTTCAGAATACTCTCTAGAACCAAAATTTAATAAGGATTTCAAAAATATAAGTTTTATAATATTTCGGATTATAAAAATTACAAATATAGCCTTTTCTCGTATTTTCCTTACTACCGGTAAAGTAATTGTCTTGTTTACTATTTATTACTATTCATAAGCACAACCTACTACACACACAAGCCATACCCTAGTCTAACATCCTTACAAACACTCAATTATTTTTTCTTTTCCAAAAAATATTTGTCTCTTCAAAATTATTACAAATTAAGACTTTTATTACATAAATTACAAAACAAAATTTAATTAAAATCTCTCTCTCTCTCCCTCCATTTGTGGCCGGCGCACCCACCCTATCTTTACCCTCAATTTGTTTTATTTTTTTCTTTTTATAATACAAACAAACCCTAATTTTACTTACTATAAATAATCTTTTACTTTCTCTCTCTTTCATTCATTTCTCATTTGTTTCAAAACTCACAAACTCTCTCTCTTTTCTTCATATTGCCGTGAGCTTCTTCATCACACACACACACACACAAAAGCTCATTTCTTCCTCATTTTCCTCTTGATTCAAGCCTTAGGTGATGAATCATAACCCTTTACTACCATTAAATCTTGTAATGGCAAGATTATTAAGTCCGTATGAGCACTTGCTAGGGACAAGAAAATACTACTACATAAATATCAAGCCATCACAAGAATGGATTTTGTATTTAAATATGTTTTCATCAAATGATCTTCATGTTCATACATATAATAGTAGAGTAAAGTAGAGATCTTGCATAAAAAAATCGATGTTCATGTTTTCAAACTTCATTTTTGTTACGCCCCGAAGGGTAACCTAAACGTAGCAGTCCGCCGTACACAATATTAAAGCCTAAGAATGACCACCCCAGTCACGCGAAGGCTTTCATACTATGTACAAGGCGTCTAACACATAGAGGAGACTCATCGGAGTAATACATTTTACGTTGATATAACTTGAGTAACAATGTAAAGGAATTTTAATTTACTATACTCTAAATACAAAACATTGCACTTCATTACAGTTCATCAAAAGATTTCACTACATAAAACTATTACAAGGCAATTAATAAAACCTAGCTAATAACTTCAAGCATTCTCATTTCTTGCCGGAATCCCCAAGTCATTCTCGGCTTCAACCATCATGGTCCCCACTTAGCATTCTCGAGATAACCTGTTTAATCAAACATCTATTGGGGTATAAGCTACACTAACTTAGTGAGTAAGAACTTCCAGGATTGCATTTACAACACATCATACAATCAAGTGATTAGTCAAACAAGTGATATGCGTCAAACACGTGAATTCAACAAACATATGACCTATCGGAAATCATATGTGGATGGACTTGCGCCCTCCATCTCGGATTAGCAGATTAACGAATCTCGTGGTACGAATCGAGACCATTTTAGCTTACGGACAACTATAAACTATAAAATCGTTTAAGGTACAACGATAAACCAACAAATGCTAATGCTCCATCCCCATCGTGATATGAATGAGTTCAATTTCATCTTCAATTCTGAATAATCAATTATACCAATTCTTTTAAGTGATCAATCAATAATCGTAGACAATTAATTCTAATTCATATATACAAGCAATAGTTAATCACTCGGCTTCGATATTCTTATATTCATTTCTCATATCAACAACAAGCATACATAGTCCCCATTCGTCCCCATCATGTATATCCATTTTATCTTTACCAAATATCTAGTGCAACTATTATTACAATCACATATAATAAATGAAATCGAAAGTAATACTCACTGGCCATTGGATCACCGGTCTCTTAGTACAAATAATCCGGTGGTAGGGAATCGTCGAATCCGAGATCACCTAAAAAGAAAGAAATACCCTAATAAGTATTTCATCACTTAACTAGTCCAAGCTATCTCATACAAACTATCAAATTCGTAATTCTCGTCCTAAGCGAGAATTTCAAATTAAAACGGCCATAACTTAATCATTTTAACTCGGAATCTCACAAATTATATATCAATTTCTATCTACTTCGAAAGATTTATCTAATTTTAATATTATATTTAAGTTTTGAAAACTTTGAAGCTTCAAAAAGATCAGATCAGATCAGAACAGTGGCAAGTTCTAATTCCGAAAAATAGTTTTGTAATTGTTTGTAATGTTCTACTTGACAAATCAATTATACATGCAATATGAATGAAATCATGAATGGCATGATATGAGCTGATGTATGCATGCTTTTGACAATATTTACTAAAAGAAATTTTTAGAAACTTTTTATTTGTAAGACTCCATTGCTATTTACTTTTAAGAAAACTAGTTTCCTAACTTTGATCATTTCCATTTGTTTTGGATTTATTTCTTAAGAAAATATAGTTATCTTTGTTAAAATTGAGTCTTCATTATATCTATTACTTATGACCTTCATTTCTACATAAAAATTTCCATTTTACATTTTCTAAACTTGTTTTCAAGTAGGGTTGATTCCAAAATTTGAATTTTGTAACAATTGTTTTTGTAGTGATTCCCTTAAGTAAAAATCCATTTGATACTTTGAAAATTAAAGCTCAACCATGCCTAGACACTAAGGACTTCATTTCTTTGATAAAACTTCTAATTTGAGTTTGCAAAATATGGGTTTTCATGCCATTACTCCATTATTACGAATTTCTTAAAATGACAATAACTCAAATTTTTTCTACTTCATTTCTACTCCTTGTTCTATACATTTTTTTTAGCACATCCTATCTTAATTTATCAAAATCATCACTTGATGATACCTATGACCTAAACTCATTTTTCATATAAAACACAAGTTTTGGAGTTGATAAATGAGTTTTTAAGGCATGGTTTTGAAATAATCCGAATTTACAAATTTTAGATAAACTCAATTTTCATATCTTATTTCTACAAGGCATCATGCATATATGTATTATCAACAAGCTATTGTTATTAAGGTTATGAGATAACCTACCTATATGTATATATATAATATCAAGAATTCTTTTTGAAAACTTTTACTTTGCAAAACTTTGAATTATACTATACTTAAGAAAAATAGTTTTTCTTCTTGCAAAACCATATTTGTTTTTAGCAAAATTCAACCTTGATGACCTATATAACCATCACCTTCATTATTTCAACAAAAACCTTCATTTTGGGGTTAGAAAATAGGTGTTTAAATAGGTGGTTTGCTTAAGTACGAATTTTACAAAATTTTAAAGAATGAAAACATTGTTTAACCTATTCTTGTAAACCACTTGTTATTCTAAGATTATATTTTGATAAATTTCTTTTATCCTTACCAAAACTTGGTCTTTGTTATATATATTCCCTAGGACTTCCATTTTTCTATCAAAATTATCATTTTAGCATTTGGAAATAGGTGTTTAAATTGTGTCTATTTTCAAATCCGAATTTTGAGAAATTCATTTGAGCTTGTTTTCTTTGTAAAACTCATTTAGTCTTTCAAAAACCATTTCCTAATCAAACCTATACCTTAAGGCTTCCATTTCTTTAATAAAAGTCTTGTTTTGAAGTTGAAAAATAGATTTTCAAAATTGGTCTTGGTTGAGATCCGAATTTAAAATTTATTATTGGACATATCTTTTGATAAAATCTATCTAAACTTATGAAAATCCATTCCTTACACATCCTATCTTAAGCCTTTCATTTCTTAAATAAAAACTTCATTTTTGAGTTGGAAAACATGTTTTTAAAATATGCCTTTGCCAAAATCCGAAAATAGAATTTTTATTTTGAAAACGACTTTTGATTATTGTAAAAAGAAGTCTTGATGATATATATACATTAAGCCTTCATTATCTTAAGTAAAAACTTCATTTTGACACTTGGAAAGTGGTTTTTAAATAGGGGTCTTGCCAAAAAACGAATTTCACTATTTTTGTTTAAGTTCAAAACCAAGATCTATACTTAATGTGAATATAAATCTAAAAGAAACCCATGGTAATAAACTATAAACTCATAGATCTAAACTTTACTCATCAAAATCTTTCATTTATGTTATCTATACCCTAAGCCCTTCATTTTAAATAAAAAATATACATTTTAAAGTTGAACAACTTTTCTAAACATGGTTCCATTTTCATCCGAATTTTCAAAAATGATTTTTGTTGAAATAAAATAGATCTTGAGTTTTCTAAAACATTCCTACTATCATCATGCTACTACAAGTTATTCATAAACATAAAACAAAGTTAATGCATTTTATGAACTCAAAACACTAGATCTAGTTTACTACACTAGTTATAAATGCATGAACACATGTGAATGAGGAATATGCATAAATCATAAGCAATAACAAAAATAATAACTCAAATAACAAGATCTATGGCATAAACGAAAATCAAAGCTACAAAAAGTTAAATCTATAAAATATAACTATTTTAAACAAGAAAATAAGAATAATAAAAATCATAGAGAAATGGAGTGTTTCACTTTGGCATCATCATCCTTAGCTTTTAAGCTAATGGAATGTTATTTGATGCATGAAACTCTCACTATACTTTACCTAATCACCTATGGAAGCTTTGGACAAGAGTTTTATTCAAGATTCTTGAAGAAATATGTGTAGAAGCTTATAGAAGAAGAAGGGTGCAGCTTGTGTTCTTGAAGAAACAAGAACAAAATGAAGAAGAAAAGAGAGGAAAAAGAGAGAGAAAAGGAAAGGAGTAAATGAAGGGGAGAGAGAAAATGAGTGTATTAAATATGTTTTCATTAATTGAAAGGGAAAAAAAAATAAAACAAGCAGAAAAATTGTTTGGGGGGGGGGGGGGGAGGTGGCGCGGGTGTGAATTAGAGAGAGAGAGGAGAGAGAGGGTTTGTTTGAAATTTGACTTGAAAATGAATTGTGTAATTAATGTGTAATGTAACTTTTTGAAGAAGGATTGAAATATATTTATTTTTAGTCAAAATAGGAGTAAATTAAAGGACAATGGCAGCCATGAAGAAGGAAAAATTTTCCATGAGTGATATAGAAGTGTAAAAAGATTGAAGTGAAAAAGAAGTGATATGTGAAAGGTATACTTGAAAGTATGGGTTGTAAGAGTACTTTCTTAATAAAATAAAATAAAATTAGAAAATTTATTCCAAATATTTGTAGCAGATTTTTCATAATTAAAATTAAATAATTATTTAAATTATTTTAGTATTTTAACAAATATGTTACCAGTATGATCAAAATATGCGAATATGGGCTATAAATGATATTTTTATAACCTGAAAAATTTTAAGAAATTATTTTATGAAAATAAAAATATTTTAAAAATATTTTATAATTATTAAATTAATTCATTTTATTTTTAGTATCGGGTCTTAAATATAAGGCTTTATAAGAACAATAAAATTGTGTAATAAAATAAAAGTGAATAGTGCAAAAGACTAATTAATTACTGGTAGTAATGAAAATAGATAAAAGGTTATCACTGTAGCTTTTATAACCCGAAAAATTATATAACTGATATATTTGGAAATCTTATGAAATTACGAGTCTAACGGTACTAATGGTATATTTTTGATATCTCGAGCCCCAAGACATGCTTTTCGAAGTCTGTATCCGATCGGGTTCGAAATAGATAAAAAATTTACCAATCTAATATTTTTAAACAACTTATATTACTACGAGCTATTCTACATATTTAAAATACACCTCGGCCTCTAAGGTTAAGGGCGCTAGATTGCCAGACTTAAACTATTGTATTCCACTTAGGGTTTTCAGGTGATTTTCCGATTTAAATCTTTGCTAATTTGGAAATTGATATTTTGTGTTTATACAACATATTTGATTTGAGAAGTTTATCTTAAATTTTATTTTTGTAAGTATTTAATATCTTTTAACGTTTTCGGAATTCTAGAATTGGGTTTCATTTCTGAAAGTTAATCGTTATTTACTTTTTAATAATTTGTTTTTGGGCTTATATTACTCGATTTTATGAGTTGGAGCTACGTATGGAATTTGTCGTACGTAGTGGTTTTGGAATTTGAAGACTGTTGAGTTCTTATTTTATTTTTAAGGATTTTCATTTTCTCAAGATTAAGAAATTTTTGGATTCGCTCGTGTTTTTGGACTAGTTGAAATTCGGTTTTAATTTGGAGTGATTTTTAGGGTTTATTTTGAAGTTCATCTTGAAATTATTTACTGAAATTTTTCGGGACTTACAATTTCATGCATCATAAGTAGTAGATCTAGCATTTAGATACTCATATTATACTTGACATTCATGATCTCATGAATATTTTGTGTTTTAATGCATTAATGCTCATAAAAACTTTGTTTTGTGTGTATAAATGTTGTAGTTAGTAAGTCTTTAATTAGATAAGACAAGAAACTTGAAAAAGAAAAACTTTTGTTGAAATGTTCACATGAAAAATTCGTATAAATTCAAAGCCATACTTTAAAAACCCTTTTATCAACTTTAAAACTTGTATTTCATATGAAAAATGAAGGGTATAGGTAATAGATATCATTAAGTGATGATTTTTATAAGTTGGAATGAGATTTGATAAGAGGAATATGCAAAACAAAGAATAGAAACAATAGAGGAAATTTTGAGTTACTACTCAATTTAGGAAATTCGTAATTTTGGATTATTGCCATAAAAACACCTATTTTCCAAGCTCAAAATGAAGGTTTTATTTAATAAATGAAGTCCTTAAGGGATAGGTATAATAAAGCCTTAAATTTTAATGCATTAAACAAGTTTTTTTTTAAAGAAAACATTCAAAAACTAAATCTCTAAAAATTCGGATTTTGGAATAAATCTTACTTGAAAACATGTTTACAAAGTATGAAATGGGAATTTTTATGTAGAAATGAAGGTCTTAAGTAATAAATATTATGAAGACTCAATTCTAACAAAGATAACTAGAAATTCCTAAGAAATAATCCCAAAACACAAGTGAGTTAGAAAAGTTAGAAAACTAGTTTTCTTAAAAGTGGTTATTTTTGAAGTCTTGCAAAATGAAGAGTTTAAAAATTTTCTTTTAGTAAACATCATCAAGATCATGCATACATTAAACTCACAACATGCCATTCATGATAGGAAATCATTAATATTGCATGTATAATTGATTTATAAAGTAGAAACATTTCAAACATTTACAAAACTATTTTCAGAATTGGAAAATCATTACTGATCAGAACTAATCCACTGTTTCATGATCTAAACATTTTCAAAACTTGAAAATAATATTATAATTAGGCAGATCTTTTGAAGTAGATAGAAATTGATATATAATTTGCGAAATTTCGAGTTAAAATGACCAAGTTATGGTCGTTTTAAGTCGGGACTTCCGCAAATGACGAGAATTACGAATTTATTAAGTTTTGATATATAATTTGGATTAGTTAAGTGATGAAATACTTATTAGGGTATTTCTTCCATTTTAGGTGACTCCGAATTCGACGAATCTCTACCATCGGACTATTATTACTAAAAGACCGGTGATTCATGATCGAGTGAGTACCACTTTCGATTTAATTATTATATGTGGTTGTAATGATAGTTGCACTAGATATTTGATAAAGATAAAAATGGATATGCATGATGGGGATGAATGGGAATTATATATGGTTGTTGTTGATATGAGAAATTGAATATAAGAATATCAAAGCCAGGTGATTAACCATGCTTGTATAAATGAATTAGGAATGACTGTCTGCGATTATTGATTGATCACTTAAAGAATTGGTATAATTGACTATTCGACGTTGAAATAAATATGGACTCATTCATATCATAATGGGGATGGAGCATTAGCATTGGTTGGTTGCCCGTGATCCTAAACGGTGTAAAAGTTGGATAATCGTGATCCATAAACGAATTAATGAGTTAGTTAATCGTGATCCATAAACGAATTTATGAGTTGGTTGACCGTGATCTAAATTGCATATTGAGTAGTACCGTAGGATTCGTTAATCTGCTAACTTGGATGGAGGGAGCAAGTTCATCCACATATGATTTTCGGCTAGTATATGTTTGATGATTTCATATGTTTGATGCATATCACTTGTATGATTAATCACTTGTTTGGTTGATGTGTTATAATTGTGATCTTGAAAGTTCTCACTCACTAAGCTAGTGTAGCTTACATCCCTATAGTTTTTATTTATTACAGCACGAATTCATATGGCTTAGACGAGATAAGCTATAGCTAAGGTACAGGAGCTAGGCGTTTCTCTAGAATTTGTATTCAAATTTGCTTAGACTTCCGTAGGAAAACCAAGAGACTCTGGATGATTGTAATAGATCTCTGATTAATAATCTTTTGCGGGGGAATGCCCATTAGACTTTGTAACTAATTACATATGTGTTTTGATTTATATTCTATTGCTAGTGAATATCAAATGAAACTCCTTAACTCTATCGATTCGAGTATTCTATTATCGTAAAGGGATGCCTTACATCTATACAAGACTCCCCAAGGACTTGGGTAGTGATTCATGAGTCTTATATGGCATGTGGCAGACTGTTACGTTTATGGTACCCCTTGGGGCGTGACAAATCCAACTCAAGGGTCAAAACTATATAACTATAAGATGAAAACAACACTAATCTAGATAGGATCAAGAACCCTAATGTATTCTACCCCTCTAATCATTGCTCACCGTCCTAAGGAGTCAAAACTTAAATCTAATAGATCATAACCTATTGCTCTGATACTAAATTAATTGTAACGCCCTAACTTAATGGTATTACAACTCGCCATGTGTCCTTCTCTTAAAAAGGACACGCTAAGGCTATAAAATACTAAACCATAAATCTAATTATCTCCAAATTTCACATAAAAGGTTACTTGAATTTTATCTTACTGCAATTTGTCTCATAGAAACATCATATGATATTATCCAAAAGTGCTTATATAAAATAAAAAACATAACAACTTATCTTTTAAACTTCTTCAATAATAATCTAAACAAACTTTATATACTTTATATGGTCTTCAAAGATCTTTTATCCTATTCTTCTTTGTCTAGAATTTGTTAGTCACCAGTAGGAAAGTCAAACCTACTAATGTCATCCCCCATGGTCAACATAAAAGTCATATCCAGACAATTCTCAACCAAAATCATCTTTACCTGCACCTGAAAAATAAAGGATCGAGCTAAAACGCCTAGTACGCCATACGACACACATATACGCGTGAACACACCTCAAGCAAATTCACATGCATCATATGCTTATGCAGTATCCACGGGTTTATTATCTTTTGATTAACCAACAAGCAGCACAGTTTAGGACTATTCGTGACTAATATTAAACTCGGAGTAACTCATGACCCCGATAAAAACAATAGTATAGGTAAATATATATATATATATAGAGAGAGAGAGAGAGAGAGAGAGAGTTGCATTCCACAATTAAGGTGGTAACAACTCCTAATCTACTGAAATCATTTCCAGGTGCAACTCCACTCGAGACACTACCATACAAGGATCATCAGGTTGCCAACATTAGTATCACACTTCTGTCTTGGTCTTTACTAACCGCAACCAAACACAAGCAGCATACAATTTTTAAAAGCTAGCAAGGGGTAGTTCAATTTATATGCATGTCTAATCCTACAAGTACAAACAACAAACAAGATGTGGTGTACCTGGATCGCTTCCAAACTCTAATCCACTAACAGATCTTCTTAAAAGAATAGAACCCTAATTCTACAAATATTTTTTATAATAGTATATCTTAATCAATTCCAATTGAACACATAATTAAACCCTAATCCTTAATTTCATAACCTTACTCAAAGGATTTATAACCCTAATCATAGATTTACGAAAAGAGACTAATACACCTGTCTCCTTTGTTTATAAGTCAATGAAACCTTCAAACTCAGCTTTCTCCTCTATTTCAAATTTCTCCACAATTCCTGTAATATATATATATATAAAATCTCCAATTAAAAATTCGATTTACAACAACACATAAATTTCATTTAACAACAAGATTGGATGGATCCTTACTTACCTAGAATCGCAAATCTTGATTTGAAACAAGAACCCAAAATCAAACAATCTCTCGATCACAATCAATCTATTCCCAATTACTATAATTTCCAAATTATCATATTCTTATAATCATCTAATCCTAAAAAAAAGTCACAAAACACTAAGAAAGATCTTACCTTTTTTTTTCGAATTGAAACCACACAAATCTTCAAATATGACCTTAAGTTTTCTCAAACTCTTATAGATCTTGAATCTCTAGGTTTGACACTTCAAAACCTTTTGATCTCCCAAAACCGAATCTTCAAAAGAATTGCAGGGTTTCTCCAAAGAATTCTCCACAGCGTTTTTCTTACAAATAGATAGATAGATCTTAGAGATTTAATCGATTTTAGATTGTGAAAGGATCGGGAGGGAAAACACATACTAAGACGTTTTTCTTTTGCTCTATTTAGGGTTTCTGAAAGCTCAGACAAATGAATAGAAAACTAGGCTAAGGCATCTATATATATGCTAGCTTAGCTTAGGAAAAATGCTAAAGATAGGCTGGCTTGGCCAGAAGAAAAAGCTGGCGGCTTTCCAAGGAAACTTCTTTGACCATCTTCCAACGCTGGACCAACGCAGTGGCTTTAAGAGCCAACGCCGGTGGCGTTGAGGGAAAAGCTGACGGCCTTCGACAAAATTCTTCCACTCCTCCGTTCGATCAACTGAAATATTCTAAACATATATGTATCTTAGGGTAGACCACAAAACCCTCTTATAAATAATTAAATTACCATATTACCTTTCTCTATGATTTATTTATTTATATCTTACACTCTACCATACCTTTTATTTTACTTTTTACATTTCTCATAGATCTTTATTCACATCATACCTTATAACTTAATACTTTCAATTAAAAAAAGTACAAAATAAATCAAAAGCACTCTCTCTCTCTCTCTCTTTCTTACAACCGATGCCCCCTTCCCCATTTCCTCTCTCAATTATTTTCTTTTTCAATTTATTTTAATCATATAATTTTTCCTCCTCAAAACTTTATAAATACCACATCTCCTTCTATTTCTTTCCCATACTCATTTAACTTACTAAAACTCTCTCAAATCCACTCCACATATACTTTCTCCCAAAAATCTCTTTCACTTTTCCTTGCTACCCATTTTTCTACATTCTTCCTACATGCATACTATACAAAACCTCTCTTTATCTACCACTTATATTTCTATCATAGGTAAATTTTTTACCCATATATTCTTACCATGTCATGTAACTAAACATGACCATGGTGTATGTTTCTTAAACATTTAAATATTATAAAAGCAACACTATATTCATGTTTGGTTCTTGTTCATGAATAAATTACATTTTATGTTGTTTTATTTATGTATATGTTATAATTATTGTTCCAACCTAACTTCTATATTATACTATCTATAGTTATGTATCTATATATATTCCTTAGAGCATATAAGCTCACTAACATAACTGTTATTTATTTATTTATGCTTACAATTTATTTATTTATTTCATGCTTCAATATTAATACTAATCTTTCTAGTCTTAGACTTGTCCTTATCAAGTCAAAATGATTTTCTTATTTCTTTTGTTTTTCTTTCTTTTGACTTACCCATGACTAGGTCCGAAAGCCTTGAAATAAGCTAAGACTTTCAATACTTGATATTTATTTTGCTCATTCTTATATTTTCCATTTTTACTTACTATTATTATTCTTGTTGTATTACTAGCTATATACTCATTGTTCATACATGATCGGTTGTTGTCTTAATAAGAATAAAAAGATCTTTCTTAAAATAAAAAGAAAACAAGCTCAACTTACCTTAAAAGTGTAGTTTCATCATTTAGGAAAAAGTTTTATTAAGACTTAGGATTTTATTTCAACTAAATACTTTACAAAGGAATTTTAGCAAAAATCACCATAGATTCTAGTGTCGTTGACATACAAAGCTTTTGCACAAATAACTAAGGAACTCTTTATTTTCTTTTCAAACTAACATTAAAAGACCTTAAAATTGATAATACTTTTATGTAAGGAATTTTCTCATAAACTTGATTATAAAATCCTTACCAATATTTTTAGTAAAAACACGGATAAACTCAAGTTTTCCAAAATAAATCAAGAATCAACTCACCAAGTAAAATATACCTAGAAAAATAAAATTTGAGAATAACTTAGAAAAAATAAAGTTTTGAACCAAAAGTTATATTTTAAGAATCTAAGAAAATAAATTATATTACATATTTAATCATTTAAAAATCCTTAGTTTTATTTCCAACAACTTAACATAATTTTGCCAAACTTCACTTTTTCAACTACCAAAACAAGATTGTTTTATGAAAAATTATTGATTAAGAAAACATTATTAGAATCATGTGTATATTATGAGTTTCATATGTATTAAAAGGATTTGTCAAATATATATATTTATATGTTTTCTATGGAATTTTTGGTTGATACAAAATTAGAAAAATCATGTTTTCAAGGTTGGAATTCTTCTTTTGATTATGCACCGTGTCTTTTAGAAAACCAAATGACCTTTTATGAAGAAAATAACCTTAGAAATGGATAGATCTTTTCAAGTAGGTAGAAAATGATATATAATATGCGAAATTCCAAGTTAAAATGAGCAAGTTATGGTAATTTTATGTTTGAATTTCACCGCATATGAATTTTGACGAACTTAGTGAAATAGAATTACAAGTTTAAGTAGAACATCTAAGAAATACCCATTTTGGGTATTTCTTTTGTATAGGTAACGTGGAGTCAGAGCTTCCTACCTAGTAGACTATTTTGACTAAGAAGCTTCTGCTACTATGGCCGAGTGAGTCTAAGTTCTTACATTTTGTACTTATGTTTTTGCTTGTAGTTTAGCGGCACTAGACTTTAGGAGAAGATAAAAATATGATATCGCATGTGCCTTACTTATATGATTGAAATTATGATTAAGTATATCAAGGCGGGAATTGTTAATTAATTATTGTATAAATTAGTATAAGAATGATTATCTGCGAATTCTATGATCACTTTTAAGTTATCTAATATTATGCCACAACTACTTAAATAAAATGATTTATGCATGACATGTAGTGAGTCATATTGCATTCATTACTATACCATTGGTGGGATAAGGGCATTGTAATGAGGCTCGTATAACCCGAAAAGCTACTCTATGGCTTTGATCACCCGTAATAAATTGGTGGGTGGACACTTGGAATTACTACAATTTAGCTGCTAGTAGTGGCTCATATAAAATCTATAAAAACTTTATTTGCGAATTATGGTCTTGTTTCCCGGAACACCTAACCACCGAATGGAGGGGTAAATCCATTTAAACATATGATTCCTGAAAAATCGTATGTATTGTTTGCTCATGTGTTTGATTGCATCTCATATGCTTATTAAATAACTTGTTTGAATGTTGATTTCTGAGTACTTTATTTGTGGAATGAAATCTCACTGAGCAAGAAGCTTATCCCCTTATAGATATCTTTTGCAACACCCCTATCAATGGTTGATGCCCGGAGGTTGTTTCTCTCAAGTATTACCTTTTAGACTAAGGAGTTTTTGGAAGAAGTCAAAAACTAGTTATAAACTTAGACTTCTAAGTAAATCTCCAATGTATTTAATTTAAATAGACTTTGATAGACTTTATATTTTGATAGGGCAATGCCCTTTAATATCTTGTAAAACCTTTATATTTCCATATTCCAGATATTATGTTATGATTTTTATTCTTAAATTACTATATGAATGTCTTCTTAAACAACTTGTTTCAAAGATGGTCATCTATGATCGTGAATGTACATCTTACACCTGATATCGAAGCTTATGAGATGAACAAGGTTATCATACTTAAGCTTTAATATTGAGTGTAACGGATTGTCGTGTTTAAGGTATCCTTTATAGTGTGACAGTTCGGGTCATCATAATGCTTCGTGGTGAGGTTGAGACGTTGTGTTCTTTTAATGCCTCTAGGAGAAGGACTCCCTAAGGGTCGTTAGTGGGCTTAGTATCCCATTAACTTAAGACTTTGGCCAATAGACCTTAGTCGAAAATTTCCTATAAACAATTATTATTATTATTATTAGGCTCCAATTCTAAGTTCTTTTTTATTATTCTAAAATATTATATATTATTAAAATTATATTCATGATAACACAACAAATACTCCCTCCTATTAAATTCATTAAAACACAGTACGTATACGTATATGTATACATTACTATTAATAATATATTGCATATTAGACAAATATGAACAATTTAAATACCATTGTATAATTATAATTTGTTGTATATTTATTTTCACTGGACATCTCTATAATATATTGCATAGTGTGTGTGTGTGTATGTGTACACAAATGGTTTGTTATATCAGCAAATCAATCTAGCGGACACAAATTTGTTTTTCAAAAATTTATAAAATGTACTAATAAGTTCTATTCAACTTAGGTCATTAATACCAGCATAGGCAAGTACACCTACCAAAATAGCATAGAAAATATCAGGACATATTCCTTGGAGATTGTTAGCATCTACCATACCATTTCTAATTTATTATCTAGTCAAAGAAAAACTCAGCAAAACATTATGAACAAAAAGAACAAAGACTACAATAAGGTTAGTTCTACCTATATACACTTTTTTAAGGTAAACTTTATAAGATAAGTTTGTTAATGCAAGAATAGGCTCAAGATTTACTTCATCAAGTCCTTATCATGTGATTCTTATTAAACTCAATGAGTTTGTTGTTAGGTATACTGGTATTTTCGGACTCACTAAGGTAAGTAAGCCTCCCTCAAGGTTAAGAACTCTATATCTATATTAGATCATTGGTGTAACACCCTAACCTAAAGACATTATCAGTTTGCCACGTGTTCTTATCAAAGATAAACATGCTATGGCTATAAAATTTCTCTAATCCACAAATAAACATCATATATCACCAATTACTCTCAATAAGGTAACAACAATACCTAAAAATAAAATTTCCTTCAGCCATCTATTAGTATGAACTGAAAACCAACTTAAACGTCATAAGAAAATCCATAAAACATTAAAAGTCTCAAAAGCTAAACAAAACATGATATGGTCCTCTAAAACTACTATCTCCGATCTAAAAATATAAATATCAGTATGATAATCCGGTCCACTATTGTTCTCCCTGTAGTCTATGAACACATCATAGCTCGATAAATCACACACTATTGGATCTTCACATGTTCCTGAAAAGGATAAAAGAATGACAAAAAATGCCCAGTACATCAAGTCGAAAACACATGTACATGAACAAATAATAAGCAATATCACATACAACCTAATAACTAATCAGCAATCACAGGATTATTATCTTCAATTAGCCAACAAACAATACAGTTTAGAACCATTGTACACTAATCCAAACCCGGAGTATCTCAAGACTCCCTAAAAACAACCAATATAGAAAATAGGCAATATATACATATATAGTATTGGGAATCTCCCACACACTCGAGGTATCGTACTCGTAATAATTCTGAACTATTGGAATCATCTCTAGGTGCAACTCGGGACAACGACATATAAGGATAATTAGGTTGCCAACATTAGTATCATACTCTATGTGGTCTTTACTAACTGCCGCCAATCGTAAGCAACAAACAATTCAATTAAAGTTAAATAATATTAGGTCAGTTTTACAATTTTAAGCCTACAAGCACAATCAACAAACAAGGTAAGTTCGTACCTAAATTTACTTTGGAAACAAGAAACCTAAATAAACAAAATCACCTAAACGTAAACAATAACTATTCTCAAAACTAGAACCACAAAGATAGACATATTCCTATAATCATCTAATCTAAGAGTTACATAACCCCGAGATAAACTCACCTTCCTCCTTGAATAGCAACAACATAATATTTCAAATCAAACTTAAGGTTTGTTCACACTCCTCAAGATGTTAATTTCCTTAAAAGGCAATTCATAAACCTAGAATAGTTAACTTAGGATTACTGATAAACCAAAATTATTCCTATTTTATGAATGCCAAAATGGATTTTTATTGATCATTTTATTGATAAATATTATGAATTTGGCACTTAAAAATATTAATTTATGTTTTCAAGCCTTTAAAGGAGTTATTTTATAAAAAGAAAGCAAAACAGGTAAAAAATGCAAAGTTTGAACCAAAAAGTGGTTAACACAACAAAGAAAAGCCATGTCTATCAACCATGTTAAGGAGAAAAAGAATCGAGTCCTAAATCTAAAGTTTTGGAAGGACAAGCTCAGTGACATGACTTGTCACAAAGCATGTCAAACTAGAAATTTCATCTTGCAAAGACACGACCATGACATGGCTTGTCACTGGGCATGTCGTTTTGAAGATTTAAAACAGGAAGTTACACGACTCAGGGATAAGCCATGTCCCAAGTCGTGTCAATGAAGAAAAAAGACCATAGCAAAGGACACGACTCTGGGACAAGCCATGTCCCCAGCCGTGTCAAATTTTATATAGAGGAAAACAGCCAGACATGCTCAAGTGACATGACTTGTCCCCAAACCTGTCGATTTGACAGTCAATTAATTTTTAAGAAACGGCTTTTTTATTGAATAGTAACCCCTTATTTATTAAAGAAACGTCTATTGGACATTAAAGGGGTATTACTTTGAAAAGCCAAAAGACCCGTAACTCCCGTAACTTCCCATTTCCTCCATAATGAGCATTCAATTCCATTTATGTGTTACTTTGAAAAGCCAAAATACCCGTAACTCTCGTAACTTCCCATTTCCTCCATAATGAGCATTCAATTCCATTTATGTGTTACTTTGGAAAGCCAAAAGACCCATAACTCCTGTAACTTCCCGTTTCCTCCATCAATGAGCATTCAATTCCATTTATGCAAAGATCATTATAAAATGAAGATGGAGGGAAGAATCAAGGAGGAGAAGAACAAGAAAAGGAGAGACAGAGATAAGAAAAAAACACTTTTATGTATTTTCACAGCAGCATTTGTGCTTGAGTGTATCAATTTATCAAGGAACATCGTTTGTATTGCTAATATAATTTTAGATCCTTTCTATTTCTCCTTGTTATTGATTTATATTGTTTTATCTATGGAGGAGTAGTTTAATATTGCTTGGGTATTGTGGATCCTTGATTGATTTCGTGTGATTCATTTGTTCTTAGTTTCAAAACGTGTTGATTTTATTGTATTCAATAGTTTATGCTTAAAGAATGAGTCTAATTGGATGGTGCATCCATTGGATTCATGTTTGATTTTTGTTAAAAATAGACTAAGAGGTTGATTTAATGAATAGATCTAAAGCTATTGATGAGATTGCTCATAATCACCTAGAGATAGGGATGGTGAAATCTTCTGTCACTCGTTTTGAATTCATCAGTTTGGTTTTAAAACGAAGGATTCTTGTTCTTTATGCAAATTTAAGTTGCTAATATTCAGGAAGACATTCCAGTAGTTTGGATTAGGTTTAGGTGCTTTTGACTTTGAGAGAAGCATTAACATAATTTAGTGAATCCGATGGTTCAATAATCAATACAACTTTTTGAGAAAATTCTTGAGTCATACGAATTGATCTTAGGTGAAGCATGACCCAAGCAACCTTGTGAATTGATTTATCCTTTTGTTTGCTTGCTGTGAAATATGTGAATATTAGACTTAGTTTAGTTTCTATGTATATAAAACCAAATTTGATTTTTTTTCGGCTTGATAATAGGAAAAGAGTGAGTAAAAGTACTCATCAACGTTCCCTAGGAATATGACCTAGATCATTTCTCTATGCTACATCTGATGGGTGCGCTTGCTCTGTAAGACCATAGTTGAAAAGAAAACGATTTAGAAAATTTATAAATTTAAACCTTGGTCTTTTGAATATATCAATTACTAAAGGAAAAAGAAAAGGATTGGTTACCTAGGTCTTGTTCTTGAGAGCACTAAGGGTTCCAAGGACTTAAGGATCTATTTATAGACCTTTAAGGGACTAAGAATACATTACAAAACTAAGGAAACTCGTGTAGAAGAAGGCCGTACAAAGATAGCGGCTCAAGGGCAGCTCAAATATGAAGGGATAAAAAAATCATAATGTAAGTAGACCTTACGCTGTTGGCTTTCTTAACCAACGCCGATGGCCTTTAAGATTCACGCTGGTGGCCTAGGTCTGACATTCCTATAAAGAATGGTAGCTTATATGCTACCTTGAAATTTGCTTGGTGCACTTCAAAGTGCTCTAACAATGGCGACTTTTCCAGTCAAGGCTGATGGCCTTCCTTCTCTAGGATAGCAGCTTACAGCCGGCCTAGCTCCCTTTCTCCCTGTTCTTCGTGAATACTTCCCTCAAGTCTAAATCTGTCAGTTAAATGATGAAAATGCCCTCTTAAACAATATTATATTACAACTTTATCCTTCATTATAAATTGATTATTCATATATTACATTTCTCCCCTCCTAAAAGAAACTTTCATCCTCGAAAGTTACCTGAATCGTTGAAAAGCTTGGAATACTTGACTCGCATTTCCTCTTCTAACTCCTAAGTTGCTTTGTGTTTGGTTTGGTTTATCCATTGCATCTTCACATACTTGATCACACGTCTCCTTAAGATTTTTTCTTTTGTATCCAAAATCCTTATTGACTTTTCAATTGTAGCGAGATTAATTTGAACTTCCAATGGCTCCAAAGCTATAATTTGTTCCGGATCTTGCACATACTTCTACAACATTGACACATGTAACACATTGTGCACTCCTTTCAAATTAGGCGGTAATGATAATCAGTAAGCCATATCACTTATCTTTTCCAGAATTTCAAATGGTCAACATATTCGGTGTTCAACTTGTCTCTCATGTCAAATCTGACAACACCTTTAGTCGGTGAAATCTTAAGCAAAACATGCTTCCCTACTTAAAATTCCAAAGGTCTCCTTTGTTTATCTGCATAACTTTTCTTATGGCTTTGAGCAGCTTGCAACTTCTGTCTGATGGCTTTAACTTTGTCAACAACATCCTATACCAATTCTGGTCCTAAAATCTGTCCATCACCTACTTCATCTCAATGAATCGGCGATCGACATTTTCTACCATACAAAGCTTCATAAGGTGGCGTCCCAATTGACACTTGAAAATTTTTGTTGTAAACAAACTCTGCCAAAGGCAAGTACTCATCCCAGCTACCCTTAAAGTCTAAAACACAAGCTCTCAACATGTCCTCAGGAATCTGGATGGTCTATTCAGACTGCCCATCTATCTAAGGGTGGTAAGCAATCTTGAAAATCACTTTAGTGCCTAAAGCTTGATGCAAACTTTTCTAGAATCTTCCAACAAATCTAGTGTCCTTGTCAGATACAATGGTTACTGGTATTCCATGTAACCTCACAATCTCCTTGATATATAATTTTGCTAATTGATCCAATCGATACCCAATTCTAATTGGTATAAAGTGGGCTACTTTGGTAAGTCTATTAATAATTACCCATACTGAATCAAACTTTTCTCTCGTTTTAGGTAGAGCCATGACAAAATCCATAGGTATGAGCTCCCACTTCCATTGAGGTATAGACAAATGCCTTAATTCACTGGCTGGTCTTCTATGCTCAATGTTGATCATCTGACAAGTGTAG
Source organism: Combretum micranthum (assembly GCA_024138025.1). NCBI lineage: Eukaryota > Viridiplantae > Streptophyta > Magnoliopsida > Myrtales > Combretaceae > Combretum > Combretum micranthum. Next base: position 469,642 of record JAMXBD010001085.1, read on the forward strand.
CACTTGAATACATACTCAACAATCTCTTTCTTCATGTTAATCCACCAATAGAGCTTCTTCAGATCCTGATACATCTTGTTGCCTCTTGGGTAGATAGAATAACTTGAATAATGCGCTTCTTTCAACAACTCCCTCTTAAGTTCTCCTTGCTCTAGCACACATAACCTTCCTTTGTATCTCATCCTTCTTCATCAATATGAAATTCAAGTGCTCTGCCAACTTCATTCTCCTCTTTACTTCCTGTACACTTGGATCATCCACTTATCTTGCTTTAATCCTTTCAATAAGAGTCAGTTGAATATGTAAATTTGCCAATCTGGTACCTACTTTTTTTGGTTACTATCTCCAATTCCAACTTTCTCATATCATCTAACAAATGACGTTCAGAGGTGATCAAAGCTGCTAAATTATCTTCCTTTTCCTGCTCAAAGCATCTACTACTACATTTGCCTTTCCAAGATGATATTGAATATCCACCTCATAGTCCTTTATCAGTTCTAATAATCTCCTTTGTCTCATGTTTAGCTTTCTCCGAGTAAAGATGTATTTCAAATGTTTATGATCCATGAATATTTTGCATCTTTGCCCATACAAATAGTGTCTCCATAACTTCAAAGCACGAACTACTGTTGCTAGTTTTAAATAATGAGCAGGATAAATCCTATCATAGAGCTTTATCTATCTAGAAGCATATGCTATCACCCTGTCTCCTTCCATCAAAACATAACCCAAACCTTGTATAGAGGCATCACTATAAATAGTGTACTCCTCACCACTCATTAGCAAAGCTAACACCGATGCAAACCCTAGCTTTTCCTTTAACTGTTGGAAGCTATTCTTACAATTCTCATTCCATACATACTTCACCCCTTTTTGTGTTAGTCTTGTTAAGGGACTAGCAATTTTGGAAAAATCCTCCACAAATCTCTTGTAGTATCCTGCCATCGTTAGAAAACTTCTTATTTTTAACACATTCTTAGGAGTTGACCATTCTACCACTGCTTTCACCTTCTTAAGAACCACTAAAATTTCATTTCCATCAACAATATGTCCTAAGAAAGACACTTGTTGCAACTAGAACTCACACTTTGAAAACTTAGCATACGATCTCTCTTCTTACAAACTGGTCAAAACCAGCCTTAGATGTTCTTCATGTTCCTCCTTCGATTTGGAATATACCAAAACATCATCTATAAAGACCACTACAAATAAGTCTAGATAATCTCTAAAGACTCTGTTCATAAAGTCCATAAAGACGACTAGTGCATTGGTAAGACCAAATAGCATGACCTCGTATCTGGTCTTAAAAAGCTTTCTTTTGCATATCCTCAACTTTAACCCGTAGCTGGTGATATCCAGATCTGAGATCAATCTTGGAAAACACTTTTGCTCCTGCCAGCTGGTCAACAAATAATCTATCCTTGGTAATGGATATTTACTCTTGATCATCACCTAGTTTAGCTCTATATAATCAATACACAATCTCATGCTCCCATCTTTCTTCTTCACAAATAACACCGGAGCTCCCCAAGGTGACACATTTGGTCTAATGAACTTCTCCAGCAAATCTCTTAGTTGAACCTTTAAATCCGCCAATTCCGTTGGAGCCATACGATATGGTGCTTTAGACTAAGTAAAGTACTTGGCACTAAATCAATACAGAATTCTACTCTTTTGGTGGTAACTCCAATAGGTCTTCTGGAAAAACATCAAGATATTCTCTTACAACCGGTATCTTGGTAGAATTTGTCTTCAATTCATCTCTGATTGTCATAGCTATCATTGCTAACACTAATCTTTCCCCCAACTCACATGTAGGTAAAGCTAGAGGTCTTTGCACTTCGAGCTTATGCACGAATTGATCTCCATCTAGCAAACTAAACTTCATAACTGGATTTTGACAATCAATTACAACATGATGTTTCATCAACCATCTACTCCTAAGATTACATCAAAATCTATCATATCCATCACTATTAGATTTGTAGGTAAATGCCTACCTTCTATCTCTATATCTACATTCCTATAAATCCTATTCAACAAAGCTCCACTTCCTAATGGTGTGTTTATAGAAAAAAACTCAGACAAATATTCCACATACACACTACAACCAGATACAAGCAACTCAAAAATACATGAAAAACTTACACCAGTATCAAACAGCACATAAGTACTGTGTAGGAGTATAGACAGCATACCTACTATAGTGTCTATGGTAGAGGTGTCCTTCTGCTGAAGAGCATAAATTTTGGCTGGTGCTCTTTGTCCTTGACCTTAAGATCTGCCTATTTGAGCTCCTGAAACCACTTGTCTTCTAAGCTCCTTACAATCTATAGCCTTGTGTCCTCTTTGCCCACACTTAAACAGAATACCTGTGGAACAACAGCTTTTTTTTTTTTTGTATAGAACCTCTGACTATGTCCAATTTTTCCATAGGTGAAGCAAGTATTCTCAGGCCACTTGCACTCTTTGACATCATGGGATCCCTGACACCTTAAGCACTTGATCCTCTTAAAATGCTTATTTAAAAGATACGGATTCTACAGCAAGTATACTGGGTCTGATCAAGTAATACAAAAGTGAGTAGAGTATCATTCCCACAAGTATCAATTTAACTACTAGACCGGTATTAGCTTCAACTAATATTTAGGCAATCGAATTTTAGCATTCTAAACTAATTATCTAATAATGTGGGAAGGAAAAGAATCCACCTTAACATTACTAATCAAATTGAAATCATATTATATTGATAATTAGACTTATGAAAATTCAAATGAAATTATCAAGATCTAAAACTTGAAATCAAGTTTTAATATCTTATAAACCACAAAATAACATAATAGCTTCCGCTAAATAAATTACCAGTGGAATCTTGTTCACAATTATAAATCCCCCGATTCTATAATTGACTAATGGTCTAAATTAATTTATCCTAATTCCTTAGTGAGAAATCAAAATAAAAACATCACATGAATAACAACAGACAATTTCTAAATCAGATTAAACTCCCCCGCTTCCGCAATTGTTGTTTAACCTTTATTTATGAATTCCTATGAACCCTAATTTCCCTTCCGAATTATCAAGATTCTTACAAATCAAATTCCTAATAGAAATAAGATGAGTAATAGGAATTCAATATGAGTATTTCATAACCCTAACAACTATATAACACAATTTCAAGAATCATATTAGCATGGTTAAGGCTTCGTCAACTTTCCACAATAGAAATTTAGCTACTCATGGATAATGATTCACAAATCAAATATGAAAATGTAATTGAATTCATATTGAAAAAAAAATCAAACAATTAAATTGCATAAAAATAAAATCAAATATCACCAATTCAATTGACAAGGTCTTCAATTGCAAGATCTTTACAAAGCTCTAAAATGATCTCTCTCTCTAACAAAGGAATGAAAGCTAATCTATTTTTTTTTTTTTTATCTTTTTCTGTATTTTTCATGTCTCTCAAAAGTGAAGGAAACCCTAGAATATATAAGAAAAATTCTAGACGTTTCATCTAATTTTTGTAGTTACAAAACGTACGTTGATAGTTACACTTTCTACGCCGGTGGCATATAGGCGGTGTACTTATCACGCCTCAAAGGATAGTCTAAACATAACAATCCACTACATACTATATAAGACTTAGGAATTGCTACCACAACCGTTCCAAAGTCTCATACAGATGCAAGGCATACCTTTATGATAATAGAATACATGAACCAATGGAGATAAATAGTTTAATTTGACATACTATAAGCATCAGAATATAAATCATGAGTACACATAATTAATTAGGAAAGCGCTAGGGGCATTCCCCCATAAAATATAATACCAAGTTTAATAACAGTTTTTTTATAGTCATCCGATAAATAATAGGGTTTCCTATGGAAGTCTACACAGAATCGAACATAAACTTCTAATGGAAACTCTTAATTCCAATACCTGCTCGATAGGATGCCTCGGCCTTAACCATATATAGGGATAATGTAATAAGAAAAAGCTGTGGGAGTGTAAGCTACTCTAACTTAGTGAGTGAATACTTCCATAAAAACATTTATAACAAATCATTCAATCAAGTTAATTATTCAATCGTATGAAATGTATCAGCTACATGAACAAACAATTATATCATCAGCCGGAAATCATATGTGAATGAATTTACGACCTCCATTCAGGATTAGCAAATTAATGAATACTACGATACTACCATTGAATTAATGTGTCGTTTATGGATCATGGGTAACCAACTTATGTCGTTTATGGATCATGATCAACCAACTCATTTATGTCTTTTATGGATCACGATCAACCAACTTTTAGCCGTTTACGGATCACGAGTAACCAATATATACTAATGCTTAATCCCCATCGTGAAGTGATTATGTCCATATTAATATATCAATCTGAATAATCATTAATACCTATTTCGTAGGTGATCAACAATTTCCGTAGACAATCAATATTATAGTACTCTAAACAAGCATAAGTTAATTACCCGATTCTGATATTCTTAACACCATTTCTCAACTCACCAATAAGCATACATAATCCCCCATAATTCTCATCATGCAATTCCATTTTATCTTTTGCCTTATAATCTAGTGCAACTAATTGCTACAATCTAAGCAAGAGTAAATTAGGAAGTAATACTCACTTGGCCATTAGTCGTCGCTCTCTTAGTTATAATAATCTGGTGGTAATGAATCCTCGAGATCTAAGTCACTAAACGAAAAAAATACCCAAATGAGTATTCAACTCATATCTAATTCATTTTATTTCATAAAAACTATTAAGTTCATAATTCTCATCATTAGTGGAAATTCCAACTTAAAATGCCATAACTTAGTCATTTTAACTTGGAATTTCGCAAATTATATACGATTTTATCTACTTCGAAAGATATATCTAATTTATAAATATCTAAATTTTGAAAACTTTTAAGTCGCAAAAGATCCGAAAAGTTCTGGTCAGTATTCGAACACTCATTTCCGAAATTTGTTTTGTGAGGAATGATGATATTTTCACTATCCATGCCAAATATGCATGCAATAATAACAATTACTATCATGAATGGTATGTTATAAGCTTCCTATATGTATTCATGATGATATTCTATTAGAGAACATATTTGAAAACTTCTACTTTACAAGTTATCATGAATACTTAATTAGTAAGTCTAGTTTTGTGCTCTTGACAAATCACACTTGGTTTAGAGATTTTCCTTAATAAAATTTATTTATTCTAGCTAAAATTAAGTCTTTACCATGTATATTCCTTAAGGTCTTTAGTTTTCAAATAAATCCTCATTTTATACTTTGGTAATCAGTGTTAAATATTGCTATTCCTAGATCCGAATTTGTAAAAATAGTTTTTAAGTGATTCCTTTGAGAAAACTCACTTGATACTGTAAAAATTCAAGGTTCATATTCTATCCCTAAGGACTTCATTTCCTTAATAAAATTCCATTTGAGTTTGACGAATAGGTGTTTACATATCCTCTTTCCTAGTTACGAATTTCATGTAACTATCTAAGACCTAAATTTTCTATCTTGTAAATATTTCTTCTTTGACAAATTTCTCTTAGTAGATTACCATTAACTTACTAAAATCATTTCTATTGTTACCTATTCCATAAGCTATTCATTTTCTCATAAAAATAAATGTTTTGGAGTTGAAAAATAGGTTTTCAAAATGCAACTCTTTTCCTATCCGAATTTACATAAGTTTGTTTTTACGAAACCAAATTTGTTCTTGAGCTTTTTGGTCATCTTCATAAAATCTTAACTTTTAGAAATAATAAATCATTCATTTACATAAGAAAAAAATCTTTATGACCATTTAATCATCTTAAACATAATAAATGCATGAGATTCCAATTCATGTAAAGAATAACTGTTTAAAAGCTAGAACTAAGTGTAATGATCATGTTAAATTCATGAAATGAAGTATACCACTTATGAAAAATAATGTAGTAGCAAGATTCCTACATGAAATCATCATATGAACTTTTGTTATGATCATGATAAATATATAAGCTTTAATCACAAGAATCACAACTTGTATGCTTGATCATCATGTTCTATTGGTTTCATGTCCTAGCATGAAGCTCATAGGAATTTTTATGTGAATCCACACATGAATATTCTAGCCATTACTTATCTTTGTGGTAGTAGAGTTTAGATCTATACCTATTTAGTGTTTGAACAAGGAAGCTTGAGAAAAAAAAATTTGTTGTGTGCGTGTGTGGGAAGGGGTATCACGACACATTAGAGAGAAAAGAGGGAGAGTTTGCAAACTTTTTCCAAAATGAAATGAGAAAAGAGAAAGGAAAGGCATTAAAGAATATATATAGGGAATGAAATTAGAGTTTGTGTGATTAAAATAACGGAAGAAAAATAAAACAAATGAGGGAAAAAAGGGGAGGTTGCGCCGGCCATTGAGGAGGGGAGGGAGAGAAAATGATTTTTGTAATTTTTTTCAAATTTAATTTGTGTAATAAAGTGTATTGGAAAAGTAAATATAAGGAATGTGATATAATAAGGTAAGGTTTGGTTGTAAGGATGTAAGAGTAGGGGTATGGCTTGTGAGTGTGAGTAGGGTATGGGCTTGTACTTGTGAATAGTAATGAATATTAGATTAGACAATTAAGTTACCGATTAGTAAAGAAAATATGATATAAAGGCTATAACTGTAATTTTCATAAACCAAAAAATTATAATAAATATATTTTTTAATTCCTTATCAAATTTTGATCTTAATGATTATTCCATAATATTTTTCTAATTTCGAGTCAAGGGCCGGTTTTCCAGAACAGATCCCGATTGGATTCGAACAGATAATTTCCCGAAAACTGATCTTTTTATATTTCGATATATTCTTTAGAAATATAATCCAGGTCAACTTTCTCTCATAAGTTCTATGGTTTCATTCTTGATGAAGCCGGACTTAGGGTTTATAGGTTTCATTCTAACCCTAGCTATTCCGGTTTAGGGTTTCGATTTCTAATTTGGTTCTCGAAGTCAAGCTTGGTTACAAAGAAAACCGGGGCTTATAGTATACCCACCTTAAATAGAGTTTTTGTCAGTTGTGATTTTCAAAAACATTCCATCAAAAACTCTTTTAAATACTTCTAAACCCTATTTTATCTTCAAAATTTGCACAATTTCCAATTCCTAAGTCTAAATTGGAATAATTAACTAATTGGAGTTAAGTCACAGTTTAAAAATCACCTTAGTTTAGTCAATTTTTCAGTAGTTTCAAAAGCCTCAAATTTCCAATTTCAAATCTAATTTTTAGTCAAGAACCCTAATTCATGCATTCTTAAAAATCAAAACAATCAATGCGAATATAGTATACTCCAACATGCATACAATAATCCACATCAGACAAACAACCATCAGCAACCACTAATTCAACAATCCAACCAATTTGTAATCCCATCCTCCTTTGTCTCAATTCGCAACACAATTCAATTTTAACCTAATCTTAGTTTAAAGCATATTACAAAGAATAAATGTAATCAATTATGTCACGCCCCGAAGGGTACCCTAAATGTGGCAGTCCGCCGTACACAATATTAAAGCCTAAGAATGACCACCTCAGTCCGCGAAGGCTTCCATACTATGTATAGGCGTCTAACTCATGGAGGAGACTCATCGGTAGTAATACATTTTACATTAATATAGCTTGAGTAACAATGTAAAGGAAATCAAATCCACTATACTTTCGATACAAATACTATACTTCAAAAATACAAATCATTCAACTTCAATTATTCTCACAGACTTCCCTACATAAACTATTACAAGACAAATCATAAAACTAGTGATAACTTCAATTTTCATTTCTTGCCGGAATCCCGAAGCATTTCGGCTTCAACCATCTCGGTCCCCACTTTGCATTCTTGAGATAACCTGTTCTTAAACAACTATTGGGGTATAAGCTATACTAGCTTTAGTGAGAATTCCCTTAGTTCCGTACCAGAACAAGTAAGCATTAATCATCATATGCTATGCATGAACAACACGTGAGCAAGCAATTATGTATGGGTATCCGAAACCCACCATAGAACGGATTTACACCCTTCGTATCTTGGGTTAAGGATGGTATTGAAGTTACACGACTGTTGCTAGTCCCAAGTCCTTGGTCATTGCACTCGCTCGGCTAGGCTCACTCATAGTATGCATCTCGATACGCCTTAGTTTCCTATGAATGAGCTTCATCCGTGTCTCATTATCCAACGAGTCCTCGGACCATATCGATCGACTTGCGTAGGAGTAGCACGCCAAATGCAATATGTCCGATGCGATGCATGATCAATTTACTTTTTGCTTAGGTCAAAATATTTATACATTCTTTAGAGTGACAGCCAATAAATACACATAATAGAAATAATATGAACGGTGCAGTTATCAATCAATCGTGGTTTCGATATGTTTTAGTATTCTTTGGCATACATTCATCACAGCCTCATCATATATCCATCCCCATTCGTATCGATTTTTATCTTGTTCCTATAATCTAATGCAACTAACTACAAGCACAATCAAAGTAACAAAACAAGGAGAAAACTCACTTGGCCATTGGATCACCGGTCTTCTAGTAATAGTAATCTGGTGGTAGGGATTTGTCGAATTTGGGATCACCTAACAAGGAAGAAATACTCTAATAAGTATTTCAACTCAAACTAATCCAAACGATTTTATACGAACTATCAAATTCGTAATTCTCGTCCTAAGCGGGAATTCCAACTTAAAACGGCCATAACTTGGTCATTTTAACTCGGAATCTTGCAAATTATATATCGATTTCTATCTACTTCGAAAGATATATCTAATTCTAATATTATTTTCAAGTTTTGAAAACTTTGAAGCTTCGAAAAGTTTGGATCAGATTAGGGCAGCAACAATTTCAACTTCCGAAAGGTAGTTTTGTAAATGTTTGAAATGTTCCTACTGTATAACTTAACTATACATGCAATATGAGTGATTTCCTAACATGAATGACATGAAATGAGTTTCATGTATGCATGGTCTTGATGATTTTTGGTAAAAGAAAATTTTGGAACTCTTTATTTTGCAAGACTTCAACTATAACTACTTTTTGAAAAATCTAGTTTTCTAACTTTGATCATTTCCATTTGTTTTGGATTTATTACTTAAGAAAATATAATATTTTTGTTAAAATTGAGTCTTCATTATATATTACTTATGACCTTCATTTCTACATAAAAATTTCCATTTTACACTTTGTAAATATGTTTTCCAATATGATTTACTCAAAAATCCGAATTTTAGAAAATCCACTTTTTGAATGATTCATTTGGGGAAAACTTGTTTAAAACATTAAAATTTAAACTTTACTATATTAATTACCTAAGGACTTCATTTAACACATAAAACTTGCAATTTGAGCTCAAATACTAAGTGATTACTTATGCATCATCTCAAATTACGAATTTGACAATTGATCACTAACTCAAAATTTTTCATTTTAATTCCATTACTTGTTTAACACCTTACTCATGCCTAAACTCATTTTAACTTGTAAAAATCATTGCTTAATGATATCTATTACCTATATACTTCATTTTTCACATAAAACATGAGTTTTGGAGTTGATACATGGGTTCTAAAAATTGGTCTTGGTTGGGATCCGAATTTACAAAATTCATTTTTGGTTATATCTTTTGATAAAATCTATCTAAGCTCATGAAAATCCATTCCTTAATATCTATCCTAAGAGCCTTTCATTTCTTAAATAAAAACTTCATTTTTGAGTTGGTAAACATGTTTTTAAAATAGGCCTTGGCCAAAATCCGAAATAGAATTTTTATTTTAAAAATAACTTTTGAAAATCTTTTGATTCTTGTAAAAAGAAGTCTTGATGATATACATATTAAGCATTCATTTTCTTAAGTAAAAATTACATTTTAACACTTGGAAAGCGGTTTTTTAAATAGGGGTCTTGCCAAAATACGAATTTCTCAATTTTGTTTGAGTTTATAATAAGATATATACTTAATATGAACATAGACATAAAACAAGGGCATGGTAATAAGCTATAAACATCATGGATCTAAACTTTACTTATCAAAATCTTTCATTTATAATATCTATACCTAAGCCCTTCATTTTAAATGAAAAATACACATTTTGAAGTTGAAAAACCACTTTTCTAAATATGGTTCCATTTTCATCCGAATTTTCAAAAGTTGTTTTTGTTGAAAATAAAATAGATCTTGAGTTTCCTACAATTTTCCTACCATCATCATGCTATAGCAAGTTGTTCATGAATAAACAAAGATCTAATGCATTTATGAACTCAAAACACTAGATTTAGTCTTCTAAACTTTTAAATGCATGAATCACTAAGATAGACATGTGGATGATAGATCTATACATAAATCATAAGAAATAACAAAGATAACAACTTAAATCAAGATCCATGGTATAAACGAAAATCAAAGCTACAAAAATTTAGTACAAAATATATCAACTTTAAACAAGAAAATAATTGAAATACAAGATAATAAAAGTAGAGAAAAGGAGTGTTTCATTATTGGCATCATCATCCTAAGCTTTTAAGCTTATAGAAGGTCATTTGATGCATGAAACTTCATTACACTTTACCTATATCACCTATGGAGCTTTGGGAAGAAGATTTGCTTAGAAATCTTTAAGAAATAGGTGTGGAAGCCATGGAAGAAGAAGGGGCAGCTTGTTTTTCATGGAGGAACAAGAGTAAATGAAGAAGAAAGAGAGGAAAAATGAGAGAGAAAAGTTAAAGAATGAAAGAGGGAAAGTGAGTAAATGAAGGAGTGAGAGAAAATGAGTGTTTTAATTGTAAGAAAAGAAGAAAAAAAGTAAAACAAGGCAGCCAAAAAAACCCCATGCTGCACGTGAATTGTATAGGAGGGAGAGAGAGAGTTTTGTTGAAATTTGACTTAAATTTGAATTGTGTAATTAATGTGTAATGTAACTTTTTGAAGAAGGATTGAAATATAATTAATTTTAGTCAAAATAGGGGTAAATTAAAGGCCAATGGAAGCCATGAATGAGTCAAAAATTTGCCATGAATTGTGGGATAATGTGTAGAAAGATTGAAGTGAAAAGGAAGTGATATGTGTAAGGTGTACTTGAAGGTATGGGTTGTAAAAGTACTTTTTTATAAAATAAATAAAATTAGAAAATTTATTCCAAATATTTGTAGCATTTTTCATAATTAAATTTAAATAATTATTTGAATTATTTTAGTATTTTAACAAATGTTATCGGTATGATCAAAATACGCGAATATGGGCTATAAATAATATTTTTATAACCGAAAAATTCTAAAAAATTATTTTATGAAAATAAAAATATTTTTAAAATATTTTCCAATTATTAAATTAATTTATTTTATTTTAGTATCAGTCTTAAACAGAATCTGATCCCGTAAAGACCCGAAATGAACTAAATTTTAGAAAAACAAAATTTTCTATAAATATAAAATATTCATCTAAAAAATAAGGCTTTATAAGAATAATAAAATTTTGTAATGAAATAAAAATGAATAGTGCAAAAGACTAATCAGTTACCCGTAATAATGGAAATACGATAAAAAGGTTATAACTGTAATTTTATAACCCGAAAAATTATATAACTATATTTAGAAATCTTATGAAATTACGAGTCTAACGGTACTATTGATATATTTTTTGATATCTCGAGTCCCGGGACATGCTGTTCGAAGTCTGTATCGAACGGGTTCGAAATAGGTCAAAAATTTACCAATCTGATGTTTTTAAACAAACTCATATTACTATGAGCTATTCTACATATTTAAACTACATCTCGGCCTCTAGGGCTAGGGGCGCTAGATTGCCGGACTTACACTAGGGTTTTTGGGTGATTTTCCGGTTTAGGCCTTTGCCAATTTGGAAACTAATATTTATGTTTATACAACATATTTAATTTGAGAAATTTATTTTAAATTTTATTTTTGTAAGTATTTAATATATTTTAACGTTTTCGAAATTTTTGAATTGGGTTTCATTTCTAAAGTTATCGTTATTTACTTTTTAATAATTCGTTTTTGGGATCTATATTACCCGATTTTATAAATCGAAGTCACGTATGAAATTTGTAGTACGTAGTGGTTTTGGAATTGAAGACCACTGAGTTCTTATTTATTTATTTTTAAGGATTTTCGTTTTCTCATGATTAAGAAGTTTTTAGATTCATTCATGATTTAGGCCTTAGCGAAATTCGGTTTTAATTTGGAGTGATTTTTAGGGTTTATTTTCGAAGTTCATCTTAGAATTATTTACTAAAATTTTCCGGGGCTTACAAATTAAGCATAAAGAAAGAGATTGAGAGAGAGATTACTTACTTGATCAAGTTCACAAAATTCAAAGTGAGTGAGAGGAGGAAATATTGAGAGAGAGTGTAAGGGAGAGTTGAGAATGCGTGAGAGTGAGAGTGAGTTAGAGAGAAATGAGCAAGAGAGAGAGATATATACCTATTAAAATCGAAATTGCAGGACATACGCTGGCAAATCTGTTGAGTATATCGGTGGCTTATATCCCAGCGTATCAAAATTTTAATTCTTTCCGAGAGCAAATGGATGACGGCTTTCCCATGTTCACTGCCGGTGTACAGGTCTATGCTAGCACGTTAAAAACTTGGTGCCAGCATTCGTCGGGGTTAAATACCCCTTAAAACATGATGATTATGTTGCCCTAAACACTGGCGACGTAAATGGTATCAAGATGGCATTCTGATTAATTTGGCCTTGATTGCAAACTCTGGCTATAAGCCGGCAGCCTTGAATTTCCAAGTGCTGGCGTTTAACATTTCTCTCCTTTTTTTTTTTTTTTTGAAAAACACTCTCTAAGTAATTAGAATAAAGCTCTAATAGCAAAAATTTAGTACTCTGAAAATTAGAATACTTACCTTGCAATTCCTTGGAGCTTTCCCAATTTGACCAAATTGTTCCTCATTCTCTTTTTTTTTTTTTGAAGTTGCATCTCCCTTTTCGGTTAAAAGCACAATTCTCCTCTTTTGCTTGATCTGTACTTACGAAAATCTAAGTTAGTAAAAACAAAACAAAAATACTACTTTAAGTTAGACATGGTTGCCTCCCACGAAGCGCTTAGTTTAGAGTCGCTTAGCCCGACTTTCCTAATTCTTTTCATGGTTTCTTAAGATTCATGATAGTGGTAGCACTATCATAGTTTTCCCCCTCATAATAGTATTTGAGCAAATGCCCATTCACTTTGAAAGTCCGATTATCATTAGTTTTCAATTCCACTTCACCGTAGGGAAAATCATTTTCAATTTCAAACGGTCCTGACCATCTTGACCTTAACTTTCCTGGAAACAACTTCAAGCAAGAGTTATAAAGTAAAACGTTTAATCCAGGCAAAAACTCTCGCTTGATAATGTTTTTATCATGCCATTTCTTTGCTCGTTCCTTGTAGATATGGGCATTCTCATAAGCTTCATCCCTCCATTCAGCCAATTGATTTAATTGAAGTAATCTCTTCTCACCTACAGCTTTTTCATCAAAATTTAGGAATTTTATGGCCCAATATGCCTTGTGCTCAAGCTCCACAGAAAGATGACATGATTTACCAAAAACAATCATACATGGGGACATTCCAATAGGGGTTTTAAAAGCAGCTCTATAAGCCCATAATGCATCATCTAATTTTGAAGACCAATCTTTTCTAGATGCATTAAAAGTTTTTTCCAAAATTCTTTTGATCTCCCTATTGGATACCTCAACTTATCTACTGGTTTGTGGATGATAGGGGTAGCAATTTTATGTGTAACTCCATACTTCGACAAAAGTTTTTCAAATTGCTTATTACAAAAATGTGACCCCCCATCACTAATGATAGCTCTAGACACCCCAAATTTGGTAAAAATATTCTTTTTCAAAAATCTTAAAACTACGGGCATCATTTGTTTGTAAAGCAATAGCTTCAACCCATTTTGAAACATAATTTACTATCACAAGTATATATTCGTTTGGAAAGGATGGGAAAAGGACCCATAAAGTCAATTCCCCAAACATCAAAAAGTTCAATTACCAGGATGTTGTTTTGTGGTAATTCATGTTTCTTTGATATATTTCCAGTCCTTTGGCATTGAGAACATGACATTATATATTTCTTGCAATCTTTAAACAAATTAGGCTAATAAAAACCAGATGATAACACTTTAGCTGTAGTCCTTTGAAGACCATAATGACCTCCTGCTTCCCTTGAATGATAATGTTTAATTATGCTAAGCTGTTCAGATTCAGGCATACATAGCCTAATTAGTTGATGAGAACATTTTTTAAACAAATATAGTTCATCCTAAAAGTAATTTTTCACATCATGCAAAAACTTTTTCTTCTGTGGATAGGGCAAACAATATGGAATAATCTTGCTAACCAAGTAATTGACAAAATCAACATACCAAGGCAAACCTAGGATCTTACTGCATGCAATTGTTCATCTGGAAGCTTTTCATTGATGGAATATCTAAACTATCAGATTCTAATCTAGACAAATGATCCGTAATCACATTCTCAGTTCCTTTCTTATATTTAATCTCAAGATCAAACTCTTGCAGTAGCAATATCCATCTAATCAACCTAGGTTTTTCATTAGCTTTAGTAAGCAAGTATTTCATAGCAGTATGATTAGTATTACTATGACTTTAGATCCTATCAGGTAAGGTTTAAATTTGTCACAAGCAAATATAACAGCAAGGAGCTCTTTTCAGTTGTAGCATAGTTTCTTTAAGCCTCATTCAAAGTCTTACTAGCATAGTATATGACATGAAACAACTTACCTTTTCTCTGACCCAATACTGCTCCCACAACAAAGTCGCTGGCATCACACATAAGTTTAAAAGGCAGCTCCCTCTAGTGTAGATGTGAGCTCTTTCTTCAATAAATTAAATGCTTGCAAACATTAAGTCATCAAAATTGAACACATAATCTTTTTCAAGAAGATTACACAAGGGTCTAGAAATTTTAGAGAAGTCTTTTATGAATCTTCTATAGAAGCCAGCATGTCCTAAGAAACTTTTGACTCCCTTATCATTTGTGGGTGGTGGCAACTTCTCTATTATTTCAAATTTGGCCTTATCAACTTCAATTCCTTTCTTTGAAACTTTGTGAGCTAACAAATCCCCTTTCTTATCATGAAATGACATTTTTCCCAATTTAAAGTCAGATTTGTTTCTTTGCATCTCTTAAGAACATTGGCTAAGTTTACTAAACATGCTTCAAAAGACTTTCTAAAAACAGAAAATCATCCATGAATATCTCAATAAAATTTTCAAGCATGTCAGAAAAAATAGCTACCATATACCTCTGAAACATAGCAGGTGCATTGCAAAGACCAAAAGGCATCCTCCTGAAGGCAAAAGTACAATAGGGACAGCTAAAAGTGGTTTCTCTTGGTCATCGAGTGCTATGGAAATTTGATTATAACTAGAGTAACCATCTAGAAAACAATAATATTCATGTCATTCAAGTTTCTCTAACATTTGATCAATGAAGGGAATGAGGAAATGATCTTTCCTAGTGGCATCATTTAACTTCCTATAATCAATGCAAATTCGCCACCCAGTCACAGTGCGAGTTGGAATCAATTCATTCTCCTCATCTCTCACTATAGTCATGCCACCTTTCTTTGGAACTATCTAAACTGGACTAACCCACCTATTATCAGAGATATGATAGATAATCCCTGCATCAAGTAGTTTCAGAACTTCCTTCTTTATTACCTCTTTAAGTGTCGGGTTGAGTCTCCTCTGTGGTTGAACCGTAGATTTGCACTTAGCCTCCATCAGAATCTTGTGAGTGCAAATCATAGGGCTAATTCTCTTGATATCAGCATTGCTTGTTTATGCTCCTTTAGAACTCCAAGCAGCTATTGCTTGTTCACCTGTCAAATAAGATGAAACAATTATTGGCAAGGTATTTACAGTTCCTAGAAAAGCATATTTCAAATGTGTAGGAAAGGGTTTAAGTTCAAGAGTTAGTGGTTCTATCAATGATGGTATTGGCTTACTTTCACTAGTGCCCAGCTCCTCATAATATCTAGTTTTAATTTGAGGCACTTGCTCAACTTCTTCCTCTTGCTCATCATCACTCTAGTCACCCATATCTCTTAGAATAGATTCCATAGTGTCCATGCCTGCTTTTTCTTCAACAGATTCAGAGATAAACTCATCAATAATATCAATAGTATGACAAGAACCCTTATCAATTTTTTTCATTGCATCATAAACATTAAAGGTTACCTGATCATTTTCTACCCTTAAAGTGAGTTTACCTTGTTCCACACCAATTAGTGCTTAATTAGTTGCACGGAATGGTCTGCCAAGAATCATTGAGACTGCTCGATCCTCATCCATTTCAAAGACTATAAATCTACTAGAAATATGAACTTGTCAACTTTTACTAAGACATTTTCAACAATACCATGTGGGTATTTGACACTTCTATCTATAAGTTGTAAGGTAACATGAGTCTCCTTACATTCTTCAAGTCCTAATTTCCTGAAAATGGATATGGGCATAAGATTAATACTTGCAAAATCTATAAGAACTTTATCAAAGTAAAAGTCTCCTATAGTGCAAGGGACAGTAAAACTCCCATGATCTCTTTGTTTTGTTGGCAGGCTGGGTATATTCTTTTGCAGAATCATTGAACATTCTTATGTTAGCACTACTAGTTCATTCCCATCAATCATCCTCTTCTTAGTAAGCAATTCCTTAATAAACTTTGCATAAGAAGGCATTTCTTGAATCACTTCTAAGAATAAAATATTGATTTACAACTTCTTGAAAACATCCAGGAACTTTGAAAACTGCTCATCCAATTTTTGTTGCTCTAATCATCCTGGAAAAGGAATAGGAGGAACATAAGGTTTTCTCTCCGGTGGTTTTTGCATTGGTTCCTCCATCTTCTGTTTTCCTTTGTCTTTCCTTGGAATCTCTTCAGTTTCTTCAACTTTCTCCTCAACGGGTTCAACCTCCTTGCCACTTCTCAAAGTTATGGCATTTACAGTCTTAGGATTTTCTTCTTTGTTGCTCAGTAAAGAACCATATGGTCTATTACCAATTTGTTGACCAAGCTGATAGAATTTCCCTTGAAGATCTTGAATAATAGCATGCTGATTATTGAGTGTGTTCTGTGTGGTGCTTATAAAAGTTTTCAATAACTCATCAATTGAAAGTAGATTTTGCTGTGATGGAGGCAGGGCATTCCTTATAGGACCTTGTTTTTGAAAGGCAAGTGTTTTGTAAACATTAGATTCATTTCTATAAGATAAATTTGGATGATTACGCCATTCTGGATTGTAAGTGTTTGCATATGGTCCATAATTAACCCTTCCAAAGTTTCCAACATAGTTGAGCTGCTCTCCACTTAATGATGGTGTGGTACCATGAGGACAATCATAAACTGCATGTGGTCCTGAGCACAACAAGTAGCACAAAGAACTAGATGATACAAGTTTACGTACTTATGTAGTCAAAGCTGAAACTTGAGCAATGAGTTGTTACATGGCTTCACTATCTTGAATAAATCCCACTTTCGATCTCGTTCTTTCACAACTGATGTGGGCATTTTCTAACTGCCTCCTTAAATCTCTCCCAAGCTTCATACAGTGATTCTCTAGGAAACTTGGTGAAGTTGGTAATCTCATTCCTCAATCTGGCAGTTTTAACAGGAGGGAAAAATCTCTTCAAGAACTTCGTTGTCAAATTTTCCCATGAAGTAATGGACTCAGGTGGTTGAGAATTAAACCAAGCCAAAGCTTTATCCCTAAGAGAGAAAGGGAAAAGCTGCATTCTTATTGCCTCATCAGAAACTCCATTAAGTTTGATAGTACTACAATATTAGAGAAACTTGGCAATGTGCTCATCCGGTGTCTCATTAGGATACCTTCCAAAGTGATGTGACTCAACCATTTGAATCAACACCAATTTGAGTTCAAAATTGTTGGCCTGAATAACTGGCCTTCTCACAGCGGGACCCTGAGTAATGGATACCGTTTAATCCTTAAGTGTTCTAGCAGGTGCAACTTGAATCTGATTTTATTGTTTTGATCATTGTTGCCCGTATTGTTTCGTGCTTCATTCTCTGTCATTTCTTCAGTTTTTGTAGCACTTCTTCTTGCCTTCTGTTGTCACACCCATAGGGTACCTTAAACGTAACAGTCCATCGCATGCTATATAAGACTTAGGAATTGCAACCACAGTCATTCCAAAGTGTCACACAGAAGCAAGGTGTATCTTTACGACAATAGAATATATGAACCAATGGAGATAAATAGTTTAATTTGACATATTATAAGCATCATAATATAAACCTTGAGTCCACATAATCTATTACAAAAAAAAAAAAAAAATTTAGGGGCATTCCCCCGCAAAAGAATATTAAGTTTAAAAGTGGTCTTTCACAGTCATCTGATAAGTATTAAGGTTTTATGAAAGTCTATACAAAATTGAACACAAACTTCAAAAGAAAATCCTATTTCTTATACCTACTCAGTAGGATGCCTCGGCCTTAGTCAAATATGTCACGCTCCAAAGGGGTACCCAAAATGCGATAATCCACCACACTCGATATTTAAACTTAAGTATGAAAACCTTAGTCATCCCATAAGTTTACATACTGGGTGTAAGGTGTACTTTTACAACTTTTAGGATCACGCTTTGAATCGAATAGTCTTAAGAAGGCATACAATAGCATTAAGAATAGAAATCACAACAAGTAAATAAATTAAGTCTTTACAAAAGTCAAAAGGGCATACCCCTGCCAAAATAATAATAAAAGTCTATCCAGTCTAAAACCATATTACAAACGTTAGGGTTTATGTAAAGAAATTTTTCTAAAAGTCCATGCCTCTAGCTAGGTCCCGACTTCTTCAAAAGCTCCCTCATCCAAAAGATAACCCTGTGAAATGTGTTCTCTTGGAACAACCAAAAATAAGGACACCACAACAAAGCTATCGGGATGTAAGCTACAGACTTAGTGAGATTCAATTCCAAATATTTAATACTCAACAATAGTATATAAGAGACAAGTTATTAGTAACCATATGAATGCACAAGCACATGAGCATACAATACATAAGACCGTCCGAAAATCTTATGCTGAATGGATTTACGCCCTCCATTCGGGGTTAGGTGTTTCAGGCCCGTACGACCATCATTTAAATACTTTTCACTTCTTACTATGGTTGATACAGATGCCCATCCACCACCTTTAAATTTTTTTTCTATTGTTGATACAGGTGCCCACCTACACACATTTTCCATTCTAGCCCATACGCCAACAATCGAGTTTACAGGCCCTTCGTTGCCCAAATTATTATGCCTTCTTCCCACAAAGGTATAATAACTTATGCAATGTGACTCACTACGTGATATGCATGTACAATTTGTTTATATAATCGTGGCATATTAATTAAGTAGATTAAGTGCGATCATAGAGAATTTCAGACAATCCAAATCTATACTAGCTCATACAATGATTTATCAACAAGTCTCGTCTAGATATACTTATCATTCATTCAACCAAGATTAGGTCACAAATCATCATAATTTTATCTTTTCCTAATTCTAATGCCACTATGATTACAAGCACATATATGAGCACAACTATTTAAGAAATGAACTCACTAGGCCATGGAGAGAAATCCACTAGTCGTAGTAGTCCTCGGGGAGTGGAAATCCGTCCTCCAATTCACCTAAGTACAAGGAATACCTGAAATGAGTATTTCTTATAAGTTCTAATAACTTAACAATTCTAACTACTAAGTTCGCCAATTCCCGCATAAGCTAAAGTCCTAACTTTAAATGACCATCTATCTAACTCATTTTAACTAGGAATTGGGCATATAATATACCGATTCCTATCTACTTCGAAATATCTATCCATTCCTAATATTATTTTCAAGTTTTGAAAATTTTAGGTCACGAAATTAGATGATCAGTTTTGATAGGCCGAAGATTCCAATTCCGAAAATAGTTTTGTGAATGTTTGTGATGTTTCTAGCATATAGTTTAACTACACATGCAATATTGATGATTTCTGATCATGAATGACATGAAATGAACTTGATGCATGCATGCTTTTGACATTATTTACTAAAAGGAAATTTAAGAAAACTTTTTATTTGTAAAACTCCATGACTAATACTTTCAAGAATACTAGTTTCCTAACTTTGACCATCCTTTTTGTTTTAGATTTATTTTCTTAAGAAAAACGTTATCCTTGTTCAAATTGAGTTTTCATTATATCTATTACCCAAGACTTCATTTCTACATAAAAACTTGCATTTTACCTTTGCAAATATGTTTTCGATTATGATTTATCCAAAAATCCGAATTTCTTGAAATTAAATTTTTGAATGATTCCTTTGGAAAGAACTTGTTTAATGCATCAAAACTTAAGACTTTAAGATGCCTATTACTTAAGACTCCATTTAATACATAAAACTTCTATTTTGAGCTTAGATGATAGGTGTTCTTATGGCCTACATTCAAAATTACGAATTTCATATGTTAACTACTAACTCAAAATTTTCCATCTAGATTCCACTTCTTGTTTTATACATTATTCTCATCAAAACTCATTTCAACTTATAAAAATCACCACTTAATGATACATATTACCTATGTCCTTCATTTTTCACATAAAACATGAGTTTTAAAGTTGATAAAAGGTTTTCAAAATAGGTCTTTAAAACCATACGAATTTGTCTTTGAACATTTCAAACAAAAACCTTTCCTTTATATCTTCCTTGCTTTATTTGCCTAAGGATCTACCAACTACAACATCTATATACACAAAACAAAACCTTCATGAGCATTAATGCATGAAAACATAAATCATCCATAAGATCATAAATGTCAAAACATGGTATAAGCATCTAAAGCTAGATCTACTACTTATGATGTATGAAATGAAGTTTAAAAGCATAATCATGAAATTTTATGCTAGATCTCTACTTTACTCTACTTCTACATGCATGAACATGAAGATTTCAACAAAAACTTAATCAAACACAAGATCTACTCTTGTGATGGCTTGATATTCATGTAGTATTTTCTTGTCCCTAGCAAGTGCTCATGGGACTTAGAGTGAAAGCACTCATAAATAATCTTGCCATTACAAGATTAGATGATAATAAGGCTTAAGAATCATCACCTAAAGCTTGAAATAGATGAGAAATGGAGAAGATATGAAGCATGTGTGTGTGTGTATGGTGAGTTGAGTGTCACAACAAGAGAAGAAAATGGAGAGAGTTTGAGAGCTTTTGGAACAAATGAAATAAAGTGAAGGAGAGAGAAAGTAAAGGATTATTTATATTAAGTGAATTAGGGTTTGTTTTAAGTAATAAAAAGAGATAAAATAAACAAATTGAGGGGGAAAAAGGAGGAGGGTGCACCGGTTTTGGATTGAGAGGAGAGAGGGAGTGAGTTGAAATTATTTTGTTTTGTAATTTGTGTAATAAAAAATATTAAATGTAATAATTTGTTAAGAGACAAAAATTCTTGGAAAAGAAAATATAATCGAGTGGTTGTAAGGTTGTAAGACTAGGGTATTGGTGTGTGTGTAGTAGGTTGTACTTGTGAATAGTAGTAAATAGTAGATAAGATATCCACTTTACCGGTAGTAAAGAAAATACGGGAAAAAGGCTATAACTGTAATTTTCATAACCCGAAAAATTATAAAACATATATTTTTGAAATCCTTATAAAATTTTGGTTCTAAGAGTATTCCGGAATATTTTTCTGAGTTTTTAGTTCCGGGGTTCGCTTTTCCGTAATGGAGCTCGGAAAGCTCGGAATAGAAAATTTTAGAAATCAAAACTTTTTAAGGTTTGAAATATACTTTAAAATAATAATCCGCATTAAATTATTCTATAGAGGTTCTTTTAAATTGAAATCAAAGAAAAGCCGAATCCGAGGTTCTTAGGTTGTATACTAATCCTGTTTAGGGTTTTGGTTTCCGATTTCCGAAGTTTACTCGATTACGAAGAAAATCGGGGTTTACAAAATATATGAAAACTGCAATAAAAAAAAGCTGTGGGGGTATAGCTACACTAGCTTAGTGAGTAAGTACTTTCATAAAGACATTTATAACAAATTATTCAATGAAGTTATTTATTCAATCATATGGAATGCATTGGTAACATGAACAAACAAGACATATAGTCAGCTAGAA